>VZRN01005367.1:3005068-3111081 GCA_013397935.1 Dasyornis broadbenti
CCCCCGCCTCCAGGGGGCGCCCAAGGTGGGGAAAAGGGGGCGGGGAGAGGTAGGCGGGGAAGCCCCGCCCCCCGCCCAGCCTTAAAGGGGCGATGCCGCCAGGGCAAGGAGTGGGGCTCACTGAAAGCGTCACGCAGCGGAGAGGACCGCGAGGGGCTGCGGGGCAAGGAGGGCCCCGCACCCACCTGACCGTCCTCTCCCGCCTCTCCCCTGCACCGCACGGCAGGACTGCGTTCCCCAGGCGTGTCTGTTCAGCATCTTCCCACCGGCACTGCAATCACTCCCCCTAAAAGTAAAACCACAAAGGGGAGAAAAATAATAAAAAACATAAAAAGAGATTAATTACAGGTCTGAAGTGGTTTGTCTTTTTTAAGGACATTCAGTGCCATCCAGTTTTGTCACCTTCCCCTACTTTTCTCTCTCACCATGCCATCTGCAGAGTTCCTTCCCAGAGAGAGCTGTGCCACCCTGGCACCCTGCCTCTCCCCTGTCCTGTGTTTGGGTAGGCCCTAAGGAAATCTTCCATCATCTCTCTGTCAGGAAAGGACCTTTGTAAAAATCAGCAGGAATAAATACAGTGTTTTTCATCAGGACATCCACTGATTTCAGGAGAGACCTTTGGGATGGCAAGGCAGGGAGTGGATCTATCCAGGCCTCCCCATTAGGAGATGGAGCTGTAAATAGTTCTGGTTGACTGGACCCCACTGTGTGCTACAGCACAGGGGTAATCGGTGCAAGGTGTCTTGTTCAGACAGGTTTTCCTGGGTGCAGCCAGCCAGACCTTTATCCCTACCAGCTCTCAAGGCAGGGACATTTTGCCCTTTAGTCAGGGACACACCGTGGGAGTTTGGGACTTGCCCCGTCTGTGAAGGAAGGTGTGTGGTTACCTTGGGCAGGCACACATGCAGACCTCCTCTGCAAGATCCCAGCAGGTGTGTGTGTGTGTCCACCAACACAGAGCAGCTCATCGTCCTCTCTGACGGGAGGAACTCAATCCCAAAGCTGTGGAGAGCAGCACAGGACACTTTGGGAGAGGACATGGAAGGAGAGTACACGGCACAGGTGAGTCTCAAGTACCAAAGCAGAGAAGAACATGGGCCTTCAGAGGCTCCAGTGAGGGTAGGGAGGAAAACGGAGGAGAAAAGGGGTGACTTGGTTGAGTTCAACAGCAGAGCTGCACTCCCCTCAGCACTCTCAGCATCTCAATGCTCATGCCTTACTCAGAGCCCACCTGAAAGCAGAGATGATATCCCTGCAACT
This sequence comes from Dasyornis broadbenti, assembly GCA_013397935.1. Classification (NCBI taxonomy): domain Eukaryota; kingdom Metazoa; phylum Chordata; class Aves; order Passeriformes; family Dasyornithidae; genus Dasyornis; species Dasyornis broadbenti. The sequence continues at coordinate 3,006,329 of VZRN01005367.1, forward strand.
TGGACAACAAGGTTTTTTTCTCATTTATCTCACCATCCAGCCCTCCCATCATCCATTTCCAGAAGGCCAGAGAAGCTGAGAACAGGCCAGTTCCCCCAGGGCATAGCATCAGTGCCTGCCATTCTCCCACCTCTTGTTTGTGCAGGGACACACATGGGGCCCAGACTTAAAAGCTTTTGAGACAGAGAAGACATCATCAAGCTCTGCCGGCAGGGAAGTGGCTGGGATTTGGATCGCTTCCCCCAGACTGAAAGAAACACTTCTCCTTTTTTTTCCCCCTTCCTCCAAGAGACTAAATTTAGTGAATTCCTTTCACATTAAAAACTTGTCAGGTATTCACATCCAAAGAGGCTGCTGCTCCTGTCTCTCAGGGGAGTTACCGAGACAGCGAAACCTCTTAAATGAATAAAAAAAGAAGGGAGAGATATTCAGGCAATCTCCCACCACTGCTTTTAAATCCACTCTCTCCCAGGGCTGGTGCCCGGGCACCTTGGTCCAACGGCTGCCATCTCCTGCTGCAGAGGCAAAAAGAGAGGGATGAATTCTCCCTCCCCAGAGCAGGACTCAGTGACGCAGCAGCACCGACCCCGGGCCAGTGCTACCATTCCCATGTGCCCCTGGGATAGGAAACTGGAGCGATTTATTTTTGCTGAAAGATGGATTTGTCCACATCTATCCAGTGACAAGGGGAACCAAGGCGGTGGAGCTAAGAAAAGAAGGAGCATCTGGCTGAGAGTGCACTGCCAGGCCCCTCCTGATTCACCAAGGAGGGTCCAGCCCTGAGAGAAGGGAATAAAAGAAGACAGAAAGGAAATGCAAGAACCCCGCCATGCCAGTGCCCAGAGCAGGAGGGATCTGGCAGGGGAGATCCCCGGTGTGTGTTGGGTGGGAAACAGCCTCAGGCTCCCAGTGACCCGCAGAGCTCCCATGGCTGGTCCGATGGCTCATTCAACACCATGCCCAGCGGGCACTGGGACACGCTTGTCACTCACAAGGCTTCCCCTCATGTCTGGGCACTTCACCCCCGCAGAGAGACCCTCGTTATCTCAGGAAGCTTGGCCTTTTATCCTGCCTCCCATGGGGCTTCGATTGCTCCGTTCATCCCCAACCTCCCTGCTCATCCTCACCCCCCTCCCCGCCAGACCCCGCGGGCTGACAGCCTGGCTGTGCCTCGAGCACAGCGGCTTGAGTGGCACCTCAAAAGCACTCCCCAGCTCCGCGCTCGGCAGGGTGCTGCGGGGAAGGGCTGGAGGCAGAGGATGGCTCCAGAGGCAGCTGGACCCAAATCCCAGCAGTGAGAGGTGAGGGGTTCACCCGGCTCCTTCCCGTTGCGCTAAACGCTGACTCGGCGCTTCTTACCCGACTTCGACTGAAATTACATTGAGAGACAAATTGTTCTTGGGGTGTCTGGGGCACTTTGCCTCTGTTACCAGAGAGACTGAGGGGCATCTTGTTCTCTAAAAGCAGCCTAACAACGACTTTGTCAAAACCAGAAACTAATTGGGAGAGGATTAGGTCCCTGGAGGGAGCCTGAAGAGATGGGGAGGCTCTTTCACTCTGCTCTTCCAGTCTGAGTGGTGAGGGACCAAAAGTAATCAGAAGAACTAACAATTTTTCAACTGTTTGCAATTTTTGACTGCTAAAAAATTCTGCTAAAAGGCAGAGTTCTGCACAGCTCAGGGGTCAAGCCTACATCACCTCCCCTGGTCATCACCCACAGGCCATCAGAAAATGAACCCCCCCAGAAAATGCAACCCCAGTTTAAGCCCCCTGCACTGAACACACAGGGATGAGGGAAACCCAACGGCCTCAGCCCAAGGGTTTTAGGGCTGTGAAATCTGACTGGCCCAGAGAACAGTCTGGAATCCAAATGTGGGCATTAGGGACTTTCACAGCCAAACTCTGCAGCTCTACTCTGCCCAGACAGTCCCAGGATATCGCCCCGAAGGGCATGGGCACCAGGAGGGATTCGCTCTGCCCAGATGGCAGCAATGAGGGGTTTTCCCTCCTCCCATTCGCACAGACATCTTTGCTAATCCAGCCTCGGGAGCAGAAACGCTGAGCAGCCGGGCTGGGGAGCAGCACTGGGTCTGACCAGAGGGTTTGTCAAAGTTTTCCAGGAGGCATCAGCAGCTCTTTACACTTCTTGACAGCCAGGATAACAAACTGTGTCTGCAGAGCTCTGGAGATCCAGGGTGGAATTAAAATGGGTAATGAATAGAGCCATTTTTCAGGGGATCACAGCTGCACAGACACGAAGGGCAGTGAGCAAAAGGTGCTGGTGAGGCACACGGGAAAGGGACACAGGGTGGCGCAGGGGCTGTCACCAGGGTGGCAGCGTCCCTTCACTCCTGCTTCTGCCCAGAAAGGAAGGCACTTTGCTGTCTGCCAGAACAGCTTTTATCCTGTGCCTGCTGCTACAGGCACCCTCCGGATCACCAGGGTCCACAAAGAGGCAAGTAGTCCCTTCCTCCACCCCACCATGCTCGTGTTGCTGGGAATTTTCTGGCAGAGGCCTCGCTGGGCTGGCAGCACCACTGTTCATTTCAGTAAGAAGAGGATCTTCTTGAAGGGAATCAGGAGAGAGATGAGTCTTGGAATTTCCTCATTTCCTCAGCCTGTCACACTGGTGGTGATGCACGCTTGGATTTGGGAAGAGGTTTGATGGGATGAGTGCTAGGAGCTGTGGGTGTGGGACATGCTCTGGGGGACTCTGCCAGGTCTGTGACAGGAGATCGGTCTGGACATCAGTGCCAGCACACGGGAGCCAGGGAAGGACACACAGCCACCAAAGCAGAGGGCAGACACCCAGTGGGACGGCTCGCTCTGCTCTTCTCAAAGCTGATCCCCAGCTCCCGAAAGACCCGCCCGCCCCGATGAGTGTGTATCCACCAGCCGACAAATCATGCATGCACCAGTCCATCCCCGGCGGGCAGGGAGGTCCTGCGGAGATCCCCTCTGGCCATACCTGCTCCGGCTGAGCTCCTTCCCAGCTCCTTCATCCCTCAGCCCTGTGACTCATGACGGTGCTTAATTAGGAGGATGCCTGATGCAGACACCTGTCAACTCCTCCGAGACAACCAGCATTTCACGTTAGCTGCCCCGGGGCTGTTCGGCAGGAACAGCTCGCTCTCCGTATTGATATTCCTTCATCTCAGCCTATTTTCCAAGCCGTCAAGCTGCCATCGCAACCCTCCCAGGCCCGGCAGTGCTGGGGAAAGCAGCCTCGTGTCCGTCAGCTCCCAGACTTTGATCCCACCTTTGCAGCTACTCAGGAGTGCTGGAACCACTCTGTGCTTCCCCTGGCAGCCCGGCATCCCTGCACAGACTGCACCAAGCATAGATGTGGAGTCAGGGCAATTCTAAAGACAGGAAAAAAGTCACTGCCTGGCTCCTCAGGTCCACAAAGTTTCCAAGATGCAGCACCATGAATGTGGCATCACCACCACATGGTGTGGGCATTCCCATCCCACTGGGAACCACAGCCACAGCCAGTAGAAGAGACATGGGGGAATTTTGTGTCCTTTGGAGCACTCCTCCAGCCCTGATCTGCCATAGCCCACCCAACTGCTGTTCATTCCCACCTGCTCCAAACCCTCCCTTGCCAGGGTCAGCTGAGGACCAGTTTCATAGAGCAGATTCACCTCCTTCCTCACCATTAGGAAGCGGACAGGTCACTGTCACTTCCCAAAGGCTTTCTGGTCCTCCACCGGTGCCAGGAAGAGAGATTCTGTGCTGAGCATATGCAGGGACAAGGGGAGAATGCAGCGGCCTAAGAACATCCCCCGTGCATTTCACCCATAGGGAGAAGATAGAAAATGGCACAATTAACACCGGATGATGCATCAGATGAAACTTTAGGCCATAGTTGCCTCCACTCCTAGGTGCCAGGCTCCATTCCTAGGATGGCTGTTTTCCCCATGATTCAAGTCAGTGGAAAGATCAACACCAAATCCTTTGGTGGCTCAAAAATTCACCTCTGTCACATGGAACAAGTGGGTGGCCACGAGACGCCAAGAAGTCCCTTCCCTTTCTCCAGAACCCATGTAAAATTAAAATGGACAAGGAAGAAGCTGCTGTAAATAATGCATTTGTGGTGCACTACACAGCTTCAGGAGCACATATTCATTGTCTAGTCTTATTTAAAGAAACCCAGCCCTGCCTGAGTCATTAAAAATGTATCCTGGTTTCATCTTCATCCCATATACACTCACCACTGTGAAGCAGGTGGTTCAGTGGCTATTTTCATGCCTTCCCTCTCTCAGCTGGTCCTGGGCAGCCCCATGCTGTTACAAGTGAGGCCTCTGGGTCACATGAAAAATTCACATGCTTGGCATCAGGCATTTTCCAACCCTGTGCTCCTGCTCCTCCCTCGCACCTGGGCCCGAGGACCTGCTCTCTGCCCCTGTCTCCCCGAACCCAGCAGCATCCTCTGAGCTAATAAAGGATGCTAATGAGAACTGCTAAGTCCTGGTCTGGCCACTGCATCCATTCCACCACTTTTCCACCCCGCTGCCTTCTCCCCACCTGCCTCTGGCCAGTCTTAATTCTCCATCACCTTTTCCCCTTGCTCACACCCTGCATCTCATCTGCACCCACCCCTGCAAGGACAGATGGGTGCCCCGGGGTGCTCTCACCGGACCAAAGGCAAAGCCATCAAACCACAGTCAGCCCATCTCCCTGTCAGAGGGATCTTGTGGGTGACCACGAGTGCGGGTATGGCCACAGCAAAGCCTGGGGCAGAGGCATTATCCACAGTTTGTAGCATCCTCCTTGTCTGAGAAGCACTGAGAGCAATGCACAGGGTGGGATAGGCTGGCAGCATCGCTTGGGCACACAGACACCCACCCATGCGAACACAGCCAGCACCCACCCGGGCACCTCCTGGATCCTCCACATCCCCCCCTGTGCAGGAGCTCCTCCAGAGACACTGCAGGAAAACCTGGGAGATAACACATGCCTGCGACATTAGCAATTAAGGAACATTAATTATAATAATAATAATTATCACAAAATAGCATTTTTATGGCACAATATTATGCTGAAAGATTTACAACATACCGAATCATGAAGTTCATAATTAAAGTTATTTTAGTTTCTAATTTTGTTTTAATTCTGTTCCAATAAAAGATAGGATAAATATACCTTGAAAAAAATCAGCAGAAACCATTACTTAAGACAATTTCCTTATACAGGGATGCTATATTGCAGTACAGAGATCCCTTGAGAAGCATCACAAACCTCGGCAAGGAAGAAATGTTCAGGCCTGTGAAATACCAAGTGCCACAAGCCTCACTCCAGGGCAGCAAGCACAGCAGCCTGAGGGCGCCTATGACCTCTTGGCTTGAGCTTCCTGGCCACAAGCCCTCCTCAGGTGGGTCTGTAAGTCATTGTGTTTCTTCTGTTTCTGGGGTGGGAGAAACTGGAAAGCCTGGTACGTGCAAGGCAGCCAGGGGAAGAGCTGAGCTGGGTTTGTTCCTCACGGCTCTGCCAGAGGAGTCCTGGCATCACCACTGTGAGCATAATGCTACTGGGATGGAGCAGGGGTGTTTCACTCTGGCTCTGACTTCAGTCTGTGCACCTGTAACAGTCAGCAGGAGAGAGGGCGCAAAGAGAGGACCCAAATCCCAACCTTCCATGGGAAAATTATTATAAATTAAAATGGTTTTTACAGAATTGAAACCCAACCCACAACTCTTTTATAGGAAGTTCATCACCACAGTAAGAAAAGCAGGGGAGAAACTTCTTTAAGACATGGCCAAAGGTCTGCATCTTGGAAGAGAGATTATCATTTTAAAAGGATTTTTCAGTTCCACTTTGTGAACAAACCCCATAAGATTAACAAAGTCAAAACCAGAACACAAATGCTTACCACAGCAGCCCACTCTGCGCGGATCTTGCAGCAGAGGAATTCTGAGTAACAACTGTATCACCCCAGTACCCCAGATACATTTTGGAATCTCAGGTCCTCCACCCAGACAAGTCCAGACTCTGCTTTGCTGAACCTGCACTGTAGGAAGCCTCCTGGACCTGTGCCAGCAGCTGGACTCATGTGGGTTCAGCCATCCCCATCTTGACGCCTCTCTGTGTTAGGAGACCTTGGGCCACCATGTGCTGCTCTGAGACCCACTCGCCTGGGAGCTGCACCTCGCTGTCCCTGCCAACACCAAGTGGCGCAAGAGGAGGGAAGGGAAAAGGATGAGCTGGCAGGTTTGGGAGGCCATTTACCTCCAACACCATCCCCATGTACCAGGCAGCCCTGGCTGTGCCCCAGAAAAAGCCGTCATGGGGCACAGGCATCACATTCAGCCCTCAAGAGCCAGCACAGACCAGCTGGGATGTCACTGTCCCATTCAGTGGGTGGCCACACTTATTCGGCCTGAAAGCCAGAGGTTGTGCCACATCCCCTTGCCCACAATGCCACCCCCACTTGCTGCCTTTTAGGAGCCCCCTCCTCCTGACTGCAGCTGTGGTCTGATGCTGGGGCAGCTCCTCAGAGCAATGGAGCAGCCGCAGGGCAGCCAAAGGACCTTTCAGCCACTGCCCAAAGCAGTCAGCACAGCCGACTGCCTCCAAGCCCAGCCTGAGCCCCGCTCCCCCGGGAGCCCCCCTGGGACTTAACTTCTCCATAATTAATTTAAGTGCCTCTGTGCTGCCCACAGGGCCTCCCGAGCATGGATTACTCACCTCGCTGCGGACGCAGGGAACATTAAGAATGTGTCCGGAAGATGAGGGGTCTTGGCTCCCTGACAGCCCATAACTGATGGCTGGTTTGGGAGGCAGCTGAGGCAACACCAGTTCTCAGAAAAGCAGCAGGTCTGCCAGAGGGTGATCCCAGCACCCACACTCCCAGATGGCTGGGAGGGAGAAGAGAACTCCCCAAAAGCCGAGCAGGGTTGGTGGGGTGTGCATTTGAGGGAAGGGTGATGGCTTTAACTAGAAGAGGTGCCTATGTTGCCAGTAAGGTCTTTAATTGATTCTGGGAGAGTGATTTCTAAATTACATCCTGACGTGTACACTGCAATCAATAAATGCATTAAGGAAGGAGCCTGCATGCCCTGCCTTGTGCTGCTCCACGCCATTCCCACAGCCTGGACCCTGCTCCCTGCTCCCCCAGCCGCAGGGGGGGGAATCCCTGTGAGCAGCAGTGCTGGGTGCTGCAGCACCTGGGGGTGTGCATCCCATGGAGCATCCCTCTCCAGGCAGGTTCCCCACACGTGGTGGGGATGCAGGCATTCGGATATACTGACTTTACCAAGGATTAGTGCCACAGTTTGGTGGCAGAGACAGAAATAAGCCTCCCACTGCTGTACTAGGATGGTGCTTCCACTGCAGCCTTGAGCTCCTGTTCTTACCTTGCTCTCCATCTCCTGGGTACTTCTTACAAACCAATTTGATCTGGAGAACCAAGAGCAAGGCAGAGTGGTCCTTTCCATAAGGATGTGTCAGGAATCCTGAAGAGCTTGGCTGCCTGCCTATTTCAGGATGACAGATTTAGGATGGGGCTTACCATCTTTAGGAAGGGTTTAGTGATTTGAAGAAGCTGCCTGGAACTTTCTGCTCTGCCTGCACACTCCCCTAGCACATCCCTGCTGCCTGAAGAGAGAGAAGGAAGCTAGGAAAACAAAAGCAAATACGAACACTTCAGCCTGTTTATTAAAAAAAGTTTACAAAATGATGAGTGAAAGACAGCTAATGATGCATTGTATAGTTAGTGCCAGGGAAAACACTCTAAATTAAAGTCCTCAAATATGAAAAGAATCAACATTTAATAAGACAGTTAATGTATGTTATTTAAATGTCACTTCATTATTAAAAGTGTATATTTTTTGAGGTTTAATAACCATGTAATTGAGGCATCTTTTCTATAGTTAAACCTTGGCAAATATGTTTTTCATAATTAGCCAGTATTTATTTAACATGAAATAACCATCCCATTAAATTTAATGACTTCAATTAATAGGTACAAAGGGGCCTTTTTTAATGTCAATGTGTATTCCTAAAGCCAGTTCCTGATGCGAGGCTACAAGGAAGCTCAGCTACCTGAGGGTGACCAGGGAGGGCAGGTGTCTGAGCCAAGCCCCGGGGCTTTGCTGGTGCCTCATTGCAGGAATGAGGACACGCAGGAGGGGAAGTCGTGTTGCATGTCCCAGCCAGGGCTTGAGGGTCACAAAGAAGGGGATGCCAGCAGGAATCCCGTGGGGACCCCAGCCCATCCTTGTTGGCACTTCCTCACCCCACAGGCCCTGCTGCTGGGAGTGAGGCTGAAGGGCAAAGTCTTGGGGCAGTGAGGCAGCAGAGGCTCAGCCTGACATGGCCACAGCTGAGCCTTGTAGCCCCCATTAGAGAACAGCCCAGGGTGAGTTAACTCCTTTAACGAACCATCCAGTACAGAGTTATTAACTGGCTCCTAATAAACCCCAGCATGACACCGTGCCTGCTGCAATTCCACTGGGCTCCAGGCTACAGAACCCCACTCCATCAGCAAGGAAACCCCCATCCTGCAAGTATAAACCATCTCCAGTGCCCCAGGGAGAGGCTTTGATCACTTCCAAGACCCCTCCACACCCGGGGGCTCTCCCTGCTCCCTCAACCCTGGCAGGACCCCCAGATGCCTCTTACCCATCCTTTAGGTCCCTTCTCTCCCCTTGAACCTCAGCCCACAAGCCAGGGGCTTGGATTTGTCTGATGGCAGAAGCACCTGAGGTGCTGAGCAGGGAAGAGCACGTGTTTCCGCATGTGGCAAATGGGGAAGCAAACTCAGGAACACAGAGCCAACCCCTCAGAAAGCAAACCCCTGCTTGTGGAAAGCAGCACACCGGAAGCACATCACCTTTTTGCTCTGTCAAAGGTGCTGGGGTACAGAGCCATGGCAGCCAGCCCCAGGGCAGGCTGCAAGTGAGGTGCTTCCCGCAGGGACCCTGGAATGCCAATGGCCAAGGCCAGCAGCCAGCGTGGCCCCCTGGCTTGCCCCGGGTGCAGCTGGGGGAGCCCTGGTGCTCCCCAATGCCCTGTGGCCACTTCACCTGGAGAAGGGATGCTGGGTCTAGGCACAAGGTCAGGTCACATCCTCCTGACTTGCAAACCAGTGAGATTATGCTGGAAGTGCTCACAGCAGCCAGGGAATTCTGAGGAGATGGTTGCAAGCTCTGCTTTCCTTTTCCAGTTGCTTTGAGCCAAGATATAAGAGACACTAAATCCTTGAAGGCAAAGGATTATAGATTGGGTTATACCTCTGGCTATGCTTCAGTGTGACTTAGATCACCCTAAGACAGAGAACCAGTTCTAGAAGAGCCTACATCCCCAAAAATACCCAACACATGGCCCTGGGGCTTTTCTTGCATCCCAGACTTATCCCTGGACCTTCCGACCTTTTCCATCAGGACATGGCAGGAGCTGAGGGGCCACCACCATCTCACTGCCTCAGTGTCCCTGGCACCTCCTTCCCCAGCTAAAACTCTCTGAGGCCATTTGCAGGGAATGGTCAAAATGCACCAAGGCTCGAGCAGATTGGGGAAACATATGTCTCCACACATTTCCCAGGGCACGGAGAGAGATGCCAGCAGCACTTCCAGCCTCCGCTGGGCACCGCACCGGCTGCCTGCACTCGCCTGCCCATGTGCAGTGAGGCAGCAAGACTTAGCAGTGATCAGTGAATCCAAATTAATTGTAGTATCGATATTTAAGGGACCCCATCGTGACAAGGCTGCCATGGAGCTGGCTGCAGCCATCTGCTCCCCTGGCTTGGGGACCCTGATGCCTGTGGGGATGGAGCAGTGATTTCTGACTCCCACCCTGTCCTCCCTGCGGCTTGGCTGGGTAGCCTGTCCAGGGTGGGGAGCAGAGCCGATGGGATTATTTAGAGCCTCAAACCAGGCACAGGCTCCCAGCGGCGCTGCTGCCAACCTGCGAACAGCTGCCTGCACCGACGTGGCCATAAATTACCCACGGAGCCATCGGGGACCCGCACCGGAGGGCAGGCGACAGCGACGGCAGCCCCGCACAGGAGCCCGGAACAGGCAATTAATCCTCGTTAGCAGCTTGACGGGGAGATGGGCTTGCTGGGAGTGCGGAACGGGGTGGCTGCTCCTGCAGCGTGGCTCTCTCTGTCTGCTCGGTTTGTCCCCCTCCTTCCCCAGTGTCCTCCTATCTGTGCAACTCCTCCTTCGCCTGTCCCAGCCCTGCCCCCTCTCCTTCTCCGAGTTATCCTTCTTTCCTCCTGCCTCTCTCCACCCTTTCCTCCCACCTGCCCCACCAGCACTGCTCTGCAAAGCTGCTCCGTGGCACTGCTCCCATTCCCAAAGCAAGGGTGAGGCTGGTTCCTGCCTGCCGCACTCGGCTCCCAGCAGCTGCCCAAGAGCCCTCGCAACGGCACAGCCACTGGGACTTGGGCAACCTGTGCCACACCCTCAGGGAACAACAAGCTCCTGGCTTTCCAGGGAGTAAGAGAAAACCAAGACATGACAAAGCACCAGGACACCCTCAGGGCTCAGACCCACACTGCTGCAGCCCAGCCCTCGGGGACATGAGGCTTGCTGGCCACGGGCAGAGCACAGCCCGACCAGGACAGCCCAGAAATGCTGAGAAGGGACGTGTCATCCCCACTGTGACATCCCTGAAGCAAGCAAATGCCGCTTCTCACACAGCAGATGGCAAATCCTCCAGCAGGGAGGGGAAGAGGGGTGCCCATTAGCACCCCCAGCTATCGCCTTAACTGCATCTCCCTTCTCAGGGCTGGGAGCCAGCACCAGGCTCCCAGGCTCTCCCCTCCACCACTCTCTTCCTGCCAGCTCCAGACATCCCCAAGGACACCCCACACAACCAGGGACCAACCTCTGACTCCTGCCCCCAGCCCTCTGCACCCAGGCCCATCAGTCATTGCTCCAAGAGGAACTACAGCGCTGCAGCAAAAGAGGACCGTGGTTTTAAAGAAAATAATAATTCTAGAATAAATAAATAAATAACAACCCTAAGCACAAGTCTGCTTTTAAATTCAAATGTGCAATATGGCCCAGAGCCTCAGAGCCAGAAGGAAACTACAGATTTGGGCAAGGAAACAGGGAATATTTCAATTCAGCTCAGTCCAAGCCGTCATGATTTACCCAGCAGGGAGGGAGGTGGAGACAGTGCTGCTCCCCAGGGGCTCTGCAGCTCCAGCAGTCATCCCCCTGCCCACCACCCCCTGGCTGCTGCCCCTGGGCCTAAAAGGTTTTTCCGGGCTCACATCCTGCCTCCAGCTCCCCATCATGTCCCACCTGCTCCAGTTCAGGGTCACAGCTGTGTCAGGATGGGGAGTTCTCCCTGGGGCTCCTGTTGGAACTTCCACGTCCATGGACACCATGGTCCCCCTCTGCTGGGACCTAGGACCCTCCAGCCCCAGTGTGGCACCAAACAGGACCCAATACCCAGCCCCGTGCAGGGGCTCTCTGGGGTCACAGACACACCACTGGCAACAGGGGTGGCTGTCCAGTTTGGGCTGGGCACTTGTGGGGCGACAACACCAGGATCTCCTCTCTCTACAGCCACGTGAAAGGTTGTAACCAGGTGGGGATCAGTCTCTTCTCCCAGGAAACAAGTGACAGAACAACAGAAACATCCTCAAGCTGCACCAGGGCAGGTTTAGACTGGACACGAGAGAAAATTTCTTCACTGAAAGGGCTGTCAAGCATTGAAATAGACTGCCCAGGGAGTCTCTCTCTCGGGCAAGGAAACAGGGAATATTTCACTTCAGCTCAGACCCAGCCGTCATAGGCATCACCCAGACAATGTCGGGGTCCGTTCCATCCCCACGGTACACCCGGGACCGCTAACTTGTCCCGCACCGGGCAGGCAGAGCCCGGCTCGGCCGGGACCTTCACAGAGACGCAGCTCGGGCAGCGCAGACCCGCGCCCAGAGGGCCGGGGACCCGCCAGGCCCCGGCCCCGGCCCTGGCCCGGTGGAGCGGCGGCTGCAGCGCGGACCGACAGTGCCACCTGCTGCTGCCGCTGCCGGCACCGAGGGACGGAGCGAGGGGCGCACGGAGCCCGGCCCGCTCTGCGGAGCCGCCCCCGCGAGGGCTCCGGGCGCTCCGCAATCCTCGGCAGGGAGGGATGCTGGGGCCGGGCGGGATGCCCCGTGCGGGGGAGGCGACAGGAGGTGACAGCGAGCCCGGAGAATGGGGAGAAGGCACCATCCACCGTCAGCAGATGCCCGAAGCCCAGCATCATGTATCCCACACAAGGTGCGAGGACAAGGTGGGAAAGAGCACAAGGTGGACGGTTGTGCCCAGAGCCACGTCTGGGGGATTGACTGCAGCCATCTGGCGTGTGTGTAGTCCCGACACCCCGATGTGGATGCGATACCCAGGCAGACACGGGCCAGCGCCTTCCCACAGCCACAACCCGGGAATGACCCTTCATGTTCCGCACAGCGAGGCTGAGGGAAGCTGCTCGCAGTCCTGCTGGCACCGGGGACATTCCTGGAGCTGGGGACAGGAGATCTCCTGAAAACAGCACAGTCCTGCTTCCCCTAAAACCATGGGGACAGTACGATACGGCATCACGCCTGAGCAGAAAGAGCAAAGTGGGGCGGCAGGGTCGGCTCCCGAGGGGTGCGAAGGCACGCGGGAGGTGTCGGACGCAGCTTGTCACCGTGTCACCCCATGTCCACACACGGCTGCCAGGGCGTTGTGGCCCTGACGCACTAATCGAGGGATATAAAGGCTGCAAAATGCGGTGACATCCCCACGCCCCCGTGGCACACGCGCATCACCCACAACAAACATGGAGAGAAAGGTGGGGACCGACCACAGGGTGCAGGGAAATCTGCTTCACAAATTACCGTTAGTACCAAATGTCCCTTCTTATCAAGACTGGACGAGTATTCAATTTTCTCTTCAAACGCCTGCCTTCTGAAATGGTAATAGAATTTCAAATCTAGGGGAAAAGGGAGGAGAAAAACTGAATATGCAAGGATTAACAATGAGAGAGACAAAGAAAGAACTTATACCAAAAAAATATAGTCAGAGCCTTTGCAGGAATTAATTAAATACAAATATAAAGAGAAAATTAAGTCTCATGCTTAGGAGGGGGGAGAAAAGGGATATTTTCTGAGTTTAATTAACCTTTTTTTGCCAAGAACAATGAAGAGGAAGGGGGAAGGGAGGGAGAGGAGAGCAGAAACTCCTAATTGTTTTGCCTTGCAGGAGATAATTACAGGAGCTGGCCGGGTCAGGGTCTGCCCACGCGGGTTTGGGGTGCGTGGGTCCAGCTCGTGCACATGCTGGGATTGTGTGCACATAATAGTTCATTTGTTTGCTCTGATTGGGACAGAGATTGGGAAGAGCAAAGACAGAGCTGGGGAGAGCCGTGATCCCCCAGATGCCAGGGAGCTCAAGGAGGGGATGTGTCCTCCCAACAGGGCCATGGGGAAGGCAAGAGTGTTGAGCATCAGTGGGAGGTGGCTGCTGGCCACAGTGGCTGCTGGGGCTGTGAGATGACCTCCACCCCCACGCCCCCAAATATCTTGTTTGCAGGTTTGATATCTGTGGTGCTCAGTGACATCAGTCACAGGGTGACTGAGAGCTTGGGGGTCTGCTGGGATTTTGAAGCAGCTGATGCAAAATTAACGGTCTTTGTCACCACTGGCCCTTTCTGGGGAAAGTGGAGGAGCCAGGCAACGGTAGCAGGGTGTGAGGTGACAGGACAGGGGAAGGAAAGGTGATGCTGATGTTTACAGGAACACTTGTCTCCAGGTCCTTGCCCTGGTGCCTCTCTTCTCTGCTGCTGCCCACACAGCAGTTGTTTGGCCACAGCCTGGACTCCAAAAGAGGGGAAACAACAAATCCAGACCTGCAGAGCAGGAGCTCTGGCAACATTAGCAGCAGGTCAGCACTGTGCCCAGCTGTAAGGAGCAGATTTTCCTCTGGGCTCTGGGCACTGCCAGACACCCAGGCTTACACCTGCCAGCCCCACAATAATGTTCATGGCCACTCACATAACCCCAGGGACCTGCAGCGATGGAAATGGACCCTTCAAATAGGAGTTTTCAAAAGGAGCGATGACACAAGGTTTGAAGCAGGACCTCGCTCTAACACCAGCTGGATGAAGCAGAAACTTCCCAAGGACTTGTCACACGTAAGGTCTTTGGGCCACCCACCTTGGAGATGTCCTCTGTCCCTGCACCACAAGCACAGCTCCCCCCATCACCTCCAGCCCCACCTCACCGGTGTTATACCACCACCCATCCTGTATGTGCTCAGGTGAGTGATGGAGGAGCCAGGGCTCTGCACTCCTGGACGAGGCTGCAGGCAGCAGAGCTGGGTTTCCAGGAAGGACCAGTGGCACTGAAGTTTCCATTGGATGACAGAGGGAGAAACTCATTGTTCCCAAGCAAGCAGCTCCTGAAAGGCAGAAGCTGTAGACAAGAACCTTTGCAGAGGTCTGGCCCTTCCAGCAGAGCATCACCCAGGACAGGCTATTGATTAACTGGGAAGTGGGACAGGGTGATTAATAAGTTAAAATCAACACTACCAAGTGTTTATTTAACAAACACTACTCCTTATCTGTCCAGAAATAGATTGCAAAATTATTCAAAAGTCTTCAGTGTAAATTATTCTCAGTATAAGGATTGTTTAAATTGCAAGCTGGGAATATTACTGTGAAGTGTACAAGGTATGTGGTAAATTATGTAACCTATTTATGTAATTTATAAATTGAGTTACATAAATTAGCTGCATCAGGTACGGCATGAATGTCAAATTGTATTGTGACTCAATTGTCACAATAATGGCTCAGCATCAGATTAGCTCGAGGATTAATCCAGACAGTATGAAGTCTGGATGCTACAAATAAATATAAATATCAAACTGTACACTAACAGCTCAAACTAGAAAGTTATTAGCATTAATAAAGTGCAACCACTCAATTACTTGTCAGGGGAAGTAAAATGAGGCAGAGTCAGCAGGATCAGTTTGCTTTTCAGTTTGCACAGATGTCCCCACAGTCAGTGCCCTGCAGAGTGCTTCAGGGAAGGCAGAAAGTACCTCAGTCTTCTCCAGAAGTCCCTGTCTCACTCCTGGGGTAGGGAGTATCTCTGTTAACAGTAAGGGGCTACAAAATCACTGATGACTTTCCATTAAGAAGTTTGGACTAAGGCCACCATTACACTACTTTACACTGCACACAGGTCCATGGAAAAGTCCATTAATTTATTGTACATCTCTAAGACTCACCTGCCATACTCACTAACCCAAATTTTCAGGGCTTGGAGAACCCTTAGAGAACCTGAACCAAGGCTATTAGTTTTTCCCAAGTTAACAGTCAAAGGTACATTTTCAACCACTCTTTTTCCTTGAGCACTCCCCCTTCATTCCCAAAAACTCCTCAATCCCCAGGTTCAACATGGGAGGGACAATCCTGGGCCAGGCACAGCCTCCATGGACATACAGACACCACGAGAGGGAAGGTGCTTCTCCTGCAGGCTGCAGGTAGAGATCTGATAGGACTTTAAAAACCTGGAAAGGACTTTTGGGAGAATACGTAGGGATGTACAGCAACAAGAAGAAATATTGCAGACTGGTTTGTAAATTACTTAACCCTAAAATCCAAGGCTGGGTGGAAGGGACCTAATTCCTGTGGACCAGATGGAGCCAGGAGCTCTCCTCAGGGAGCCTTGCTCATAGAGTAGCCCTGTGGGCATGAGCAGGGCTGAGCCACATTTCATGCTTTTTGCTCCACTGTCCACATTCTCAAAGGATGGTGAAGGCTTCCAACTTTCAGAAATTTTCACCCTGTATTCCTCATTAAAATCCAATTTTCTTTCAAGTTGAGAATGGCAGAATCCTGCCCTCCTGAGAACAGCTGTGATTATGTTGTCATCAGCATGCTCGGAAGTGCTGCAAGGTCTGTAGCAGTGTTAGAGCTCCCAGTCTCAGGGGTGACTGCAAAGAGATCTGGAGCACAATTCCCTTGAGTACAACTTAATAAAACCTCCCTGTACTGAGTGTGCTTGGTTTTTCCAGAGAGCTGAGTTTGGACCTCCCAAGCAATCCCACAAGGTAAGCACTAGTTGGCAGCGACCACGTTCACAGTCAGAAGGATGATATAGATCACCTTCAATTTATGGTGTGCACCTGGGTCTCACTTTTCTCTGCCATTCCTTGCGATGTTGAATGAAGTTTTTTTTACCCAGCAGAAGAACCACACTTTGAAACATCTGCCCATCAGTCACAAAGAAGCAAATGTATCTCTTTGTCCTGATGCCACACTTGGTACTGTCACCTCGACATTGGATTCCTATAACCTGGAGAGATCTCATCACATTCATTGCCTGAAAGAAGCCTCAAATAAAATCTCCTTAAATTTTGGATCGGCAGTGAGCAATGCAGGACCACCCGTAGCCTCAGAAGAGGACATCTGCTTTGGTTTTTGAGGAGCTGAGGAGCCAGGCCCTGCTGGCTGAGGGTACTTTCACAAAGATAATCAGCTTAGACTCTGAAGCATGACTCCTCTCCTTTATCTGTTTAGCCACAGAGTAAAAGGCAACCCTTTCCTTCAGACAGTGGAGCTCCTTTTTCCTGGCACTGGGCAATGCAGACAACCAGCAGCTGGGTGGAGCCAACAGCTGGCACTGAGGTTCCACAGCTGGATTTCCTTAGCAGGTTAGGGAAAGCAGCCATGAAGTATATTAAATATATTCCTGTGGATATTCTGTCTTGTAAACCATCCTCCCGTTTGGGAATGTAAACTTCAGGATACTAGAAAGTACTATACAGAAATAACGAGAATGGAGTCTTCAAACAAATGGATGAGTATTTTCTCTTTCTGTAACCTCTTTAACTTAAAGACCCCACAGCACTGCCCAAGCACCTGATTTAAGTCTGGAAGAAGCCCACAGATAATTCTACTGCTTTCAGCTTACACTGTGTTTGGACACCCCTGTGTGCCTTCCCACAGCAGAGCCCTGAGATGCTGTGAGAAAACTGTGCTTGGGAGCAGGCACTCAGTCTGTGTGGCCACCACAAATCCACAGTGTGATCCATTAAACCCAGCAAATTCCAATCCAAGGAAGCTGCCATTAGTTGGCAACAGCACTCTGGAAGGTAAAGAGTAGAGGGGAAGAAGTCCCAACACAAAACTCATTTTCCTTTGCAAAATAAAAATACGTAAATACAGATAAAAGGGTCTATAAAGGCTGTTTCAGTGAGGCAGTCCACAAAGAACAATTTCTCTGCCTTTCGTAAGCTTTTATTTTAGCTGATATAATTTAAGCTAAGTCCTGAACTGGCATTTCCCCTCTGTCTCATTAAGAGCCACAAAGCTCCATTGCAGTCACTGGCCAGGCTTCTTCAGCAGTTGAAAGGCTACTAAAGGAAAAGTAAAGAATTAATTTTTAAAAAGCCATGTTCACACATGGCTTTATCAAATGGCAAGAGTTCAAATCTCTCCCTTGGTTCAGCCACTTGGAGGAGGACTGCAGGCAGCACTGGCAGAGCTCCTGTTTACTTGTTTTATGATGGTTGTAACGAGGAACCCATTAAATTAATAGCCATGCTTTATTTTTAATGTTATGTTTAGCTAATCCTGACTTACAGTGGACTCCCCAGTCATGGAAAATAAAAATCAAACTCACTATGACGATGGACTCCATCACCAAGAAAATGGGTACGGAGGGATGTTCAAGAGGTCACAGGAGGGGAAAAATAACATCCTTCCCTCTCCTCCTGAGGGAGTGTCACTCATGTCGTCCACTGTTGGCCACTACAGAGATTAACTCAGACAGTTCAAGGACTAAACAACGCAAAAGCTCTGCCCCACTGTCAAGGAGGAGATGCCCACCCAGAGACTCCAGCAGAGCTGCTCATGCACAGGCACACATGCAGAGGGCACAGCTGGAGTGTCTGGCTGACTCCGAACTGTTTTCTGGTCTTTAACGCTGAAGGTAATTTTTTTGTTTTTAATTCTGTAGAGCAAGCAGTAAGAAGTGTATAGGACTGAACTGCATGCACCAGTTTGCCAAAAACGTTAGCAGTAGATGGGAATGAAGACAACTTACCCTGCAGCTGTCACCCCAAAATCAACTCAGTATTCAAAAACAAATTTGAAACTAAGCTTTCAGGGATCCATAAGGAGGCAAACAGATTCTAACTCCTCAAAAAGATCCAAGTGAGCCAAAGGGCTTTGTTTCAGCTCATGTCAATTAACAAACCTGCTCCAAAGATACCAGAAATTATTTTTAAACATACTTTCTGAAAAAAAAGGAGGGTGCAAAGCAGGAATCAAAATGAGATTCCAGGTCCCTGCTGCCTCTTCTCCTACACTCCCTGGGACAGCAGGCCTTCAATGCAATAGCTCCCACAGGGAACAATACAGGGCAGCAGGAACCAGACAAGTGCTATCAACATCTTGTAGCAAATGGCTGGATAAAGCACAAGCTATTCCAAAGAGGGAAACCAGGGAGAGCATCTAATTTAGGCCACTCACAAGGGGACACCAGCTTCAGGAGCAGTTCGTTATATAGCCCTGAGGGAACAATTGATTTCGACTTGGAAAGAAAAGTTTGTGTGCTGCTCTCCCTAGGAAGACGACAGAGGAAAGTTTCCTGCCATGTTCTGACCTCTATAAAAAGTCTGAAAGAGCACACGTGTCATTAAATCCAAGACACACTTTTGACAGGGAGCTCTCCTGAGACCAGTGGCTGCTCCATTTGCTTCCTCTGGCTTTGCCCCAGGCTGCAGAACTACCACTCTGCCAGCACAATTACACACCAGAGTGGGAGATGGAGGGGCAGCATTACCAGCCTGAACAGCCTCAGCACAGAGGTGACACAGCCCAATCACTTCAGTCCACATCAGCCTTCACTCCCCCAAGGAACTGAGACCTGGCGAAGTGAGGAGAATCCAGCACACACCAAGAGCAGAGTGATAGGGCTGGCAAGGCAGGTGAGTGAGTTCAGGAACATCACATCCACCTTGTCCAAGGATAAAACCCACATGAATGGGAGCAGGTGTGGGGTTACATCTCACAGGACACTGAACAGCCCTTTGGAATCCCACAGGTTTCCAAAAAGGGGCTGATAACGCCTCAGTGCTGGATGCAACAGCTCACTGGGTGGGGGCACAAGACAAGAGAAGAAAAAGGTGGTCCTGAGACACATACAAGACTGGCAGTGAAGAACCTTAGGGAGTCAGACACAAACAATTTATCAACAAGTTACAGACAAACATTTTTAACCAGTTTGGAAATAAAAAATAACAACTTGAAAGACAAATTGAAAAATTCTGCTTGGAAAAGGAGCACACAGCATGAGATCACAGGATTCAGCAGACTATAAAATAGGAAATGAGACTTACTCTTCTCCCCCTACAGCTACACAAAACCCTCCTACATAGATTACAGACACACTTGGCAATTGCCTTCTTCCTCCCGCCTCTCCCGTCATGGACAAGGCAGAGACGGTAGCTGCCTAAATGCAGAGAGGATATTAGATAAAGCATCTTGCAAAGTCAAGTGTGAAATATTAACAACAGGAGGCAACCAGTTGAGTTTTTATGCAAGATCACAAATTTGGTGCTTAGAGCGCCAGTTCTTGTGCACTGGAATCTCAAAGCGCTGCTTGTTGAATGTTTCATTTAAAAAGCTATTGAGGCCTACTGGAAAATGTTTATCAGTTCTGTTACTTCCTGTATCTTCTCTAACTTGGTTGTTTTTGTTCTTTTCCCTTCCTGCAATGCTAAGAAATTATGCATGAATAAAAAGGTTGTTCTTTCCATTCATCTGGCAAGTTTTAAAACAATTCATACTCTTAAAGCAAGCATTCTGCAAGCTGTATTTTCACATGAAATTACCACAGTTGTGCACGTTGGATCCGAATCACCGGATGCATTTGTACACAAAATTACCCAATTTGCAGAGAACTGCAATAACCAAGCAGGCAAAATGGACATGCACTGCTCAGCTGAAGGGAGCACAGTGCCCAAGCTGCACCTGGCCACGGGCAGGTTTGGTTTTAGTTGGTGAAACAAGTCACAGATATTCCTGGTCACAAAAGAGCTGCATTTTATCCAGTACATGCAGCACAGACAGCAGTGTGGCTGGCTGCCTCTACCCCACCTCAAAGTTGCCTTTAGGGGAAACTGCCTCTAATTCAACTTCCACAATGGATTCAGACCTTGTTTATCCTGCTGTCCTAGTTGCCCATTAATGCCAACTGTGGTGGTAGCGGTGTCGTTAAGGCATCTATTCTACACTAGGCACCAGGCTCCAGGAATAGTGATCTCTGCCACTCTGGAGCATAACTGACACCTGCTGTCACAATCTTGCACAGAAAAAAAATTGCTCCGAATATCCAGCTAGCAGTCAAGGAGAAACACAAGGAGAAGGAGCTCAGAAGGTGCAGGGCTTCTTCCCTCTTTGCAAGGGCCTTGGTACAACAGGAGCAGCAAAGATGAGAGGGAAAACATTCACTCAGGAAGTTCTGTTACCTGCACGTTTTACTTGGCTAGCAGCTGAGACTTGGCAACTGAACTTCACCTTCAGCAGTTTCCTATTTGACATCCCTGGTGATCGTATTTTCCCCCAGGCTCAGGTATCTGAGCTAGTGATTAGGGCAACAGCAGCAACAAAACTGCTCCTGGGCACTAGGAAACACTAAAAGAAAGGGACTGCCTGAAAGGCAGATGGGACCACAGTCCCTACGGATATGATTACCAAGAAGTTTGTAGACATTCAGCACAGAGTAGCTAAAATCAAACCCAACACAGCAGGACAGAGGAGCTTCTCACTTCAAGGCTGCACCATGAGCAAATGTCTGTCCTCAGAGACTTTCGGAGACAGAGGCAGGCAAGCCAGTATTGAAGTGCAGTGACAGGCAAGAGGTGTATTTTCAGCAAACAATCCAGCAGTCCCTCATCTGGAGGTACTGGATGGCCTTCGAGTGCCACTTTGTCCTTGTTGGGCTGCAAACAGCCGCAATGCACCTGGCCAACATTAGCTGTAGCTGTTACATTTATGATTTTATGGCTGATTTTCCCCCCTACCCTCTATCGAGTTCACTGTCTGAATGATCACATCTGTTTATGTTCCACAGACACCTGCGTATCTTGAGATGACAGCAACTCCCCAAATGCTGTAATCAGTTATTTCTCAACAGAGGAATTGCCAATTTGGTAAATAAAGCTCATTATAAAAGAACATGAAAATGTATTACGGTTGCCTAACAGAGAAAATTGCCCAGTGCCGCCAAATGATCAGCCCTGGCACCACAGTCCCCCCCAATTTAGGGCAGCTGAAATAATGACATGCAAATTACTCATGCCAAGGCAATGCTGGATAGGGGCAAGAGGAAAATGAGGAAGAGACAAAATACGTACTTTTCTCTTCAGACCAACAATAATTTCAAACACAGTCAGGGACAGACCTTGGTGCTCTATATCTCTGCCTGCAGAGTTAAAAGTTCTGTGGCCATCCCAAAGCAGATCCAAAAGCTGGCATGGCAGCAGCAGCAAAAGCCCACCCAGTCCTCCTCCAACAGATCTAAGGGCACTAAGTGTCCTATTTCATTTTGGAGAACTTGCTCTTCCTCCCTTGGGGACAGCAAGCTTGACCTACACAAAGATGCAGAGCTGGAATTTTTGCAAGATCTGCGACTAACAGAGATAAGCCATGGGTAAGCAAACATCACTTCTGAGGATGAAAAGTGTTGTGGCATCAGCTCTCAACAAGAAGGAAAGGCATTTTGTTGCTTTAATGAAGATGTAAAGCACTAAGTTGCTGTCTAAAGGAAAAAGAGACGAAGCAGAATATAACAGAGAAAACAATTCTCAGCTCCCCTCATCCATTTTCATAAACACTGCATTAAACTCTGACACGACCTCCAAAAATCCATGTTCACATTCTTCAAAAACTGTCGGATACAGTCAGAGAGGACAGAGGCAGCTAATGCTGCCAGAGAAGCTCTGCCCAGAGAAAGGGAATCAAGTTACCAAACTAGACCTGCAGCCCTGGTTCGCTGACAGGCCTTCTCCAACTCTGCCACACCTACCTCTAGGAGAGTAAGATTCCAGATGCACCCAGCTTCCTCCATTCTTCATGCAAGGAGAGTGCTCAACATTGAGCACAAAGCTGAAAGGGACAGTGGTTTATGGCAGACAAAGCAGGAACTGCAAACAAGAGGTGGTGAAAGAAAGGTGACTTGGGCTCTGCATCCAGCAGGCAAAGGTTTTCCCAATATGGTTCCCCACCACCAGTTCCTTTCAGCCAGGACTTTGCACCAAGTACTTTCAAATAAGCCAGGCATCCTGGGACCAAATCAAACAAGTTCTGTGATTTATAAACTGTGACTTGAAATATTTCTATTCCTCACACTCGTTTGGAGTTTTTATTGGCATCAGCAATAGGCAGAAAACAGCAGTTTACAAACTCATGGGACTGAAAGTATCTCACAGCACACAGTGACCATTAAACATTTTATTGTTTGGGAGGGAACCTTGGAAGGGAAGGAATCCGCCTGCTGGTGTAACCAATGGGAGCATGCTAGGAACAGTTAATCCTAACAAGCTAGTCAGGGTTACTTCCAAATACTTCAGACCCCTTTCTCCAGAGCAAATAAACAGGCAACAGCTTTTGAAACTCAGATATAAGTTGGTGAAACCAAAGCTACAACAGGGTGAACCAGGCTCAGGTCGGGCAAAACCCCAAGCTGTGCTGAAAGCACCTGGGGTCAACATAATTATTTACATTGCAAAACAATAAAAAGAAACTATAGCATCCCCCTCTCCTGCGACCCTTCTCCCAACTCCAGGAACGTCCACCAAGACTGATGCATGCAGGCAGTTAGAAGAGGAATCATGTTGTATTGTCTTGGGTCATGGAGGGCAGAAGGCACAGGTTTTGGTCAGTGTCTGTCCAGAAGGATGTTGGGGCTTCCAAGGGCATCTGTGGTCCCTGTCCTCTGCTCTTTGGCGGATGATGTTTATCCAGAATTAACTAACAGCTCCTGGAGAAAAAAGAGACAAAAGAAAAAGGCAGAAAGCTTGTTATGCAGCTGTTGACATGGGAATGTTTCCATCAGAAATGAAAGAGTAGCAGTGGCAGGGTGAAAATCCCACAGTAAAATCATCAGGTTTCACCTACTGTAAAACACAAGATTCTCAAGGGGAGAGGACTGTGGAAGCAAGAAAGCAGCTCATGATACCAAAGGCGAGGCTGATTCTATGATCAAGAGCACATGGTCAGTTGTAATGATTAGGATTGTAAATCCAATGGCCTACAGTGGGAGAGAACAGCCATGATTCCAGGTAAGCCTTGGAGCAGCGAGGTCACAAGAGTAAGTGCAACCCCACACTAAGTCCTGCCTCACCAGGACACAGGAAGCACTTTGATTAGCTGCCATCAAACACACACACACACCACTCACTCATTCTGGAACAAGATCAACATAAGAGCACTAGAGAAAGGAGACAAAGAAAGATGGGGACTCAGAGACCGCCCTAACTCCTGACAGACTTTATTCTATTAAGACCTAATCCTCCCTAACATTCAAAGTAAAATCATGTCTGCTTTGTCCCCACTGAAATCTATTAAGAGGTACCTCCTCAGATCCTGCAGGTATCTGCATATGAGCTGTGAACTTCTGAGGGTTATTATAAGACAAAAGGCTTCAAATGCTTTTAGGATGGAGATTGCAAAGTCTGCTGTGGTCTCTTCCTATTTTTATCTTATCACATCTATAAAATCAGAGAAATCAAATCAACAATGCCATGAGCAGTGGATGAGAACACACCCAACAGCAGCTATAACACCCTTCCCTCTGAGGATCTGAGATCAGTGTTGGATCCCACTTCACAACCTGGGCAATCAGCTCTCCTGCACCAGCAATGGTATCATTGTGTCAGTGAACTGCTGCTACAGGAACAGCAGAATCATGGAAGGGAAGCCCATCAACAGGCTACCTTTTTCCCATGCTCTGGATATGTGCAGGTCCATTTTGCAGAGCAGACAGTACTGATCCATGTTCAGAGCACCCAGCTAAAGCCAGCTAGAGAAAGACAATTGAACACTTCACTGCATAGTCTTATCACCTGTTTTTATTAGGGACGTATTAGAGCTCAGTTCCACTCTGCAGGTATTTCCCTTTTTGAGGAGAGGAGCTGTGATTTCTTCACTGTGAATCACAATGGAAAACATCACAAAACAATGATGCTAGCACACTTGGCACTGTCTGTCAAGAAGGTGAGGATGTCATTTGGGCTACTTCTGCATAGCAGGCTGATATCGGCTGATACATGGTCAACGTAGACTGAGTATTCCAGCCTTGCATCTCCAAAAGACAGCCCCATCGCTGACAACAACAGAACAACAAATTGGAAAAGTTTCAAAGGATTCAAGAAAAAAGAGAAAATTGTTCGCCAAATTATTTAGACAAAGGTTATGCAGAAATCCGATAAATGAACCATCAATAATACTCCACTAATTCTAATTTCCCAGGTATTTTTTCTCATCATTAGTGACTTAAAAGTTATGCACAGAGCAATATATTTTAAAAACTCAATAGCACTCACTGAAATTGCAATGAGTGAAGCAGTAACAACTCACAATCAATTTGCAATGAAGTAATTTGCTGTATTCACATTGTAACACTTCAGTGAAGTGTCCAGGAATGCTACATTTTGTGAAAAAAACAAAATCACTTCTGTGGCTACTCTGTGGTTAACCCTTCTGGAAGACAGTAAAACCTTGGTTTTTAAAACGATTTAAAACAATAACATAGTTACACAATTTCATGTTCAAAATCATAACTATTACATATTTCAACCATATCTAGCTGCAGGCATCTCTACCCATAGCAGGGGGGCTGCAACTAAGATGATCTTTAAGATCCTTTCCAACCTAAACCATTATATGATTCTATGATATTTTCACTTACTTCAGGAGAAAATGAAAACAGCCAGTTCTTAAAGCCAATTAATTCTTTCCAGCCTAACCTATGCACATACCAGGTATGCATTGAGCTGGAGGCTCAACATTCCTTGTGCAAAAACATCAGGTTCCATCTCACTCTGGATGACTAAACTTCCTCAAAATCTTTTGCCACAGTGAGCGTGGACCCAGCACTGATGCGCTGAAGAACACTGTATCTCTAAGGCTAAACCCATTCTTTGCTCACATTTTAACTCCACTTAGCATTGCCAACACAGACTTGGCACCCTTTCATTTTCTTCTGGAATCCTCCCTGCAAGATGCTACCAGCTTGCTACAACACTTACCTTGAGCAGAAGGAGCCAGTAAAGAGAAGGAGAAGCTTTACCTCTTCTCCATGTCCTTATCATTGCATATGCATGAGACAAGGCGAACATGCAACAAGTCCAGGCAGCTTGAAATCGCAGTTCTCACATGACAGGATACTCCCAATTAATGAAGTGGAGGCTCAGATTGAAAACTTTTGGTGCCTCTTCATAAAATAACTGCCCTCCAGTTGGTATTAGGTGGTCTCTGCTGCAGTCTTAGCACAACATCACCTCAGGAGAGGAGCAGCCTTGGAGAGTGCACCGCACACAGTCTCATGAGAGGGAACAGCATGCTTATTGCATAGGGAGGGCAGGTTATTTTTAATGCCACTGCCAATGCAATGCAGGTAGACACCAGGTTCCAGTCTTGAGCTCCATCCCAGCACCTCTACATATGAAAACGGTGTCCATACAAAGGCAAATTCCTCATCAGCACAAACAGGAATGGCAATCTGTTCAGTCCTGACAGCAAGTCCAGCTGGAGGGCATGCAGCACTTGTTTTCTTCCATGCCTCTCATGGCAAATGGGACCTTCGAGCCACTAACTCGTGTTCTTCCACCACTACGGGACCCTGCTTGGGAACTAACTGCAGTCAAAATGGGCTGCTCAGCTGACACAGCCTGCCACTTTGCAGCCCCTGTGGGAAAGCCAGTAGCTTTCCAGTTCTGGTTCCAGTTCAGTGAGGAGAAAAGGCTGAGCTCTGCAATATTTGCTCCACAAATCTCACCCCTGCTGAGAAGGGAGTCCAGTCAATGCCTGAGATGGTCCTTGTTCTCTAACAGAGCGCTAAGGCCTTGGCACCCAGCACCGGGGCGAGCAAGTTTCAGCAAAATTTGCTAATGCACCTGTTCCTCTGTCCTGCTCCTTCTTTCTCAGTCTGCATCCCAGTGCAGAAGCTGGGGGGTGCCTGGTGAATCTGCAGCATCCTCTGCACCTCCCCCAGTCACTGGCCAGCTCTGTGCCTCGGCTCTCGGCCTTGCTGGAGGCTCTCAGCCAGCAGAGGAATCTCCCTCCTTGAAAAGCCAGACCCTGAAGAACTTCCTCGCTCAGTGCTTGCCAGAGACGCTGTTTGCCAAGCCTCAGCTGTGTTAAGACATATTTATTTAACCAGCCTCTAGTCTCACAGGGTAAACCCTGCAAGTTTCCTCCGGCATGTGCCTTGCCTTTGTTCTAACATCCCTTTAAGCAGTCGCACCACGGCGCTCACACATATGGGCACTGTGTAGCTATGAAGAAATCAGAAAGCAGATCCCCATGATAAATGACTTGGTGCATTTAGAGTGTCAGTGACAAAGTAGAAATTAATCTCCATAGTTCCTAGTTCCCTGCCGTGTGCAGGCAGCTCTCAACACCAGAACACCTATTGGCACACAGCAGACCTCAGCAACGTGACTGCACAACTTTTTCATCTCAGTTAGTGTGGAAAGAGGTACAAACAAAATACAAAAATCCTGACCTGCCCTAAGATGGGTGTTCAAGGCCTTTACACTGGATGAGGCATTTGTTGCAGGGCTATTAGCACCCCAAAGTGCTGCAAGGGACATTTGAGTCACTTTGGTTTGATGTATGCTGTAGGTATTTTTTGGTTATGTCCAATTTGTTCTGTTACACTCAGGGTATTGGCTATTTTGTGGAGCAGCTGTGCTGACTAATGGATCACAGCACTTCCGTGCCATATAGTTATTGCACAGAAAAGCCTCTCTGTCTCTCTCATCCTTCAGGAGTCCAACAGTTGCTGTCCTTGGGACTGGAATAAGGAGGCGCAGGAGCATGCCTGGCAGTAACAAAAAACATTAATTCAAAAAGCTATGAAGAGAGTTTTGTTTTCCCTCTACTCTGCACTGGTGTTAATAGCTTTGCAAAGCAGAGAAGTTCACCCAATGACTTCTTGGCTACTTCCCCAGATGGTGTCTTCAAAGCTGGGTTGACAGCAGAAAAGACGCTTTTCAAAAAGCTCACCAGACGCATTGTCAGAACACCCCGGAAAGTGCTTTCACGTGGAAGTCTCCTGGTCTACACACCCCACCAACAGAGCGCAAGGGACAGAAACAGTCTTTCTGGTTTCCTCCTCCCTCTCTTTGGCTCACAAGAGCCTACAGACTGCTTGCTTTGCTCTGCCTTGACACCTCCCCATTGCTCTGCATCACCCGAATACGAAGTTATTTACCAGCACAACTAATCTCCAGCTGTTCTGAGACTCACCTGTTTGCTCATGCATTATAACATTGATTTCCTCCAGACAATTGTTCTGATCATTGTTCTAACTCGCAGAGAGCTCTCGTCATTAGCCTTGCTTAACAGGAAATATTTTGCCACTGACTGAGCAGCTCCGCAGTCAGCAGACTGCACAAAAAATCATCCCAGCTGGGGGGCTGCATCTCCCTGCTGAGCTGGCAACCCCAAACGTCGCAGTAGGGAACAAGCTCAGTGCTTGTGATTTTGGACATGTGCTAGAAAATACCGGAGCCAGGAGGAACAAACACAGATCTGCAAAGGGCTACTGCTGAAAGGATGGCTGTTAATTAATCCACATACAAACCGAGGGCAGTTTTTGTTCAATCGATGTTAATTGCATTTAATCTCATTCTTGCCATTAAGAAAAGCCACCGGGCCAGGCTGATGTCGCTAGCGCCTGACATGTAGATTCCACCCACGTTTGGGAGGCGAGGCAGGAGGATAACAGTAATGGAAAGAAAGGAAATAACCCTTCCTCAACCCCTTCTGCATCACTGCACAATTTCATTGGGTCTGTTCCATTATTTAAACAATTTTTGTTTTCCAATAACATTACAGAGGAGCTCAAAGGATGAAAATCAGACATAGAGCATTTCACTACTAGTTATTCTTGCTCTCCCGGGTACCAGCTTACAGTTTTGCTTCCCTGAACAGCCTGGGCTATTGTGCTTCTGTGAAGGACTGAAATACAGAAAATCGCTTATGTGAAGTGGTGTTTGCTTTTTAGTCCCAGGCTGATCCCAACAGACCTGCCAGAGCCCCTCAATATGACCTACAACTGCTGACTGCCACCTCCCATCAGCTCTGCTCAAATCTTTCTCCTCACCTTGCTACCGAGCACAACCCCAGCACACACCAAAGCATGCTGAAGCCTGTCATTCTCCAGCATCTTATAACACAAAGTAGTATTTCCTATTAAACAACCTCTGACCAAATTTGCCTTGTAAGACAGTACATTTTTGAAGCCTGAACTTCCCAGGTAGACCAACAGTGCATCCACCAGAGATCTGGCTCTGATCTGGGGACTGTATCACTATTTGCCCAGCTGCCTGCTAGGGAAATGGCAACAATCCTCTTGCCTCTACAGGAATCAAGCCTGGGGGCAGAGGGGCAGCTCTTGCAGCACAGGAAACCCAAGGTGGCAGATTTCATGACTACTAGCTTATTGCTTCTGTGAGAGCCTTGTGTTTTTCCAAATCAGGATCAAGAACAATAATAATCAAGCCTGGGCTCTGTCGGCGCCTTTCCCCCTTGGCAGCACACAACTCTTGCCCAAAGCCAGTGCTGCAGTTTATCATGGATTTTCTTTATCCCTTGACAAGTGTTAGTCCCATTTCCTCTCGCTGCGTGAAGTGGACATATCACAAGTGCCATGAAGGACTGGCTGAGTTTTAAGTGTTCTGAAATGGCTCCACTAGACTTGGTCAAGATTGTTTTAAAATCATTTCCCATTAGGACTGTGACCCTCTCTCTTTACAGCCAGTGTAATGACTGTACCTCAGAGGAAGGTAATTACATCCCACTATCTGTACACATCAGAAAGCACACGCTCCAAACACTACTGTGCCTTTCTGGACTGAGTGGTAGAAGGCAACACAGGAGGAAAAGGAGATAACACTGGACACCCCTCCATCCTGCAACTGGAGTCACCCTGAGTGTTGTGCAAGCTCGTGGATTAGCCCCTGGGAGGGATAAAGGAATTCAGAAGGCACAGAGTATTTCTAAACCAGAACAATGACAACTTGTACAAATCCAGCTCTGGTTTTGTGAGGATTAAAATGAACTTCGCCCAACTGTGAATATTCGCTTCCAAAGCCAAAAGGAATGGAAAACCATTTACTGATGCAATAGTATTTCATTATTTCAAACCCTAAACCCAACACTTCCAAAAATTACGGAGAGGAAACAGTAACATTATTGCTGCGGGACACTGCCTGCAGGGGTTTAACTGTTGAACTCCCAAGCCATGCTTTGGGCACAACATAATGAAACAATAGACACAAATATTGGCAACTTCTTCATACTGCCTTTCCTGCTCTTGCTACTAGCCTGCAGAATAATCAGTGGGAAAATAAAAGGAAAAAATAACCCCAGAAGCCAAGAGACTTTGGATTAAGTTGTATAAATGACCTGTTACCTCCTTACACGAGGAAGAACGAAATGCAATAAATACCTGCAAAGCCATTTCAGTATCTTGGATTAAATGGATTACAGAAATGGAAAGTACATGATGCAAGATGTTATAAAACAAGATGCCAAGGAAGTGCAGGAATTTGAATCAGGCTGGCAAATGATCCCTGCAGACTATTGAGGAAAATTAATAGAGAGAAGGGGTAGGGAAAGGACATGGTAAGAAGACTGACTGATGAACACTGTTGTTAGGACGTGTAAATTCAGGATGTCAGACTTCCTCTTAAATCTACTTCAGTCCTGGAACAAAAATAGCAAATCCTACAGTCCTAAAAAGAAACTGGAAGTAGAAAAGTCAGATATGCCAAGCCTTATTTCAGGATAGGTTTCCCCTGTGCATCCCTCAAGACTGAAGTTTGTGACTTTAATTATTCCTGGAACATTGTGTATATAGGGATTCAATGCAGGGATTACTAGCAGGATCCTTGTTATAAGTGTCACTTCTCAAACAAATTGCACTTCACTGGATGTCGGCAACATACACAAGAAAACAAATTAGATAAAGGCAGCAGGACAGCAAGATACAAGTCTGGTGCAAGGAAATTTCACAAGGTCACCCAGAAAAATAAAGGCGCTTAGAATTTAAACTCCTGGAACATTTCTAATTCCCCAGTGCATTAAAGCTCCGTGTGACCCAGACGCAAAAGCTTCAATACACCAGTGACTCCAACAACCTGAGACCAAACCTAGCTGAGACATGCTTTATTTGTGAAGAAATGCCATCAGCGAGCAGGGGGAGGAAGAGAGAGACAGGAGATGGAAGGAGTAACCCCAGTTGTCCTCCCAAATCCTAGGGATCATCCCATCCCATTCATTGACTATTCCCAGCCACACACAGACAGATGGGAGAAGCCAGGGAGGGAGGATGTAATTTTGTTTGGAGGCAGGCAATGTAGCAGCACCTTGGCTGCAGGGCTTCTTCACAAGCTGATCCCAGATTTACATACTGCATTTTGCCTTTCCAGATCTCATCCCAGAATGTATTACTAATCTGCACTAGTTCTAATGAGCATGTCTTTAACTCCAGAAATTTTCATGAAGATGGAAGCACAGGAAAGTCCAGTCCTCTGGTAGAGTGCAAAGAACAGCTGAAAACACCTCACAGGACCTCAGGTTTGGCATTGTGCCTCTGAGATGGGACCTCAACACTGGCTATTAAACTCTTATCCTGGGGCTTTCACCGGGTGCTTGCCAGTATTACCAAACCCTGCAGTTTCCCTGTGCACTCCAGGAGGGCATGGGCCAGTCC
The DNA here is from genome assembly GCA_013397935.1 of Dasyornis broadbenti. Lineage (NCBI taxonomy): Eukaryota > Metazoa > Chordata > Aves > Passeriformes > Dasyornithidae > Dasyornis > Dasyornis broadbenti. Next base: position 3,037,269 of record VZRN01005367.1, read on the forward strand.
TGGGCTCTATAGTCACTCAGGTCCCAGCTTCTTCCAGCAGCTGAAATAAATCCCCATCTCAGTTTCCCTTTCTGTACCTAAGAGTAATGCTACTTACCAACCATGCAGAGGTAAGATAATTATTCACCAAGAGAAGATGCTAAAGAAATGCAAAAATTCAGTTCTCAGGGGATCTATTCCTCTTACAATTTGCATTTAGGCTTCAGAGGAAATCTGGTGCTTTATCTTGTTCCTTTCTGCCTTACTTTAGAAGGCTCCCGCTCTGGATAAAGAGAATTCCTCTTTGGGTCAGGGTATCATGTCCACATTTAAGGTATGGCTCAATCCTGTCTAGTTCAGCTTCATACACCAAAAACAGAAGCAGGCAGAGACTTCTCCAGATATCCCCTTTTTATGCCTAATTCTATTTTTGCTCAGTGATACAGTGAAATTCCACGCAGAAGTATTATGAGCTTGACTGGCTTTATTTGTTTAACACTTCACATTTTCATTAAGCTGTTGCTACTCGGCAGCCAGTAATTTTATTTGTGTGATAGCTGTATTCATCTCACCCACATGGGTGTAGATGTCTCTCTCCTTTTCTTCTGGCTGAAGAGGCAAAAATCAGCAATGACAGAATCAAGAGAAAACTGGGAATTCTCAGGTCTGTTTGCAGATAGATGTGGGATATAACTTCTACCTGTTTTTGTGAAACACTTCCCAAAGAGTAGGGGCACCTACAGCTAAAATTAAAAAGAGGAAAAAAAAATTATTTTAGAAGACTACCCTCCGCTACCCAAGGACAAACCTGAAATTATTATTATTATAACTTGAAATTATTTGAGCAGAATCAGTCAGTTTGACTCAGCACTGAACTCTTCTGCACCAGAAGCTTATTGCTGACTGAGCATTTACAGTATTTGAGTATCAGATTGTAAAGAATTAATTATATGTCTAACTCCTGCCAATCCTCAAGCGTCTTGAAATATCTGGTCCCAGAAGCTGCAAGATCTGATTAGATCTCAAGGAAGAAAAGTCTGGTTGGCTGAACCTCACTAAGCCCCAATCAGACAATCTTCTACCAAGTTCAGGCAACCAGAAAGAGAATTAACAGCCCTTTTGAAATGTTAATGACCTGAACTGAGACAGTCAAATGACTGAGCCACACCCCTTGGACAGAGGTTTCAGAAGTCACCCAAGAAACACTAAACATCTCACTGTGCCACTCCCCTTTGACAAGATCAAGGAGCCAAGGAGCAGGGAAGCACTGGGTAGGGAATCTGCAGTCTGGGTTGGAGACGACTGGGTGCTCCTGCTGGGCATGACACATGGATCAGAATGGAGAGGCTGTGGACAGATTGGGAGGCCATGGAGACGTTCAGTTATGAGATTAGATGGAGATTCCCAGCCACAGGCACACCCAGGCAGCACCTGTGGGAAGCTGCAAGCTCAGCTGCCCTGAGCACGGCACTGTCACAGTCAGTCCCTGAGCAAGAGAAATCTGCTCTGAGCAGCTGCCCACTGGCACCCAGCACAACCAGAGCAGTTAAGAGACCAGCAGATAAAATGTCTTACAACCTGAACCATAGATCTGAGGAAACAAAGGGAGAATGGTGAACACAGGGAGATGCATCTTGATTTCTCAGTGTCTCCTCCTGAGTAAACTCCAAATCTTTCTTTCAAGATAAAAAGCCTTTACCAAGTGAAAAACAAGCTCAGCGTTTCTCTAGCTCCATCCTGTCCCTATCCCTCTTCAGAGGACACTCCGGTAGAATACCAGATGCTGGAATAAGCCACAAAAGCCTTCTAAATAATTATCTCCTATTGCCTCCTCTGCAAATTTATAGTCCTGCACCTGTGTCAAGACAGAGACCTGCTTCCATCTGTCTAAAACACATTTGTTACAGAGGACCTAAAGGTGGAATGTTTAACGGGAGCATTTGAAAACATATTCAGAGACTGGGAAAAAAGTGACAGTTTATAAGTGTGCTGTTCAATTGTCTTGTGGACACTGCTCAAGTGGAGCGGGAGCTTTGTATTTTTTTTATAATATGACAAATTATGCCCGTCCCATCTTGTAATTTTCCTCACTGTGCAGCACGTCTGTTCATGATAGATACCAGTGCAGCTGCTTAGGTGTCCATTTATCTGCTTGGAAAGTATTGTCTATTTGGAACCAACTCATCCTAAAAGAGCAGCCCCAGAGGATGAGAGAGAAAAAAAGGGAGTTGGGGAAGAGACAAGGGAGTTGTGGACTGGGAACACATTCATGCTTCTCCTGTAAAGTTTCTGCAAAAAAGCAAGTATGGTATTTAGTTTTAGCTACATCCTCTCTTTCCCCCTCCTAGACCATTCTTTTCTACTGTCACTCAACACCTCTTTACACTCTTCCCACAAAGACCTCACCACTATCATACATTTAATTTCACACTTGCAACCTGTGGAAACAAAGCAAGCCCTCAGCTGCGTTACACAAATCTCTGCCAGTGCAGAGGAGCCTTCAGGTCCCAACCTGAACAGTTTGCAGTTTAAGACAGGCAACATTTAAAATAAAAACAAAACACATAAAGGAAGGAGAGAGGAAAGAAAAAAAAAAAAAGGAAGAAAGAGGACAAAAAAAAAAATCAAAGAGTACTTATACTTTGTGTTTAAAGAGACTTTAAACAGGAACTTGCCAATTTTCTGTAACCAGGATTAGAAAAGAATAAACTCAAATACTTTGTCCTTCTGCAGAGCCCTCTGAGCTGAATTTCACTTTCTGCAAAATGGCCAATATAGAAAAAAGCTCATAAATCCCTGTGACGTAAGTAACCTCACATTACTCTTGGGGAAACAGAGGCAGAGACAGTTTCATTAATCCAAGTAAACGAATCCATGAAGTAGTCTGAATTTCTGAACCCCCATAATGTCCCGCACTACAAAGAGCACCCAGGGCCCAGCAATTTTCATGCCATGTTACCTGGCACAAGCAAAGCAAACGACTTGAACAGATGAGTATGTTTCTAGAAAGGAACAGTACAGTTACTAAACCACACCTGCCTTAGCCATGTATCAAAACCCTATTTTGTTACTTTAAAATACCTCCCACCATTTCACTCATTGCATCACTAACGGCAAAGACCAAGGTCACATCTGTAAGATGCTGCCTCAGAAACCTGCTGAGTAGCAGAGAGCTGCACAACCTGTCTGAACAGGTGGGTACAAATTCCTGGGGCTCAGCACTGCCAGGGTGAGCCTGCTGGTAATACTCAAGGCTAGCAAGGTTAGGGCTGGTTTGATCTGCCATCATTATTCTGCAGCCTGGGCATATCCTGAGAGGATCTTGCTATAGGCTGGTGCTCTATCTCCGGCTTACCAAGTACAACTTCATGTGTGCACAGGGGAAACTGGGTCTTACAAAGCTGTGCAGGTAGTTACATGTACCCAAAAAAACTTTATAAGACATTTATGTTAAAGACTTGTTAAAACTAGCACTGAATTAAGGACTTGATTTTTAAGATAAGGAACTGTTCCTTAAAAATGGTCTTTTTTTGTTGTTGTTGTTGGAGTGGGGTTTCTTTGTTTTGAAAATAATAAAATTCCACATGTAAGATGGTGTCAGATGAGCTTGAATTGTGTGAAGTGGTTGTCATTACTGTGACTTAAAACTGGAACTTGCATTCAGCAAGCTCAATATTCATTGTCTCCCTAAATTTAAGTTGACAGAAAGAGTGTCTCTTCCTGCAGGCAGAAAGCTAATCTCACCATCTCTTTCCCACAGTCGGACCACAAATACATTTTCACATGTAAATTCTCCTGAGTGGAACTGTTGACAGCTACCAAAGCACCAGCCTGGATGATGCTGACCAAAGACCTCCAAGAACGAGACTCTGAACTATGCAAACCAAGCCCAGTGCCACCGATGCCAGCCTGGGAAGGAAGCACAGTGTGCTTGCACACATGCACCCCCAGCTCAGCCAGCACAGCGAGGGACAGGCTGGTCACTTGATGTGCAGACAGCTTTTCCATTACTCACTGCAGCATTCAAACAGCCAACCTGCTCCCCCCTTCATCTGCTTTGGGGTGGCCATTTCTCCAGAGCTGCCCATCATTTCCTTATCAAGCAGTAAAAACGTAGGATCACTAGAGACACAGCTCAGCCTTGCTGCGATTTCATTCTCTCAGCGGGTTGTAAATGCCCCTATAATGTTGGCTTTTTTAATCTTGTGTTATTATTACCCGCGGCTGCCATTCAGTCCGTAGAGAATAAAGCGCCCAGGCTTTCAGGACCCACACAATGGCTCTGTGCATTTGCCAGTGGTTGGACAAACAATACCTCTGTGTTTCAGCTTTATTGGAAACCTTTCTGTTGTGGGAGCCTGGCTGCATGTGTCCCTCTGCTTAGGCAACGCAGAGGTGCGAGCGGGTGCCTCTGAATTCATCGGTGATTTCAGGAGCATGTGCCTTGGCGCCAGCCGATGGAACCAACATGAAAGTGCACAGGCAGCTGCATGTGCTGTGAGCCCGTGAAAGACAGACACAGACCTGCAGAGCAAGTTGGTCTCCTCTGGATCAGCCAGGGAGTCCGAAGCTCTAACAGGGCCTTTCTGTGAATAATTACGTTCATCTCCGTGTAAACGGTGTTGCCAGCTCATAGGAAGGTGTGATGATATATGACATAACTGTGAAAATGTCAGAACACCGCTACCCTACACCATGTTCTTACAAGAAATCTTGGCTTCCACTTGAAATTAAAGATCCTGCTGCTTGCAAGAAAGGCTTGAAAACTGGAACAACTGAAAAAGCACAAATTACAATGCAAAGAAAATTTGAAAAATGCAGGACTCTTCTAATTCACAGAGACTGATTGTTTTGGTCAGCTCATTATTGCTTGCAGGGGACACTGCAGATGTGTGAACCCTTACAGATCTGCAAATATCCCTTCACTCAAGAAAACAAGCCTTGCTGCAGACTCCTCACATATTGAAAACCCAGGAGGAAAGTCAGAAACTCCCACAAAACTAGAAGGTTTACTTGTAAAACTGTTTAGAAATACACTAGGATTATTTCATTTGTCTTCTGGTTTTAAGCAATTGAATCACATTCTCACCTCACTTCTGTCTAGGCAGGAGGATGAAATGATTTTATTTATTCTTTCCTTTTTCTTTTTTCAGTAAAAACATGGAACTAAAATTCTCATGTACTTGTAAAACTTCAGGTACAACTCCACAAAACTAGGGCAATAGAAAACATGCCAAATATTTCAAGGCTTGGCAACAGTGAGCCTGCCTGTCTCTCTGTGGCAGGAGGAATGTCTGTCTGTCTCAGCCAATGTTTCTGAGTAGGAATGTCTCATCCCGATAGTCCATGTACATATAAAACACCTAGGCTGTCAGCTCTCCAGGAAGAGACCTTGACATTTTGCAGAATACCACCTCCCAACCCCCATCTCCCTGGAATAGCAGCAGAAGGCAGAAAAAACTGGCAGATCTGAAAATGCAAGAATCAGGTGCTCCCTCCAGCAAGGATTAAAGTTAAAATCGAAGAGGCAGCGGTGAAATGAGCACAGCCAAGTCATGGGAATTGGTGTACCAAAGAACTGACTTCCAGATTTCCCAAACCCATGTCCACAGCTGGCCTGTCCCACTCCCTCTCCTGTGGGCCAAGAGAAGTGATATTTTGAAGGGAAGGAAATTGAGGCTTTGCTGTCTTAAACAAAGTAAATAAGAGGTGAATGGTTTCAGGAAATACTGTATTATTGTTGTGATATTATGTGCTTCATGCACCTGGAGAGATAAACTGCAACCCCCATTCAGAGCTCTCATCTTACAGTAACTGGGCTGGCACAGGCAGGTGAGCTCTGCTCTGTGCGGACGCAGGAACGGGTTTGCAATGCTCTCTTCCTGAAAAGAGTAATGAGGTGCCCAGAGAGCCTGCCGAGGTGTCAGAGAAACTGATGCTGATGGACCCTTTGCAGGCCAAAGATAGATTAAGAATAACACAACACCAGCATAACTGCACCTTATCAACAGCCCTGCGAGTGCTAAGAAGTGAATCTGAGCAAAGGCTGTGACACCTGTCTGCATCACAGCCCTGCTATTACTGCCTTCCGACTTGCCGCACAATCCAAATGTCCAAACGGCTTTGAAGCAAGAAGCAGCAAGACAGGAAGGTGAATCTGAGCTCTGATCAGCTGTCTGAAGAGACTGTATGAATACCTTACATTTCAGTAACACTCTTCATCCATAACGAATCCGAGACATCCATTCAACCTCCACACTCCAAACCACAGAGGTAATATCTGCCCAGGTAGAGATGGGCAAATAAACACAAGTTAAATGACTGTTCAAGGTCGTCCAAGGACTATGAGAGACACTCATGTCTAGCAAGTAGATTACTCTTCCCTTTTGAAAGGCACACAGACACACACACACGCACAGGGGATTGAAACTGCTTAGCCAGGTGTGGAGCCTGCTGTGATCAACACAGCTTCACTGAGCAGCAACTCCTCTCAATGCCGTTTCACTGGTGCTAAAATGTGAAAAAGCAGATCTTCACAATAGAATTCTTTCAAACAGATGCAAATAGGTGCGGGGATTTTGCATCTCGGCTAAGTTGCGACAATCTACACATCTTATTTGTTTGCTAGTTATTAAATTACCCACAAGCCATCAACAATTCAAGTCGCTCTCTGAGAGGCAGAGATTAACTAGGAATTGCTATGCAGAAATGCTGCTCATCTCTCTCTCTAGCGAGATCAGCCTCATGATGAGTTGCGGACATTTGGGAACAAAGGTGAGCTTTTCTGCAAGAAATGAGAGGCACAGAAAGATGGGAAAAGGATGCTACAGGGAGAAGAGGATTTATTTGTGAGGTAAGAATCTATCAGGAATGGTTTCACACGCGCACTGCAAGCCATGGACTGTGACCAAACACACTCATGTATCGGGAGCACAGGAAGCTGCATTTCTGCCCAAGCACTAATACAAATGAGATTTTCAGTGAAAGACAATGAGGCCAGTATGTAAATCTTAATTTAACAATCTAGTTGACAAAGCCTCAGCTGATCTATAAATAGCTGGTTTATTAGCAGGTGATGCTGAAGGCAGCTATCCTGGCTCCACTTCCCACAATTCCCTGTGCCATCTTGTTTTTATTGACCCCGGAGACACAAGGACTCTTAACTGTATGCAGCTCACTCCTCCACCACTACCTGCAGAGTAGCTACAAACACTTGACAACACAATACATATTTATCAATGCCCTTACACGACAAGGATCCTGCAGCACTACGCACACAATGGCTCCCAATGATCAATTAAAGAAAGCAAATGGTTTAGAAAAATAGAAGAATCATGCAGCTTTGCTTTTAAACAGGAGGAGCTGGTCACTCAGGTGCCAACAGGCATTTAGGGAATGATTGACACAGAGCCAGAGCCAGGCACTGTCCATCCACATTTACACTGTGCATTAGTAAACTGAGAATCTAGGATAGCACCACCTTTAGTAACTCTAGGCCATCAAAGAAGCATTTTACCATCTCAAAATAAGATGTCAAAATCCTGATTTCTTTACGCAGTTTCATTTCATCAGGAATTATCATTTTATAGTACATAATAAATCTTACAACTCTTTACCACCTCCTCAAGCTGCAGATGCAGGAATCCCTTCTTTCTCACAGGCACAAGATAGCTATTTAATAGCAGACAGCAACTCCACCAGAGCCTAGGGCCAGCAGGCAAGAATACTGCATCCTGGTAAAATTGCTGTGGCATTTGGAGCAACACACCAGAACTGCCCTAATTGCAGCATGGCCAGCATCCATGGAAACCACACGAATTATGATGTTTTAGCCTATTCACGTGGATTTATAGATATTCTCCAAAAGAGTTCTAAGGCTTCAGTCTTCCTCTTGCTGCAAAGAACAGTGACAACATACTTGATGAGTTGGGCTTGTAAATAGGCAGATTGAATTAGAGGAACAGAATAGACTTTGTTATCCCTCCCTCCCACTTGCTGCAAGTTTCTAAAGAAACCTTCCAAACAAGACGTTGCTGTGTCTCTCACAGCCATATGATAAGCAGAAATAAAAAAATTTAAAAACACACAATCAACACTTATTTTTCCATAAGGTCCATCATATTCTTACAGCTTGTACAGTGCAGACTCCAGAGTTGATCCTGACAGGGAACTTAGTGTGCTGAGCCCTGCACCCAACCCCATAAGGGCAGAGGTTGCTCAGGACCGGGAGGCCCACACTGCAGCCGGAGCGTGCACGGAGGTGTGCCAGAGCAAAGAGCCCCAGCACATTCCCTGTCCCGCTGCTGCAGCCTCACTGCTCAACACTGCCCACTCAATGAGGTGACAAGAGTTTCCAGAACACCGATTTGTTCTGCCACCGCTCAGCAGATCCGTTCCACAGAACCACGGTGATCTGTGCCAACGGCAGTATGCGTCCCTGTGGAGCAGCCTGGGGACAAAGGACTGCTCCTTCATTTGTCCTAACAACAAACCTTTACAATTTGTTTTTTTTTAAAGTTTTAAACACAAATGTTAAACTGATATTTATATGATTGCAAACCTGTGATGGTCTTACAGTCTGTTTTTAAGACCACCATGGATTATGGAAAAGAAACTTTTCTAATGAAGTTCATTTACTAAATTGCCTTTTGTGAGTGGACATACTTCTGTTTTCCAGTATTTATAGAAATAACATAGAGAAGCTTGACTTAGCAGAATAGAAACTTAAAACTGCTCTCAGAAATCCTGTGGAATTTAGTAAGAAAAGTGATACATCACAAATAAAGAAATCAGTAGTTCTCAATAATCAATTAGGGAAAAAAACAGTATAATAATAGATTTGCAATGATCTTGACTAGATTATTTAATGAAACTGTCATAAATCTAACGGCAACAGACACAAGCACCAAGGAAGAACTGAAACATTTTACGTAGCTCAATAAATGTAAGATGTTGCAATAAGGTGTCAAAACACCCTTCCCAGAAGAAATCCACACAGTTGTTATTTCCTCTGCCTTTGATGTGAAGCTACATGTAAACCTTCAGTGCGAAACAACTCAAAAGAAGCTTGTTCTGCCCCCCAAATATCTGCATTTCCTGTAGCTCTGGCAAAGTTCCTGCTTCCTTTGGCTGTTGTCTCCTTTTCCAACCAGCATATCCATCGCCCAGATCCTTGATTTCACAGCCCAGTCAGCTGTATTCCAGGAGCAGTTACCAGCCAGCATCCAAAGAAAAGTTTAACCAAGTTTGGCTCTGTCTGAAGTAAATTTTGAGCAACTAGAGCACAGATGAAATCCAACTTATCCAGAGTAATTCATTCTTCACACTTGTTTAAGCATGGTCACTCACCGAGGACAGACTGGCAGCCTCCTCCGTGGGCTGTGGATTCCACTGCACTGCCAGGAACTGCGCTCAGACAAGTCTACATCACACGTCAGTGAAGATGGACTGCACCCTTCAGCTCTGGGATGGAAAAATCAAACTGCTAGATAGGATCTCTTCCTTGCCGGATACACTGATTTTTATCAAAGGGAAAAGCCAGTTAAAGTTGATAAAGACACATTCTCTGCTGATTTTTCCTTACTGCCCACTGCTCAGTGCTGGTATAATGGATAATGTTCTGCCTGTGGGTGTGTTTTCTAAGATCTGTCAGTTCTGACAGCATTTTGGCACCTGGATAACTCAAGATCTATACTGAGGGTCCAGGAATGCACCATTTCTCAGTAGCTGATGGGTACATTTTTCAGCAAGGCTTCCCTAATTAAAGGGCTGGAAAGAGATGGGATCAGATTGATAGGCTTTGCAGTCAGATGTTTTACGCTTAGTTTGATGAATTACAAATCACCTTTTGCAACTTTCAGAACATGTGAGAAGAACACGCAAGAGAAACTAAAGCAATATGTCCAGAATATCACAGTGTAATTACTTCTTTTCAAATTTCACCTCTGTCCCTATGGCAAGGCCATTAAAGACATGCAAGAAAAGCAATGCTCATTGAAAAGAAAAATAAATATAAATATATGTATCAAAAAGAAAAGTGAAGCTGTGAAATGAGACACTGCTGCTCCGGAGGCACTCCCACATGGAAGTGGTATGCCCCAGGTGGGACAGAAGATGCATCCCTCCTTCGAGCATCACCGTGGGCTGGGAATAGTGCCCAGAACTGAGTGCTCAGCTCAATCACCATCTCCTCTCCAGACCAGCAGGAAGCTTTGCCTTGTCCTCAGCTGTCACAGCCTTGTATCAGGGCTACAGAAACCACTGTCATGTTAAATGCTTTGACTTTACTACCTGTAAAACTGCACGAAGATGATGTATTCTGTGCTGGTTTCATTGTCTCTGTCAGAGCCCATCCCTATACACAGTGAAATGCAGCTCCAGAAAGGTCACTGGCAAGACCTTTCAAAATAACCAGTTTGTTCTGGTTTTAATGGGATCTTTAAGTACTGAAGTTCTTTTGCGGGGGGTGAGGGGAGAACAACAACAACAAAAAAGCCCAAACCCCGAAACAGGATATGAGAGCCACCCAGTATCCCAGAGTGAAAGTTCTCAAGTGCCTTGCTGTCAGGGTTGTTCAGAACAGGATAGACTTTAAAGCTATGGAGAAGAAACTTACAGAGTAACCACCTGGAACAGGGGAAATACTGTTGGTAATTTAAACCATGAAACCAAAGAAACACAATGCAAAGCTATCAGGATGTGAAAAGCACTTCCAGGCACTGAGAGGTTAAAACAATTATTTGAACAGCTGGGAAAATTAAAACAGTAAAATAATAGCTACCCTTCAAAATTCTACAGATGTAAAGAGACTCTTCAATGAATAACTGATAAAGGGGAAAACACATTTTAAAAGAGAAACTGTATCACGCGTGAAGGTCATACAAGTAACAGCTCCTCTTAAGAACCCGGATTTCCAGACTTGGCAAGAGATGAAGAGCTGGGGTTAACACAGCAGCCTTTTACCTTGAGGGACCTAGGGTAAAATCCTTAGTATTTTAAGTTACACATGAAAGTGACTTTGGGCCTCTCTACCACTTTTTTAGAAACTGTTCCCCACTGTAGCAAAATCAAGGTCACATAGGAGCACGCCAGAATTGTTGTAGCAGTTTGTTTGCTTTCCCAGGAATTCTCCCCGCCTCAAAGACTCCAACAAAGGGTGCAATGAGAGCAGCCAGTTCAGGTAGTTTTACTGCTGTGATCTAGGGCACCCCCATACACATCATCTTGCTCCGGTAAGAATGGGGTGATATGTGATTTTTCAGGAAGAAAAGGCAGTCTGTAACATGTGGCTTTACTATTCAAGAAAGGTCTAACTGGAAGAATAATGCCAGTCAAGACTGCAATATGCATGCCCTGGTGTACACAATGCTGCTCATCAGGACTGAGTGCACAGAGAGATACATCCAGGGGACCCACAACGCCAGCAGAGCCATCTCCATGGCAGGGAGGAGCTGAAAGAACACAACCAGGGAAGGTTTCTCTGCCACTTGGCTGCAGCTATCCTTGTAGGCAATGGATCCTCTCTCTCTCTACCAGCTATTTTAAAACAAGAAACCAAAAATTTTCAGCAAGTAGAGAAAAATTGACAACTGAATATGCAGCACTATAGAGAAGAAATCAGCTGTACAGTGCCAGCTCTTGTTTCTGTTCCTCACCCACTTCAAATGCACAACCTCTTCCACATAAATACCGTGCAAACTGTTAAAAGGACAGGAACTGAACACACCTCATCAGAGTCCAAAAACATGGATGTTTTGGCAAGAAAAGGCAGAACAAGAACAGAAGGCCAAATCCATCCACCCCAGCAGTCAACCCTTCTATCATTCACACATATCATTTCACCAGTCTACAACTGGAAAGTCTTAACTCTCACTTTTTTTCTTTCTAAAGAAAGAAATTAGACAGCATAAACACTGAGATCCTCCTGCAAGAAGACACTTTCTCCAATCAAAAGCATTTGTTTTTCCAGGGTGATTAGAGCATTTCTGAAGGACTAAGATATAGCCTCCTAAGCATCCTCTCTTCAGAATAGAGCCTACTTCAATCTACTCTGAACAAAGTCAACGTACTTCAGTTGACAATCATCTGGTATTGAGTCCTGATGCTGTCAGGTATCCCCTCTGCTGCTCACTAGACAAGGATACTAAAAAAAACCATGGAGAGGATGAGCCTGCAGCCTCCCCCATACAACTTGCTGCGCTCACCTTGAACCCTTAGCTGGTTAGACCAGGATTGACCACTTTAAGGATCAGAAGTGTCCAACATATTGCAGAATGGAGTAATTGTGTCTATGCCAAACCAAAGTGGCCTGTGCCACAGAAAGTGACACAGCTGACAGAAGGTTTTCAATGGAGGTCTTGATCTTCCTTAGGTCTCGAAGGACCCTGTGACACATTTTTACAAGAGTCAGGGCCCTGGTATTCTGCCAAGCTGCATACCTTTTGTCTAAACTGAAATTATGATTACAGCTTTAATTCAATATGCTCTCCTTCACTTCTGATCCTAATCTGCTGGCAGGAGATGTTGGACCAGGAAGAACCTGCCTTTTTTCTGCCCTTTAGGTGTCTACCTCACTGTGCTGCCTGAACAGGTGCCAGCAGCTAGAGCTGCACAGCAAAACCATTTAGGAAATTCACCAGCTGGGTATAAAACCTGCCTTAGCAGAGCTCCTGCTCCTACTGGCAAACCTGCAGATGATCTCTGATACCTTGTCATGGCACTGGTTGTGCTAAGAACATGGAACTGGAATATGCCAGCTTGTCCCCTCACTGTACCAGCATGATGACCAGTCATCAGTCTTTCACTTGCCCAAGGTAAACAGCATCCTGGCAAAGGTGATGTATGGCTGGGTAATGTACTCTGGGATCCCTTCAGGGTTAAAAAGAGGGCATAAACCCAGGAGAATGAGAAAGAACTTGGAGCAGAAAAAGAAGGTGTGAGGCTTGCAAAGCACCCACACCTTTCTACCCTCCTTCCATGAGGTCTCTGAATCTTACCCATATTTCCTGCAAACTCCCCTGTGCCAAGAAGCTTTTATGTTCAGTGACGAGTGCAGGGGGAGCAGGGCGATGCAGAGGCTTATACTATGTCCTCATGAGCTTCCACACTCAGAACCCAAAGATTTCTTTTGCTCCTCTGATAAGCCATGTTCAGATGCATATTTAAAAATAAGACAGACACTGAACTCTGTCTTGCCCCTTGAGGGAACTGCAGCCTCCTCTTTCCAAACTGCCAGTTCAGTGCTGCAGGGAATAGCCAGCCTGGTGTCAGCTCTGATATAGGTTTTTGAAATGAAAGGAATGCAAACGAAGGGGACACAAGAGAGGAGAGGAGGGAGGGAGAAGATGCAGAGGCACTGGAAGGAAGCAGGTGAAAAAATGAAGACAGAGGGGAAAGGAAAAATCTGAGCCCAGACTAGAAAGAGGTGAGTAAAAGAGACGGAAGGAGGAGGAGGAAGAGGAGGTAGCAAACCCAGGGAATTGCGTATCTCTAGCTTGCTAGCTCAGACTACAAGAAAAATCCTACACATGGCCAGAATTGCTTGTGCTAAGTGGTGAGGAGGAGATCAGTGAGCCACACACAGTTTAAAATACATGTAAAATACCCACAGCTTGAGATTTAATCACAGAATATCACAGTAGAGCTCTAGAACAATTTACCTTTGCTTCCAGCTCAAACATTTGCTATGCACTGTCTTGATCTAATGGGGCCCAATCCGAGTCCTAGTGTGGCACTGCAAAAATCTGGAATTCAGCACCCCACAAAAAAATTAACAAAACCAAAAATAGAATGGAGAAAATAATTTGGCAGTGCTAATACAGCACTTGATTCTGGTGCCAGTGAGACAAAATGGGGATTCCTCAACCTTCATGTTTCCATACCCTGCCCAAGAGGGATGGCAATTACTAGTGTTTTTAAGCTTAAGAGAAAGATTCCAGACAGTAACCTCAGGGAAACAGGTTTAAAAATCATAAAAAGGATATTGTTGGTCTATTTTAAAAAAAATAAAATCAAGTGCATACCTAGACATACTCTTGTTAATAAGAAATGCCAACTCGTGAATAAGGAGAACAAGTTCTAACAGCTCTACAACATGCATTTTCAGAAGCTCATCAGAACCTCAGTGGTACTTGAGAAATTCATGCCAAGATCAAGAAATGCTTCCAATTGTTGATTGCGATGCAATTATCTGGAAGAACACAAGCTTGCCTGAGGTGAAACACACAGTAGGGTGTGCATTTACCATCCTGCTGTCAGGATGGACCAGGTACCACAGTAAGCATAAATCAAAATTGATGAAGCCAAGGGAAGTACCAACAGAGAGAGCAAAGCAAGAACCAAGGATCACAGGGAAGAGCAAGCAGGACCCATATGAACTGTTACAGCCTAGAGGTTTGCAGAGCAGTTCAGAGCCACTGAAGAAATTCTCTTGCATACCTGGCTGGTGAGTCCAAACATCAGTTGGATACAAATGTGATGGGTAGATTAACAGCTACAGATTAACACATAATCCTTATAACCTTTTATCCACATGACAGTGTACCAGACATCTGTGCTTTAGAAGACTCTTCTCAAGGGAAGACGCCTGCTTCAGCCTTCAAGCACCACAACATTCCTGCTTTATGTTGTCCCTTAAGAAAAGCTTTTCATAGCTGCAATGAAAGCTTTTTGCACTGAACAGCTGGAAACAAAGTCAAAGCACAACCTGGCAGTTCTCTTGGCTGAACAGGGATGCCATTGAAGCTGAGCTTCACAGGAAAAAAAGTCTGTATTGACAAAGGTTTTAGATAGTGGTTCAAGAGTTGAACTGAGTCAGAATCGCGATTTGCAGGATTTACAAGAAAAATATGTTGAACCTTATCCTTCTGCTACAGCTGGCATCCAGAAATTATCCCCCTTACTTGTCTCTTTTAAATATTTTTCTCCCATAACACTTATCAAAGCCACCACCTTCTCAGCAGGAACAGCCAGGACTTGCCAGGTCTCCCCAGATGCTCAGATTAGCTGGCTCTCTTCTCCATGTGGGAATTCTCAGATCCCACAACTTAGTGAGGCAAGGATTTGGACCTGGGATTCAAGCTTTCATGAGGGAATTTCTGTTATTATAGCAGATCTAGTTCCAGACACAGCCACTGTGAACCATGTGACAGGACATGAATCCTCTTCTGTATATTCCTTCTGTGTGATCTCCCTGTTCATTTCTTCACACCCCCCTTTTCTCTAAAGTATTGCAGCACTTCATTGATTCAACACAATCAACAAGAGAGCACGAAGGCAGAGGCAGCTCTCAGAACGGAACAGCTGGTTTTCTTGATGGCATCATGTCCCAAAGAGAGGTAAGGAATCACAAGAAAAGAGACTGCTTATTCTCAACAGCAAACAACTCCAGACTGGAGAAGAAAGCACAATCCTGCTGACTGGAGAAAAAGGCAGCAGTGGGATTTTGAATATATTTCACACTCCTTGATGGATCATGCTTGAAGACTTTGTGGGGAAGGAGAGCTAAGAGGAAACCACACTTCAAAGCCTATCACTGTACTCAACGGGCCTACAAAAACTTTCTAAATATGAACCCCTGCAACCCTGTCCAAAGCGCACCTGCAGACCTGCTGACACAACCAGTTCCTCAATGGCCACACTCTACAACTACTACATCTAACTTCCATCAGGCTTTGGAAGAAGCTCCTGCCAGCCATGCCAAATTTGGCTTAATAATAGATGGACAAGGATGAACCATAGGGACTGAAAAAAAAAATAACCCCAGTCAAAAGTCATTGACCCTGTGACCAACCTCAGAACAAGCTGTGACAGCACAGCGACCTCACAGCTAACAACCACACTGAGCACCCAGCTGTGAGCTGACAGACCTGAGGCTGTTTCATTCACACACAGTTGTCTGTCACACGAGTCCTTGGACGTAGGACCACAACACTGCAAACTTTCCTCTTCCCTCATCTCAACTGCTGTCCTGCCTCAACACACAGCAGCAAAAACAAGGTACTGAGGAGCTGACAGCTGCCTGCTCATCAGCAGCAGAAGGTGCTGAGGCCAGCAAGGATCTGCAGTTGCTCTGATCCCCAGAGCTCAAATTTTCCAAGCATGAAACATTTTCCTGAACAACACAAAAAGAGCTGCAGGAAGCAAGACCATAGGCTACCTTAAATCCACAAGCTCTTTTCTTTTTCCAGGCTGCACACACCTAATACTCTATCTTTTATCTCATCCTAAAATAAGAGAACAGGCCTTAGAGGATCAAGCTATAAACTTCTGAAAGCTTTCTGTAGCCCTCTCTTGCAACAAGGGGTTTGTTTCTGTTTCTCAAAAGCAAAGAAGGAAATCAATACTTTGACAGAGAAGGCATATTCCAAAGGACAATCTTCTTAGTTGCTGCAGTGCCACTCTTGTTGAGTCTCTCCAATGAAGGTGATCACAGTGGTAAGCAGAAGTCAAACATTCAGGCAAGCCAGAGTCTTCAAGTGGAAATAGGTTGTTCACGAGCAATAGAAATGAAGCCATTTGGATTCCTCCAGATTCATGTCTCAAAGTTAAGTTTCTCTGTGACCAAACTCACGTCTAATAAAGAGTGAGTCAATATCCTTTCCCCCTGCATGAGCACCACTGGGGTCCCTTCCCTCCACCTAATTGCCTGTTTTCAAAAGGTATACAGGAACTTATTACTTCAGAGCCTTTGTGCCTTCTGAGGAACATCACAGCAACTCACCAGCAGGTTTAACTCAAGCAGAGAGTGGGACATAAACCAGGCTCGTGGAGGAACAACATGGTTATGTGAGACCCATTTCCTTAACCAGGGTAAAGCTCCAGACTTGGCTCATGGGGAGCCCCACATGCAGGGAGAGTGCTGGCACACTGAGCCCAGAACAGTGTTACTCCTGTCACCTAAACAGGCTCTGCCCTGTTCTCCAGGGTCTCTCTGTATATGGCAAAGCTCCCGACCTACCAACATCTGTTCAGTTTTTCTACAAAACAAGTCAGGGCTCTGCAAGGCAGTACAACATCTTTGTTGACATTTCAGTCCCTCAGAGAGAAGCTCTCCTTTGGCTTTGTGTCAGCCACCTTTGGCTGTGTCAGAAAATAGTGCATAGCCTGCTCTCTCAAGCAAAGCCATTTGCCTGTGCAAAGGTTCCCAGCAAGCAGACAGGAGGCAACAGCTGGAGAAAGGAGAACTGGGATCACTGCACACAATCTCACCTTTCATTATTTAGCCACATTTACTGAACACAGCCTGGCTCTAATCCATCAGTGCAAGAAACCTGCTAATACACCCACCTGATTGGAGAGACTTTCCTGCGTTTTACGGGGTTCCATTGTAGCAAATGTCAAGGCTCAGCAAAACAAGAAGGCACTAGAAATTGTCTCACACAGCCTGGGCTCTTTCCCAGCCAGCACTCATTTGATAGTGGGTTAAAAAACAAACTTGAGAGCATTCTGTTGTCTCAAGTTCACATCATAGCTTTGTGTGCACACAAGCCACCCATCAGCAGCTGCAAGAACAAAGTATGACTTTCACATTTAATGGCTTCCAAAATGCTTCTTGTTTTTGAACCAAGTGGCAGCCCATGTGCTTCAAGACATTTGCTAAAGACAGGAAAGAGGGGAATGCATTAGAACACTACACCCAGTCTACCTTCAGCAATGATCCTGTTTCTGCTCCAGAGGTCAATCTGGAGTCTATACAAGCTTTAGAACTTTAAGGTTGGCTTTTGCAGAACAATACAGTGATCACCAGTGCCATACAAGCTCTCCACAAAAGCTTCTCTAGTGCACTCCAACTCTGTTACAGTGCCTTCACCACGTCAGCTCAAGGTACACACAGCTAGGAACACTCCTACCTGGATCACAGCATCCAATACATTTTTCAGTGGCTGTCTACTTTTACAAGATTTGAGATTTCCTGAGCCTCAGAAGACTCCTGAACACACTTAGGCTTGGTACTAAGAGATGAAATACAACCTTGATGTGCCACAGGAAGTTAAACAGTACTGACAACATCCTAGGGCCCTGAAATACTACAGAGCTTGTTAAATGATGGTAATCCTAAGCAGGCCACATTTAGCACTACTGAAGACAAAAGTTTTCAATGGTTCCTGCTGATATGGCCTGAGGGAAACTCTTGTGTTCAAAGTCACCAACTGGTGTACACCTGAATCCATGAAGAGACAGGGTCAGAGAGCCCAGAGGATCATTAGAAGTACCCATATAACTTCCCAGCACACTATGTTTAGCTGCAGGCACTGCCTCAAAACAAAGATACATTTCCTCCCTTCTTCCACCCATGAAAAGGAATCAGCAGAAGTTCTCAAACATGCTACAAATAGTAATTCAATCTCCTTTGCAAATCCTTTGGAGAGATCAAGTCTCCATATCATATCTATAACCAGAAACTTTCCTATTCTGTCAAAGAAATTCTTTAATAAAGCTATCAAGTAGATAACTGAAACACAGTGTACTACTTGCCCTGCTGCCTCACACGGAAGATAAAAACCTCAATTCTTTGATATTTAGAAACTTCTGGATTTTTTTTTTTTAATCTTAAGCCAATATACTCCTCTAAATTGCAAGGTTTACAGTCCTATCAGCAAAAAGATAATGTAAGAGCATTTTTCAAACAGCAGCTGAGCAGGGACCCATCACATACCTGGGCACTGCTTGTCTGAGCCCTTACATGCAGCCAGAGAGAACCCACAAATCAGTTCAGTCCTGTATCACTCTCCTATTTCCACAATTGTCAGGAGAGTGCTACATAGAAAAAACTTCAAGAACAGAAAGGAGGTGCTTTAATGTAACATCTAAAGAAGAAAGATGTGTCCTAGACAGAAACTGAACTGGTTAAGTAGCTGTGTCAGGGCAGTGAACAGTACTAAAAAGAGAATAAGCAGAACAACTGCAAGTCACGAGTAGGAAACATCCTTCAGAAAATAAGACAAATGTAAAAATTTCACAGCAGTTTGGTCTGAATGTAAGAAAAAAAAAGCTGCAGCTGCTATCATCTCCCTAAGTTTTAAGCTTGCTTTTTGTCCAATTATCTGATTTCCTGAGGCTACGTACTGTGAACAAAACTTCAAACAAGCAGAAAGAACACTGAAGATAAAGGAGCCTGTATGGGCACAAGTAGCTGTAGTGGGAAGGTACCATCTCAAACCTGGCAGGAGGACACTGACACCTGCCAAAGCCTTGCATGACCCGGAGATGTGGGTGCTTCCTTCAGTTTTTAAAACAGTGTCCACACTTTAAAAGTCATCAGAACATTTTAAATCACCCTCATCAGGAAACTCAAAGAGGAATCCAGGGAACAAGCAAATGAATTAAAACATCCTCCATTTTCATAAGAAACACTTGGATCAGGTCAGGATTGAAGTACACACTCCATAGAGAGGAAACTGGAATAATCACTGTGCATGATTCAATCAGTTCAGGAGTTTAAAAAAAAAATTAAAAATCATTATCTTCTTTCACCAATGTTAAATTCACCCTGAGAAGAGAACTAGGTACCTGCTAGGACACAAAAATGCTGTGAATGTGGTGGTGATTGTTCAGAGCTCCCAGTCCCCCAATAAGGGAACAGCGTAATAGTGCTTTACTAACTGCCCAAACCAAGAAACCCTGAGCTTTCTGTTTCACAGCTCAGAGAAGTAACCCAACAGATGAGCTCCTCAGAAATAAAAGCCAAGTCCTTGTGGGCAGCAAACATGGACTGATAAACCAAAGGCGAGAGAATGCAGAGGCAGATGGGCAGAGGTAATCAGAAATGACAGAAAGACGAGCAGGCAGAGGGCAAGCAGAGTGCTTGAAGGACAGAGGCAGAAGAACTGAAATTTTATAGCATACAGGTATTTTAAAAGTTAAATCAACAGCTTTCCAGTACCGTCATTTAAAAAAATCATTTCTCCTAATATATGCAGGAAGCCAGCTGCTTGCAAAATGACCTTTAAACCCTACCTACCATGCCTTATTAGACTAATTCAGAGCTAGAGGTTGGCTGATCCTGAAATCCATTTATACAGGACAAACAGGCATTCAGCAGGGACAAAGAGTGAACACGTTGTCAAAATAATTTTGTCTGCATTTCTGCGTGCACACTCAGGCTCAACACAGTAGAGCAGCACTTCCCCAGCTTCAAAAACAAGAAGATACACCAGACATTGCAGCACCATCCTAACTCAAGGCTTCACTTCCTGCTTCCCTTGCATTACAAAGGTAACAAACTTTAATTAGAACAAGTGTTTCTAGACACTTCTGTGACTGCAGAGGTCTTTAAGAGCCTTTCACCATCTCTTAAAGGCCCCCAGAAAAGGTCTTTAACCAAATGGAAGTACCAGCAGCAGAGCTAACTCTAGCACTGTATTCAGATCACTGTAATACACTATCTTCAACATGCCTTGTTCCTGTATTTGAAGCACTGGTGTCCAGAAAGGCTTTTTCAATTGCCTTGCGAAGGTCTAGCTAGGACTGAAAGCTTTGAATTGTTTTGGAAGCATCACAAGTGTGCCAGGAAATATCTCCAGACAAGGAGGCCTGTTGGGCAGACAGACAGTGTCACAGAGGGGTGAAAATCACAAACAATTACTGCAGGCATGACGCAGAAAGAAACCTTCCCTCAAAGTTTGGATTTTGTAACAGATGAATGCTCCACAGCCGTGGACAAGGAGGTTCTGTGGAGAGAAAAAACACTAGCAGGCAACACCAGGGCAACTTCTGCAAACCTTGTCCTCCAGTATGTCACAGTTCTGATGGGAAAAGGATTGGCTTCCCACTAATAGGAGGGCTCATCTGTCATTCACTAACTCCCAAAGAAGGGCTACTTAGAGCAGTCTTGCTAGCTTGGGAGAAACTCTTCCACTGGATTGGGACCACTGTTACCACAATTACCCCTGCACATGTTGCTTACACAGACACATTCAGCTGAGTGGTGAAGGATTAAATCCCACTAGTCCTCAAGGCACTTGGCCCCAAAACCTGCAACAGAAACACCTGATGGATGGCATGTGGAGACTGCAAACTGCACACAGCAGGGAACCATCCTGTGCAGACTATGACCAACAAAGAGCATAACAAATCTTTGGTTTCCCTAGTTTGTCACGAAGGCTATAACTTTCCCAAATTATAGCCAAGTTGTCAGAGAATGGATCTAACATTAACACGGAAGTTATGGAAGTCAGGGCTACTTTGGAACTTCCTGGGAGTCTGAAAGCACTTGACCACTGACCTTGTGCTTCTAACCAGCAGCTGCTATCGACAGCAATTTTTGTGGATCTGTTTCAATCTAACTTCAGCAGCAAAACACATAGTTTAAAAATTGGAAATAAACTTCTTTCTGTCCAAGACTGCTTGGTCATCAGTCTCCTGGAATTAATCTGAGTAAGAATTTCCACTTCCCACTTGCCAACAGTGCTACAAATCTTTTGTGAAAGAATCTGGCATTAAAACAGCCAGATGTATCACAACACTCTCCCAACGCCAAGCAACTATTTTCCATACTAGATAAGCCCGACTCAATACAGGCTACAGTTCTCGGGAAAATGCTGCCTAACACATCATACAGAGAGCACAGAACTAAGGAAATGTTTGATCCATGTAGTCGCACTAATTTAAACCTAAAAAGAAATAATTTTTGAAAAGAAAGAGGATACAAAGGGTGAAATTTTGATACTCAAATTCTAATGAGACTTTTTAGATACACCCACTCAAAGATCACATCAGAGCATCACATCAGCTCAGATGTCTCATTCCTGACCAGCTAACTCTTACAGTATTTTTACTGTAAAAAAATTTTAGACTGTCTTTAAACACTTTCAGGCAAACAAGGTTTTAAAACAAGAACTATAGCGAAACCACATTTTAGAAGTAACAAAATGCCAAATAATTCAACTTCAGGCATTGTAATGGCATACCTCTTCCTCTCTTTTACAGAAGTTGCTTTCAAAATCATCTGTAAAACATACATATTTAGATTAACTTTACCTGTAAGTACATGTGAAATCAGAACCATCAAGTGAGAAATTAGACTCAAAAGCAATTATGCCTCACTGTAACAATGTCAAAACCCCCAAACAATAAAAAAACAGGAAATAAAAGATAAATAAAAAAGATAAAGGGACTGGGCATTGAACTGTTAGACAAGAGACTGTTTATGAGAAAAGCAGACAGCAGTCTTCCTTCCAGATTAGGCAAAGGATACAAGAACGTGAGAGGTAAAGATGATGCAGAATATGGACTAAGTATCTCCAAAAGAGGAGCCCTCAGGCACAGCCAAGCGAGTTTTAAATTTATTTCTGCTCATTTTCCTCAAAAATTGTAAACTTCAGGAGGTTTGGGCTTTACAGGCACTGTACAGAGTAGAGAGGGAGAGGAATTCGTTTGTGTGGGGTAGTAAGTACTCACAACACACCAGGCTGTGGGGAACATCAGAGCTTCATGAAGTGCTGAGACAGAAAAATAAAGAACTGATGTCTCCGGTTTCATAAATACCAGGTACAGGCAGCAGACATTTCCATTTTAAGTAGGCCAGCATTTACTCTGGAACATGGCTCATATATTAAGATGGCGGTTTATGTCCTTTCAGGCAGCTCTATATTTTTAGTTTATCCACTAGTGAACTCTTGAGGATATGAAGTGTTATGTATAGACCCAAGATATGCCAGAACCTACAACTGCTGCCTTGAAAATCAAAACAATAACCGTTTCCATCCTTCATAATTAGAGGCAAAATATGGATCCTCCTCACCTTTGCAAATACCAGGTCAGGGTATGCCTGGGTACAGTTAATCCACTGCTCCTCTGTGTTTACGACTAAACAAACAGCAGCTGCCTGCAGCTTGCAGCTCTCCCCCGACTCCCTTGTGGGGGCCATTTATTGAGTCATAAACTCCTCTGATAGTGTTATCACCACAGCATTTGCACAAATAAAGGTTGAAAGAAAGATTAAAAAAACATAAGAGAGAGAATTTCCTTTATAGAGAAGGCAAGACAAACCCTTTACAGATATGTTTGCTTTGAGCAAGGACCGACTGACAAAAGGTAAGCAGGACAGGCAGAGACCTGGCTGAGAATGACTGCGCATAGCATCCTCCAGACAGGAAACACACAGATTTATCTGAAACTACAAACCTGAATTCCAGAAAGCTCAAACAACCCTAAAGCCTTCCAAGTTAGATCTACTGTATTTCAAGTAGCACATCATGTGATAGATCTCAATGAAGTTTCAACAGCTAAGATCTACCTCTGCAGAATCCCATGGGGGAGGAGAAATCCTGGCATTTCTCAAGTACAGACACAGACCTTGCTATACCTGGTCCAAACTTTCTTTCTCCAGCCACACCCACTGACTGCTCCTCTCCAGCCCAATAAGTACACAACCTATCTATAAAGTACTCTGCAATCCATTAGAATGGAAACAACACTTTAGCAAGAGCCTGATGATCCAGAATGATCAGATACCTGCAGTGCAGCCCATGGAATCCAACTCATCCCAAAGCTGTTTCTCTTAAGCACAGAGAGATCCAGGTTGCAGAAATGAAAGCTCCCAGCAGGCCACGCTTCAGCAGGATCCAGAGCGCTCGAGCAAAACTGCTCCATCAGGATGGGACACTGCAGAAATACCTGCCGCATCCTCTCAGCAAAGTAAGTCCCTGCCCACAGATTAGAGACAAACTTCCAGCAGAGTTGTAATGCTTTGCTTTGTGTGCCAAAAGGGAACTGGGCTTTCACAGAGATCACTTGGAAATGTAAATGCAATAAATTGACCACATTCCTTTTTATTACAGTCAAGGGCAAAGCAGAATACAGACAACTCAAGGTTATGTTAAAGGTCTCCCTTCACTGGAATTCAGTCAATCAGTGTTTAGCAAGGGCTTGTTTGCACACAGCAGAGTGACTCACAGCAAATGTGTGTGAATTTTCCCTGTATTTTCATTACAAACCCAGAATGTTCATATACAGAGAAATTCACTCACCAGTTTATTGCATTGTAATTTCCTTATGTAGACAAGCCCTAAAGCCTTGACAGAAGTAGGTTTACTTTTGTCTGCTATGAATAGCAGATTTGTGAGAAGCTGGACACAGAATACAGAGAAAGAGTGCAGGATTATGAATGGCTTCTAGCTCAATGTATACAGCTCCTATTGACAAGGGAATACACATGTCTGAGTACACAGCTCCTGATAGCTTGGTTTGGCCAGGAGCTAGAGCACAAAAATTTCACCTTGATCCTTCTGTGAAAGGCACCTAGAGACAGTAAGGAGACCCCTGAAAAGAAGGGATATATGCTCTTCGCTAACAGACATTTCTCTGCACACAGTTGCAGGAAGCAGGTTCTGTTTGAAATCTCAAATCACATTAATATATGGTCACCGGAGGCCTCATTTTCCAAGTGGCAGCTGGTTGGAGATTCCCTGGTACAACCAATTACGTAACAAAGTAACCAACTAAAATTCACCGTCAATTCAGATTTGCCTATTGGTGTGAACAGAACGCAAGGACAGCAGAATGGATCACAAACACTCTGGAAAGCTTGCATGTGAGTGCATATTTGCACAGGGGAGGGAAGCAATTCACTAATAGGACTCAGACGTTTTAAAACAAAATCATTTATTTTCCCCTTCCATCTGGACCCAAACTAAGAAATTACGCAGATTTCCACTGCCTACTCTCCTTTTCCTTCCACACCCACTTCTCACTGGCACAAGATAAAACCTTGGGGAAACAGCAGCAGCAATTTTCAATTCTCATTATCTAACGGCACAGTAGCTCTTGGTGAAACTTGCGGTCAATAAACTACAGGCAATTTTGAAAGACACAATGGGAACTGCCCCTCCTACAGCTGTCCCATTATCCCAGCTTTTATTAGATTTAAAGCCAGTGATTTTTATGCTGTAGCTCAAGTTCTGCAGAGCCATAGAAACAGACCAGCAAAGATAAAACACTCCTAAATTAAACAGGACCTATCACAGTAACACCCTCTAAAGTCAGAGAACTTCCACATGAGCAAAGCATGGATGCAGCAAGGAACCCAGCACCTAAAGAGGCTGACACTGCTGCAGTGAGTCAACAGTGACACCATCAAAACTCAACATTCAGGATGGTACAAATGGAAAAGCTCATGAGCAGGTTAGACAGGGCAAATTGAAAGCATACTGGCTACAAAGGCAGACAACCAGAGCAGGATCCTGCTCCCATAACCATCCCACTACAGGCACCAACTTTGTAGTCCATGCTCTGGATGTGCCTCCCAAGAGGCAGAGGGAAATACATATCTCTAGCTGGCAATTAATTGGCCTGTTTCAGACAACTTTTTAGAATCAGATGCACCATGTTCTATATGTGCCTATTTCTCTCTGTTGACTATAAGAGATGGCCCAATGGCCAGAAAACAAACAAAACAGGTAACAATAGCTATATCCCTACCATGCACCACAATAAAGCAATCTGTTCCAGGAAGAGGGGCTGTACAGGAAACCAGTAGAAAATAAATTTTAAAACTCATTGAATGATTACCTGGTATATTGGTTCATGGGGCAGAAATAACTGAGGGTGTATCTCAGCTCCTGGCTCAGAAATGTGCACAAGAGGCAAAGGGAAATGGGTGTCCAAAGGAACAGTCTCAAACAAACACAGTAAGGGGGAAGATGCAAAGAATTATTCTCATCCACTGTAAGCTACAATTTTCAGTCTAGAAATCTAGAGTTTGCTTTCTCTGAGTCTAATGTATACCATGCCCTGGAGACATTTTTACCAGCCATCAAAAAGAACTTGCAGAGAACCAGATGCTTCATTAAAGAATATTCACCAAGCCTTATAAAATCTTTAGTAAAAAGCAGAAGAACAAATTACCAGCATGCAAGTGAGCTGAAGTCACACATCCAGCTTTGATTACATTTCCTCCTGCACTGGAAAACAAATTGTGTTTTTAAAAGAAAAGGTAGAAAATACCCATGAAATCAAGAGATTCTGGCCTTTCTCCCCACATTCCTCCAACCTGAATTTCCTGAATGAGGAATGTGTGAGACAAAGCCATTTGGTATAAGATGCTAATTTAAACTTAAAGAAAAATAACAGCTTAAAAAGGGGAAGGGAGGAGGGAATTTTAATCCTAAATGATAAAACAACAGCTTGTGATTGCTACATGTATTTCAGGAGTCAGAAGAGTCAGTAAGAGCAGCGAGGCAAATTGTCAGGGCTTGAGCTGTCCTGGGACAAAAGGAAACTACGGAAGGCATACTGCCTTACAAAAGTTTTATTTGAATTTGTACTTGCAGAACCTTCCAGTGCCTGTTTCTACCTGCAAGGTGTTAGTTATCCATTCCTTAGTCTCTCAAGCCTCCTTTTAAAACAGCAAGATTTTCTGCCACATTATCATCATCCACAACAAATTAATGTCCTGTGCACTTCTCCTTCCAAGTAGTTTCTCATAACAGCAGGGAAAAAAATTTCTGAAGTTCACTGAAGACTCTGGGAATAAAGACAACCAGACAGCCCCCAGTTTGTGATTTATAAAGAAAATCTACCAAAACTTCCACCAAACACAGAAAAGATCCAAGTTATTAGGATCTTTCACTGCCCTCTGCTGTTACCAGTCATTTAGCTTCCAATTTAGTCTTTAATAATGTTGGGCTGGGGCTCAGGGCTGGCAGCATCCCAGCCCCTTTCTCAGGCGGGTTGGAGCCACAGCTTGCAAATATGCTGAAGTTTAATGCAATCTGTCTTCTTTGGTAATCACATTCCGCCCGCACTGCATGCAATAAAGATGTATTGGTAAATGCATTTGCTAAAGATATACTCCACTGAAAAGGCTACAAGCCTGATTTAGAGGAGGCAAGGAGGATAACAGAGGCTGGCAATAGATGCACCAATGCTCTGCACACAGCAACTGGGGGCATGGATTGTGCAGCGGCAGCACAGGCACCACTTTACTTTAAAGCTGAGGAAGAAAAAGAAACCACATGTTTTGGGAGCTGGGGACTTTAGAGATATCAGAGAAAAGCCCTTTCCCTGGCAGCTTTAACCTTGCTGATTTGCAGGCATACAAAGACCTTCTTTGTAAACAGGAAGGAAAAAAATTCCACTAGGACTAGCAACAACATTTGGTCTAATATATCCTGACAATTTTCCCATCTCCTTCTGTCGGGCTTCTTCTGGGAGCTGGCTGGCAGCTTGTTTCATGTTATACTGAAATCAGGCATACAGCTTCCCCTCACAATGCTAATGCAGAGAAAGACTGCTTCCATGAAATATCCACCTCTCCCCTACCCTTTGCTTTAGTAATCCCATGAGAGAAGTCTCAATTTTCTATTACCATCCTTTTCCCCAAATCCACTTTACTATATTCTCAGCACCCTTTGGAGAATTTTCTATTGTCCAAAAAACCACAAAACAGAAAAGCCTGCCCTTGAGGGACACCTGACCAACTGAATTCTCACATGGCCCAGGACCATACCCTAGTTGCAATGTCCAAATACTTCATTTTCTTTTCCCCTTCACTTGTTTCAATAGCCAGAAATTCTTCCAAGGTACTGAGCAGCCACTGTCCTAAGGCATCAACAGAACCTACTGGGACTCTGCATCTCAGAAGAAGAGCCATAAGGCTTCCTGGCCTCCCACACAAGATGAACAGTTTTTAGGAGTGTGCAATTTTCTTAACAGACAGCAGCTCTGCCCAGAACAGAACCTTTCCCCATCCAGCAATGAAAAGAAGACCTCCAAATGCAAGTCCCATAACAGGAGCATGTTCAGAGCCTGTTGAAAACATTGCAGACATTGCCAAAATGGATTTACCCGCTGTTTGCAGTATTCAGCTAGGCAAAACTAGGGAAAATCATTGACTGACTTTGAAACCCGGGGCATTGGTTCTACTGTTTTGGTGGCAGCTCAGCACAACAGGACCCACTGATGGGAATGAAGCTGGGACATACCAGTGTGACAATGTGTAATGAATGTGGGAAAATGCATCCCAAGGAAGATTTCTCTCCTATGAAGATTGCAATTTGACTAACAGATACCACAGCTCTCCAAAACACTTCTCAGAAGAAAACACCATGCAAAACAAGACAGCAAAGCCAGCCAGTACAACAGAGAAGCTTTTGTTACCTTCTGCGCTGCACTAACACAGCGCTGATACTCCTTCGCCAGCTCCGAGCATTTGAGCACTTCACGTTTGTTTTCTCGGTAGCACTTCAGAATTTCAGACTGCAGGTTTGCACAGATAGGATCAGTGTTCCTCCTCCTGCAGGGAAAACAAGCACAGAAAGATGTGTGAAGAGGAGTTTTCATCCACTTAGTACCACTTTGCCTGTAACACACACACTAATTTCGTGCTGGAGTCATGTAGTCCTAATAGAGAAATTGGTGGGAGCAGTAATAACCAAAGTGGGTCAAATGATCAAGAGCGTCTTTCAGTTGAAAAATCCAAGTACTTAGCAGCAAGAAGGAACATGATCTATCTTAGCTGGTGTGGAAGGCTGTTTTACCCTAATATAAAACATCTCTCCTCTGTCGTCAGGAGGAAAGAAAACCTGGAAGTCCAAGAGTTTCAATGATTTTCTCAACCCACACTGGAAATCTTTGGCAGAACTCAAGAATCCTGGCTGGGCCTGTACTAGATCTGTAACAGTCTGACAAGGAACTGAACAGACTTGTTGAATAAGCCACCTCGATCTATTGAATTCTCATCTATTTAAACACTACAAGAAATCCAGCATGGTTGGAAGCACTGCAATTCTCCTAGTGACTAGGAAAAAAACAGAATAATAGCAAGACCAGATATCTGTTTCTTTGTATTTCTGCAGCAATTAGTACTCATACTCTGTAAATGGCATTGACAGCTACCCAAGAACAATTAAGGATGATGTTCTTTTACACTAATGTGCATGTGTACATATGGCACACCATCAGCAACAGTACCAATAAAGGGGAAGGTCGTTGTAAAACAATCCCAGCAACAATGGCACAAACACAGTAACGACAGTGACATCAGCTGCACAGACAGGCAGACACAAATTGCAGGAATTTGCAGCACCATGGCCATGGTATGTTTTACCAGAGAATAAGAGAACATATGCTTAGGTGTAGCAATCCTCAGATGTCATCTTCTAAACCATAAATCTGTTTAATTCCTTGCATTTCCTGCCCCAATATGCTTAAAGATCTGTGCCCAAATATCACACACACCTCCTCCTTCAAAGCACTTGATGCTACAAGGCAGGCATTAATGCTATGATGTATTCATTACCACAGTAACAACAGGCACTCATCCAGCAAAAGGGCTTCATAGCAAGGCAGAGAGAGAGAAAACATGACCTGTCCTTGGGCATGTCACAGTTTCTCAGGTGGAACACATTTCTAAGAAACAGGAAATCTTAAACCAAGATCTTCTAAAGGCTTTTGGAGAGCTCAGATATGAATTTCCAAATCATGCACATCTATGTATGGTGCTCAGGAAAGAAGTGGAAGGAGCAAAAGAAGAACAATTTTGTCTTTTCAATATCAGCAACCTGAGCGCACTCTCAAAGTAGTTTGAGATATACTCTAATCGATACTTCTTCAGTCCTCATTCTTACTCCAACATACATGGACAGAGTAGGAATGTATCAGCAACAGTATGACAGCCACACTCTATCAACGCTGAGATTTGGATCAAAAGCCACCAAGATACTACACAGACTTCTTTTTCCACCTCTTCACTAATCTTACAGCTTTTAGAAGAAACTTATTCCGTGCACAGTCCCTAAAGGCTACTGTTCATTTCTAATTTCTATGCTATATAGCAAATCACCTTTAAAGCCTTGAAAATCCATATTCTAAAAAAAAACCCTTCAAATTTTGGGATAGGAAAGAACCCAGAGAGAGCTTCAGAAACTCATAATGTTGGCATTTTGCTTTGTCACTAACTTTAATATCACTCTAATCAAATCAGTGAGACTGTGGAAATGATACCAAACAATACCAGGTCAGGAAATACCACCAAATCCCTCAATTCATTGAAAAAGTTAAGACTTTTAAAATTAGGTTTTTTAAACTCACTGATGTTAAGCTGAAGGGCATTTTGTAATTTTCATACAGAGACCTGGAAGAGCTAAAAGATACAGCATATCACAAACCAGTTTGCATTCACCTGAACTGAGTAACATGACACAAACATCTCAGAAATACTTAGAAATATGATTGAGGTTGTCACTGTCAGCAGCGAGAGCTATAGGAATTGTGCTTTGCTTTAGATCTGTTCTTCCACCATCCTTCCTATGGCATCAGTCTTCACTGCCTACAGTACATATAAAGTTAGGACCCACCTGTGGGCTCAGACAATACTGCAAAGTCCATGGCCCTCTTCTTTAGGAGACCCCTTGGTCTCAGCCCACAGGGCTATTCAAAAGCCACACAGCAGAGAGCAAGAAGCCACAAGAGTGAGTATTGTTGCCTAAAGCCTGCCAGAGGCAAGGGATCAATCAACACACACCAGTATGCATTGCCCAGCAAGTACCTAAATCAGCATTCCTACACACCACTTCCCACAACACACGGAGGCTTTATTTGGTACCATGTACCCAAAATCATAACAAGATTATTCTTCTTTATTTCTTCAAAATAAAACCTCAAGCTGTGGTTATGCATCAGTTGCACCAGCTTCTCAAAACAGATTTAGAGACACTAATCAACAAATTGCAAAGTCAGTTTAGGTAATTATCAGTAGAAGTTACTGTGGAGCCTAGAGTACACAAGTAATCCACACCCAGCAGATTAGTTCTGGTACCCATCTGGACTGGAAAGAGGTATCTCAAGTGCTCTGGTGAACAATTGCTGGAGGTGCTTTCCTCCCTGCACAGCAATCATGATATGCCCGCCCTGTCTGAGTCAAGGGGATGCCACTCTCCTGCTCATGTTAAGTCTCAGCTTCAGGTTGCAACACTTCCACAGAGGGGGTACTGCAGTCCTGTGCACATACAACAGCTGCACCTTACAGGTGCCTGGCTTTCCTCCGACATACCTGAGAGAAAAAGGAATTAAACCTGCAGCATCCAACTACAAACACATCTGCAGAGTGCAATGACATTGTGGGTTCACTTCCAAAAGAGGTGCACCTTCATCAACTATCTCCCTTTACCCTCAGCCCAGCTCAAGGCTGTTGGCACTAACTAACCTTTAGAAAAATTCATCTTCTGGACACCTGACCACACTGCTCCTGATGTGTCACTGTTTGAGGGTTTTTACTATTATTTCTCACGTGAGAGGGAAGGAAAACAGTGGAGAAGGGATGAGGTTTGTATACACAACTAGCAGAAGACCTGTATGCCTTGACCTTTCTCCTAATGTGGGTCACAGTCTAAAGCATAATATGTCACCACCAAATGAGGTAGACAGTTAGCCTCTGTCTAAAATAAAATATGTTGCAACTGCTGCCACTATTATCAACCAAGGTGTAAGATGCTCATTTACAGCAGCTAGGAAAAAGGCAAGAGAGAAAGGTTGGGCTGGGAAGTGATAGCACAGTATCTGCAGACGGAAGCATGGAAAACAAGCTCTGACAATACCTTGGAAACAAATAAATGCAGGACATACAGAATATGAAAGATTAAACCAAGAACACACACTCTCATCTGTTTAAAGGAGGAGGAAAGGAGAAACAATGACAGGTTGGAAAAAGGAAAAGACGAATTTAGAAATAAAACTCATTAGCAGTGCCTCCGATATCACAGAGAGGAAAAAAACCTTTGCCTTGCCACTGTTCAATGGGCAGGAAGGCTCCATACACATGAAATCCATGACTTCAGAACTTCCTCTCCCCCTCCCATAGAGGGATTTAAAGCATATCTTTGTCTGGAAAATAAGGGAGAGGTTTTCTTAAAATGAAACAAAGGGCATCCTTCTCTCTGCTATCCCTTGAGGTAAGACAGAATGAGCACGATCTTGTTGCATTTTGACACCGAGAGTTACCAAATCCTTTCTATCAGTGCATATTCCCTTTACTTTATTTAATAAATGAAATCTCATCAACTTATCCTTCTTCTATTATCACTGCTGACATCAATCTGATAATATTGGCTTGGCGTGGAATCGTGCTATTATATGTCCTCTTGATATTTAATTTAAGAGAAACGTCTGCAGTGGGGTGAATATGTGAAGCAAGCTTTTTATTACTGGCAGCAGTAAGGACGCTGGGAGTGAATTAGACATTCATCTTAGTCAGGGCCAATCTAGTGGCTCAGAAGAGGTTTTCTTCTTAACCCTCTCCTAACTGTTCAATAGCAGCAGGTAACAGCTGCTTCAGTCAATAACTGCATTCATTTGTCTTGGCAAATTCATTCCTACATGGATATAAGCCCCATGAAGAAGTACTAAGTGTCTGGGAGGTTAAAGCAAGGTTCTTTGAGAATTTCTATCATAAGCACTGCACTAGTAGGAAAAGTGCTGGTCTCAATGTCCATCAATTAATCAAGAAGCAACATAGCTTTTGAAGACAAACACCCAAACCCACTACAAAAAGCAATTATGGCCATATCATCAGGATACAGACCCAGAGACAGAAGGTTTCAAACACGGCACAATGGCTACCACTTAGGTGCTGCTGACAGGTTCCCTTTCTGAGAGAATTATGGACTCAGCATTAGAAAGCAAGGGAAAGCTGGAAGGGGGCTATGTATTTGCTGGTCCTTCCACCCAGCTGAAAGATCAGGCTACCTAAGCAGAGATATAGCCTTATGCTTTAGGGTTTGGCAGCTCTTTAGACTAGTGCAAAATCAGTAACTCCACAGTGACTGACACACCACCACTTGGCTTTGCCGGGAAGAACAGCAATTCCAGATGGAGTTAAGAGCAAGATAGTCTTTTTACATTTTACTCTGGGAAACCATTCAAGTTGAACAAAACACTCAAAATAGAGGCTGATGGTATCTAAACCCAGACACTTCGATACCTCTGCTCAGAAACTGATAAGCAAAGACACGTAGGGTCCCCCATATAAGCCAACTTAAGGGTAGCTGGCTCCAGCACACAGTTGCAAGCAGCAACCTAAATAGGGCAGCAACCTGGAATTTCTTCTGGGCTACAAAATCCAGTGACTGGATTAGCTGTTTTCTGCTGCATTATTTGACTAAGATGAGTTTCTGAACCAACTTGAGCAAACCACATTTGTCACCACTGTCACTACAGCACAGACAGCCCCAGAGATCAGCAATGAGGTGCACAGGCAGCACTGCCAGTAAATCCCAGGACACACAGCAGCAGCTTCTGCATGTTGGGAAGGAATCAAACACGTCGTATAGTTGGTTAGTATGTTTATATATCCAGGGTCCATTACACACATCTCAGACTAAGCTCAGTGATGCTTTGGTCACATAAATGTGGAGGGATGCACTGTACATATGTAAAACCCAATAGGTGGTTAACTGACCTGTAAAACTGCGTCCTCCCTTGGGCAGCAGTTGGCTCTGATGGCTTCCCCAACATGTCAGAAAAATGACTCCAGACAGACGCAATACACAGCACATAGAAAGGTTTTGTTCTCTCTCATTATTGCATCCTTGACATTTACAGCAGAAAATTAAACACAATTGAAGCATTTCATTCACTTATAACAAACTCATCAGCACAGAACACACAGCCAGGGAAGTTAACTTTCAGCAGAGGCTGCAGGATGCTGCACTACCACAAAGCAAATGCTGTGGCCCCACTACAAGCTATGGGATTCCCTGATCCTGCATGTCAGCTTGGTAACATGGTTTGGATCCAAGAGGTAGGAGTCACATTGCAGCTGTTTGGCAAGGGAAATAAGAGATGGAAGAAGCTTAATAGATTATCCAAGCGTCTACTAAAAAATCAGTAATGTTTAAGCTACATAACCTAGCACAGTGTAAACAAACTGCATGTCTCATGAGGCTAAACTAAGGTGAACAGGAAGGAAGTATTTCTGATCAGCCTCAAGTATTCAAAACACTGCTCATCAGGCTTTGCCACTGATCCGGGTGGAATATAAGGCTTGCAGAAGCAACGTATCTTTTAGAGCAAGAGGGTACAGACTAAAAGAAAAGGTGAAACCTCATGACAATTTTCACAAGATTTAGGGTGCTACCTTCAAATTTTCACAAGAATTAGGGTGCTACCTCAGCTGAAGCTGCTGTATTCCTGTCTAAATCCTTCTCATATGCCTTGTCACACTGTCAGCAGCACACTCCTGCACACCTGCAGCATTTCCCCTCTCTCTTTCTCCCCCTTGACAGCTGCATTTCAGTAACAGGTCACCTAATTCTATTTTTCCATGCTTTGTTCATGAAGTCCCTAATGAATGACTATTTTAAAGTATTGTGAGTTTCTGAGTGACTCTGCAATCCTACAAAATTCATCACTCAAGTACTTCCCAATCTCCATTCCTGTTTTGACAGCTTGTCTGAATCTGCCACCCAATTCCCCACTGGAGTTCATGCACTCACTGCACCCTCGCCCTCCCCAGGACAGATACCTTCTTTCCTTCTGATCACAGATACGCAAAAGCTGTTCTGAAATCTTCTGTGTAAGTAATTAGATTCTATCACTGAGAACAAAAGTTACCACAAGTGTCCAGATCTCAAGTGTCAGCCACTTGCTGTGTCACTGTACTGCATTCAGTAGAAACAGCCTGCCCCAACCACATCTCATTCACCAAACAAAACAAACAACAAAAAACTCCAACTCTAAAACATACAGATTAATGTCAAAAGTAACTAAAATCTAGCAGTTTTCTGTAACAACCTCTAATTTTGGAAATCAAGTACAACTTCTTCATTTCAGTCACGAAATTGATGCAAAGAGATTGCATGACCCATGCAATGCTGGTTCCAGCTCTTCATCTGACTTACTCCAGTGTATCACAAACTCTCCTGTCCTCCTACATGGTTTATCCTCACACACAAGTGGTCATTTCCCATGTGACCAGTGGGTCATCCTAAAACACTTTGACTTATACTTCATTGTGTTTTGCCAAGCATGGTTTCGACCAAATTTGACCAACTTCCTTAGCAACCCATAAGCTGCAGGCACTGGGGTTGCGGTGGTGGGCTGTGGGTCTCTGGGGGAGCACAGAAAGGTAGCAACATGCATAAAACTGTACAAAACCATATAAAATTAAATGATCCTTATTCTACTGAACCTGCAAATACAATAACTAATCACCCCTATCAGCATTCTGCATGGCAGATGGCAAGTGGTTTAGAATAATGAGAGACTTTTCCCCACAAGTGGATAATTCCAATGTACATTTGGATGCAAATTCTTTACTGATTATGACGGTAGAATATTGAGCTATGAGAAACTGCCAGTTTGGAAGACGAAAGGAAAACTACTGCCTCTTCTTTCCCTTGCCAAGAGATACAGAAGTTAACAGAACTGGATCTCCTGCCCACAAAGCCAGGAACCATTTTTTCCCAAATATGCCAAGCTACTAAAAGTTGACTAGCAAAGATGAAGAGCCTAAAGTTAGCAGCAAAACGGTCTCTGGAAGCCAAGCAGGAATGAGTCAGAATCTTGTTGCTGGAAGGAGTTCTCTGAATCAGAAAGGAAGCTGGCTCAGCTCCCACAAGACAGAAAAGCAATATAGCAAGCAATAACTGAATCTGAAAACAACACAGAGCCCAACAAGTGACCCGAATAGGGATTTTCTTTCTTCAGATAAAAAACATCATCTAAAAACTGGTTAAGATCTCAGCTCAGGAAGGAAAGGCATGCAGCACAAGCCTTAAGAATATATAGGTTGGGACGGTGCTGTAATATCTGGGAATTATTTGGGGAGCTGATGGTCCATTAAATACCTTCCCAAAAAGTTTTCTAAAGAAAGTAACTGAAGATGTGATAAGCTGATTTCATATAACATGTGGGACAGCAGGTTCAGTAAATTTCTCCTATGTGAGATATCTTACAATAATGTCAGACTGCAAATGAAACCATCTTTCTAAAAGAAAACCCTGACTGCTCATTTGAATAGTAGTTACTTTTACAAAATGCCACTGAGCACTGCACTAGGTTCCTACAGTTTACGTCACACTACACAAAGGGCTACCAGTGATGGACAAAAACACAAGTCCATTAGTAAATTCTGAACTGACAGAGTGACATATCCTGCTAAAGATGCCAAAACAAATTTTGAGAGAAGATTGAAACTGCTGGTGTTAAAGTTCAGGTGGGATCTGAAGCTAAACATTCACCTTATTTAAAAAAAAACCCTTGCTTCCACCCACATTCTCTAATCTTCAAAACCGCAGTGCCCCCTTCTACCAAGCTGTGCAATTGTGAGTGCTGAGTACTGACTCAGCAAAGATCCCCATTAAGCAGCTACTCATCCCTCAGAGAACGTCAGTAACAGTATCTTCAAAGAAAACACACACAAAAAGTCTTAAAAGTCCATTTTGGGGGGGATGTTGAGATTTTGGGTTTTTTTGGTTTTAAGTAGATACTGTAAATTCAGGAAGTCCTCGGAAAACTGAACAAATTCTTATAGAAAACAACTTAGATAACATGAGTTTAAGTTTGGAGAAGAGCACATGAAATGTCTCAGGTGAAGTGAGCCTGTGCCTACTGAGGCTGCTTCAGTGTGCTGCTGGTAGCTCTTGCAGTCAGCACAACACTGACCAGTTCTCTCCAAGGAAACAACATTCATCCCTCAAGAAATGCTCCTGCCTTCTAAATGACAGTCTTTCTGGTCAAATTCATTTGAACTGTAGTTGTTATGGTATGTGTATGCCCCAGACATGCAAGCAAGAGACACGTACAGGACTAACAAAAAAAATACTATTATAGAAAGAACCAAACTCATCAGGGTTCTCTCACAATAGGCTGAGTATCCCATAGCCTAGAAACCTATTTTATCAGAATAAAATCACTCCAAATAAATAAATAATAAAATAAAGTCATTGAAGCCTGATCTGATGGCACAGATGTTTTTTCTCCTCTTCTGTAAGGGCGACAAGGACTTTAATCTCTCATCAGCTCAACATTAAACACCACCAACTTCCTCTGTGCAGATGCATCACCAGGATGGCAAGGTGTACACAGCAGTCCTGCCACAGTGCTTGTTTCCTCAGAAGACAAAAATACAGAAGCTCTGACCTACAGAACAAACTATTTCCTCAAATTTCCCCCACTGTTACTTGTCTTTGGTGTCTTCTATCATACCTCCACCACTCCAGGAAGAGACTCTGACTCAACAGAAAGGACACAGCATGTATAATCCAGAATTAAGAATACAATTACTGTTCAAAATAGCAACATTGCCCTTGAAATCAGCTGCAACTGAATTAATGACCAGATTGTTAGAGTGTTACCTCAACTTTGCCTTAGGCTGCTAATTAGCAAACAAGTCATTAATTCACTGGTAACAAGTGGTTTCTCAGGCATTATTGCTTCTGACATCTTTAATTCACTACTCCTTCTGGAAAGCTTCCCCAGACAGCTTTAACCCCAGCCCTTTAAGAATCAACCTCATGCCATTACCAACAGCACACTATACCACACACATGTTGAAGACAGAGGCAGAAAAACACAGCAGGAATAGGCTAAGATAGGTCATTAATTAATACTCATGATATCTTTCCCAATTCAAGCCAAGGGGAGGGGAAGACCAAAGGCACAAAAAGTTCTGGATTTTGGTGTGGATCTGCCATTACTTGTAAATACACAGCAAAATAGTATGAAACCTGGAGAAACCTTGCTTCCACCATGCTAAACATTGGAATATGCAATTCCCAATGTGAGGGCAGAGATCTGCTTTTATTTTCACTGTATTCTCCATGATAAAGAGCCGTGAACAGAAATATTTCACGTCCTCTGATGCACAAAGTATGACTGAGGTTTGTTTTAACAGCTGCACAAATAACCATGCTTTTGAAAACAATCTGGATTTGGCCTGCTAACAAACCCTGATCTAAGGGCTTTATAAAAAAGCAACATTACCACAGAAAACAACAGAAACATCCCTAACAGACTACATGGAGTCTTAGGCACGTCTTCCTTTGCTATTTCAGCATTTGCTATTCACATCTTTTTTTATAAATGTCCAAATTCTACCAATGTACCGGTGAAGAAATGCTCCTGCAGTTTTGAAGAGGCACCAGTTTTTCAGCACTAACGGAACTGCAACCTCAGTTCATTGGACTCATTTATTAGTCATCTCTCATCACGCGTGAGAGGAAACACAATACTGTGAACATTAGATTGCAATATCATTTTACTAACTGGGCAAAACAAAAACCTTATTTAGAAGCAGCATCTTAGTAATTCCCAAGAACTGAACTTCAGAAAGAAGATTCAACAGCTTGGATAAAGTACATGATCTAATAAATTTTCAAGATTTAAAATTTGGTTCAAAAAAGAATAATCTGGCCCAACTGGAACATTTACCCAAACCCACTGCACATATTCAACTTAAGTTTCCACATACCATCTTCCTAAAGCAGTAGGGGAATATACTTCACTAGGAAATCGATGCACTAGTACAAGTAGTTGTTTAACGATAAACCTTCCAGAATTCTTAAAGAAAATGTTTACATGCTAAGGTAATAAGTGAAAAACTTTGTGAAGCAGAACTGAAAATGATCAGAAACCTTTTCTTTCAGTGAAATGCACACCATGTAAAATGACACAAAGTCAAAATTCACCTATATACTTTCACCCTCTTTTGAAATAACATTGAGGAAACTCATGCATTATAATCTCTTAGAGAATATTCCAATTTCCTACTAGAAGCGACTTTATAAAAGTGAGAAACAGAAAAGCTTTGACTAATAACCCATGTCTTTATTTAAATATTAGGAAACGGACTCAGCACAGACAGGAGAAGGAACAACTAACATAAACCAAGCACAGAGGAAAGAACAGGACTGGGATGGAGTCAAATAATTTTCGTGAATCATCATTGCAGGGCACAAAAGCACTACGTTGAGATAAGGTTGTAGATAAGCTTCCAGCAATAATCAATCTCTTGTTCCTGAAAACTCTTAAATTCCTATTGGAGGTCTCTTAATTTCAACACTAAATTAATCATTTATCTAATCTAATGATAGGAGAAATCCCAGAGCAATTTTGTCTGAAAACTATGATGCCATTACCCCTCTCCTTTGGCTTCACAACTGTCCATATAACTGTTTCTGACCTGTCTCCTGGGCACAGCCCTCTGTTCAAATACCCAAGGCCTCATAGTAGATTTCAGGATTAACAAATTCAAGTATTACCACATAACTATTTTATAAACTTCACAGATCTACATAAACAAAAAAAAGTAGTTTCTCTAGGTTCCAGTTAATCTTGCCATTCTAATTGAGGGGCCATCAGCCTCATAAAATCTTGTGCAATTCAATAAAACCTTCATTTCCATGAGTACTGAAAGCAAGCCATAAATTCCCTGTTCCCAGCAGACAATCCATCTATGAACTTTCTTCCCCTACCCTCACTGAGTCTGTGGTTTCCTTCCCCGTGTTCAGCCCGGGAGGATACTTACTACTTGCTGGTTTCTCTAACAATCACCTTAAATACTCATGTCCATTAAGTTTAAAGATCTTAGGACCATTAAATGAAACTCTTACATAGCAAGTCCCATATGGAGTAAATCTCCTTGGCAGTTTCTCCATTGGAAAGCTGCCTTGGATTCAAGGCTGATCTCCACCAGGATAAGATACTGACATTCTTTATGCACTCCTTGATAACAGCACAAAGCATATGTAGTCCTCTCAGCACAACATGCAAAGCAACAGAGTCATCAGCAGGCAGCTTCAGAAACAGTTCTGAAAACTATAGGGAGATCTCAGAGGGAAACTCAGCTTCAGAAAAATTTTATCTTTTAAAAGCTTCTTAATCCCCTCACCCAACTCCTGCAGCTTTACCTTTTAGAGTCACACCCCCACCCAGGCCAATTCTTGCATCCAAAATTAACAACTACAAAAATAAATAAAATTTTTAAAAGTGATAAGACAACCTTCACAAAAGAAAATAAATCACTGAAAAAAAGAAACCACCAGCATTTTCAGGATAAATCTAGAGTGCTGCACTAAGCCATAACCTCTTTACTGATGGTTTTTTCCTTCCCCTTAACAGATTCAGGGACTGTAATAACATTTAATCCTCAGAAGCTAATCTAAATGTAACACTCAAAAGAAGACAAAGACAACGCAACAGAAAAAAATTTGGCCACTGCCTTTTGGGAGTGCTGCTTTATCCCTGGAGCGAGCGCATTAATAGAGCTTGGAATGAAATGCCATTTTATTCTCTGTAGCGGGGAGGGGATTAGCAAGTTGTCTTCTCTAAACCCAGTCTGAGTCATGGCTCTATGAACACTGAGAAAAGGATGTGGAATGAAGGGAAGGGCGGGGAGCACTGGCTTTTTATTTACACGCTGCTTCCTTTGTGGGTGGTTACTGATGTGCACAGTTTGCTAAACAGGGAAAGAAGTGGGGGGGAGAAAGTTCTAGGTCCCCTGACTTTAATTCTGTTGGTTAACAAAAGAGAAAAATAATAATGCACCAATTATAACAACATAGTTGAGACAATATGTCCGTGGCAACTGTCCAATTCACCACAGCATGCAAGCAACAAGGGCAAGTTGCTTAAGGTGCTGAAAGCTGTGCTCGGTGGTATCTTGTTGCTAGGATCTTTTTCCTGGGAGGAAATAAAACAGGTTGGACAGCGCTTGGAACAAAGGAGAAGGAGATACTCTGATAGGAGGAATGTGGAGATGGGAGCAGGCTGGGTTCAGGTGAAGAGATGAAGGACAAAGTCCATTGCACAAGTCAGGCCACGCAGGCATCAAGCCTTGAAGTGGAAACCAAGAGCTAATGACCGTGTCAGTGATTTAATACAAAGCTTAGCACTAAGTACTTCACTTCTGTTTTTATACAAAGGGAGATAGGAAAGTTTGCTCGCCTACCTCGCAGGCATGTTGTGAAGGGTCACTGGTAGAAAGCTTGCACAATATTCCTAAATCCTGCATTGCTTGACAACCACTAAGGAGAGGAAACAGTCCGTGGAACACTTGACCACTTTTGCAGAGCTGTAAGTGTTGATAAAAGAATTACAAAAGTCATTAAATGCCAAGAAAACACTGGGGTTTTGTTTCAGATATTTCTTCTCTTTGCTTCGACACAGACTCTGAAAAATGGGGTACTCACTGCGGAAACAGCCCCAGCCCTATTTCCCTCTTCCTCTACCAGCCCTGCTGATACACAGTGGCAGAGGAGAACAAATACAGGGTAGATTGGTCTCACAAAGCACAACTACCAGAGGCAGGTCTTCACAGTGTAACAGGGATAATAGAAGTTAGGGAAGAGACTCTACACGAAGGATATGGACTCCTCTGCAGATGGAGAGTGCCACTCATGGTTTCCTCTCCTTAAGGAGTTATTGTAGTCCAGCACTGGAAACAGGCAGACCTGTACTTCATTCATACTTTGGCTATATTCCATCTCACATAATTTTGCAGGAGTGTCAGTTTATTCCTGCCAACCAAAGAACTAGATCTGCATAAATCAGTCTAACCTATCTTAGCACCTGCTGTGCTTGTATGTCTAATATGAAAGTGCAAAACAGGATAAGCAAACTATTCTTTCCACTGAAGTCACAGAATCTTGTAAGTTATTACCATAAACAGGCTGTAGAAAGACTTGAATGTAGGATGCCTAACAAGAGAACCTCACCTGCTATGGAAAACAGACTTCAAGTCCTACCAATTGAGCATGGACGCCAGCATAGGAAGGAACCTTGCCCTGACCCAGCCGCATCACAACCCAGGTGTGAGGCACATGAACTCTTCAGGAGTGTTTGTACAGCGTGCTGTACACAATGCAATGATCTGAAAAGGGTCACTGCATGCTGCTGGAAGAGACACACACACTGCAGGCTGATGGGGGAAAGCCATGATTCTTCCTGCATGTACAATTATCAAAAAGCATTATCAGTCCCAGACCATGCACTCCAGTGCTCAGCTCAGTGCAATCCTGGCTCTTGCTAGCAATTTCTACCGTAAAGAGATAGAATGCATGATGTTCGCCTTCACCCTCAGTTTCACTCGTGCCACTCAGCTTGTCCCTTTTCAAGACACTCCCAGCCACATCATCTTTTCACACAAAATTTGCATGAGGGCAGGTGTCCCTTTTTGCTGCAAAGAAGACAGCCCAAGGAACCTGTCCCTTTATAATGGCTCAAGTTCATACTGCCTTCAAATAGAAGAACATTGTACAATAAGGCCAGAAGCCCCCCAGGATTGTCGGATGATAAAGGCTCAAAGAAAAGGAAAAGAAACTCTTAAGAGACCATAAATACACTCTAAATCTTGAAAGAATTCATTAGCATTTGTGTTAGTCTCAGCCACTAACCTTTGCAAGAAATGGTTGCATTCCTGTGCTCCCTACATTACCAGTCTTCATCTCCACAAGAAACAGAAAAGACCAAATGAAACCAAAACACCAGGAAGCAAACTTCAGACTACTATAAAAAATAAGGTAGCTACAGTCTGTAATAGTAAATGAAGATCATAATCCCAGGTCCCAGTCACTTCCTTTACCAAGTCACAAGGATAAATCATGGCTACAGGAGCTTCCAACAACTGATTACACATTTGCAGAAGCAAATCCAAGAAAACATTAAATTGATCAAAGACTATCAGAACGTCATGTCCTACAATTTTTTCAAATTTTATTTAAAAAGAGAATTTAAAATTCTGCTATGGAAAACAGTATGGAAATGCAAGCAATGTGTTAGCTGCCTTGTTTTGGTTTCTTTAGCAACTTATTGCTTGACTGTCCAAACAAAAATGTGAAATTACAACAGGTTATATGATACTTTGGCAGTCAAACATAATTTTAAATAAAGACAGCACAATATACTGCACACCCCACTAGCATATTCATCACTGCTATATTATCTATTTATGCAATTAAGTATTGTAGAGTCTGGATTGGACCCAACCGGACTACATATGCTGCTACTCCAGTTTATTGCATGTTGGCCAACTGTTTACCCAACTGAGATCTGAGTGCTGCTCTTGACAGTGTAATTGCTTTAGCTTCATTAATATTAAAGAATTATAGAAAATATTTTTTCTTGGGCAGCTGTTAGTGCATGTGGAACAATAACTTATATAACACTACTGGCAAATACAAATACAATTCAGACACTATACATGCTTATGGTAAAAAGACAACGTTAAAGGTGCACTTACTGTGCTTAGGCCAATAAAAAAGACCAGAAAAATCATTGCACCCATTCTTAGAAAAGATTCATGATAATTACAACTCTAGTTTGAAATTTACACAGATGAGATTTAGACTGTTTACCCTTTTCTTCCCTGGACAATGAAAACTTTAGATGTGGTGCCATTCTTCCTACTCCCATGCACCAGCCCATTGCTACAACATGTAGGTTAAATACAGTGGGTCAAAGTTGAAACAGATTAATCATATTCCATTGCTATTTTGAAAAACCTAGTAAATATTCCTATTTAATATTAATTTTTTAAGTCCCTCTCTTCTTCCTCATCCTTCCTTGCAAGATCTATCAACTTTATACTAAATTCTGTCAAGCTTGGCACAGAAAGAGAAGATGCCAGCTTACAGCTCCTCACCCCACTCAGTACCTGACAGGAGGTAACTTTACACTCTGTTTACAGGAACATCCAGAAGCTACACACAAAATGTTATGAAATGCAACTGGAACTGCTGAAAAGAACAAAATGGCTCCTCACTTTATCCGCTCCTCTGCCTTGGTGGCTGCCTCCTGGTACTGCTCGGATGTCAGCTTGTAGATCTCTGCATTCTGAAACAAAGAATAGAATGCTCAGCTCTAAAAATTAAAGGCATCTCAGATCTCATCTTGTCACAAAGTCATCTTCTATAATTAATAACGATTTCCAACAACAAACAGAATATTCAGTTCAAAGGACACAAAAAATGCTTAAGAATCAATTTTATTTTCAGCAAAATGCATCGAGACCACAACATATCCTTCATTCCAAGCTTCACCTTTGTGAAGAAAAAGACGGGGAAAAGGGTCACTACTCACCAATCATGAGCTTTGATTATTCCATGTAACCACAAAAACAAGGTGTTTCCAGCACCAAGTTATTTTGAGCTTGGTCATGTTTTTTTCTCTTCTTTCATTAATTGCTGTGAAGGATCTTGTAAGTTACTGACATGCAAGTATCAAAATTGGCTGCTAGCACTGGAAAATCCATTTTACATTTCAGTGCTTCTACTTATGTTACTTATTCTTTAAAAGAAAATTATGCAGCCTGTTTCCCTTTTAACAACATAGGGAGGCGTATCAGGTATCAGTTAAGGCGCTGCCAAACAGAGTCTTGAGTGTCTTGCTGCAGGGCTTAAGAGGTTTGCATTAAACTCTCCTGAACTTGCACAGAAAGAGTTTTAGCTCACAACTGCTCAGTTGCTAAATGTGGAGGATGCATTCCTTCTCTGGGCTGCCCTGAGGAGCCTCCCAGGCACAGTCAGCAGGAGGGAATGGCGGCACACCCCCAGAGACTGCACGACAAGGTCTCGTGTCACTAAACCACTGATAAAGCTGCGTTAGGCAAAGCCACTGGACTCCACTGGCAACTGCCTTGCTCAAAGCTCATCTGCAAGGCTCTCACTCTGAAAAGGCACAATCAGAAAACATGCAATAATCAATCAAAAAAAGTGACAAAATGGTATCGAAAGCGAGGACAGCTATTCATTTAGGGCTGGTTCGAGCTGCTATCTCATCTCTCCCCAAATTTGGTCATTTTATATAAAATACTATTCTTGCCCCTCTTCAT
Organism: Dasyornis broadbenti; assembly: GCA_013397935.1. Taxonomy (NCBI): domain Eukaryota; kingdom Metazoa; phylum Chordata; class Aves; order Passeriformes; family Dasyornithidae; genus Dasyornis; species Dasyornis broadbenti. Next base: position 3,082,012 of record VZRN01005367.1, read on the forward strand.
TTATTTTCCCATAAATGCAGCTGTGGTCCTGCGCATGATGAGCCTACACATACTGTTCAGAGGTTGGAAAAAGGAAAGGACAGATATAACTCAAGTTCTATTAGTGGTTCTGCCACTTGTGCAATCTTGGGCAAGTCACCATTTTCCATCTGCAAGTGAGGGATAACAGCTGCCTGTATCTATGAAGTTGTGTGAAGCTCAGCTAATTGGAAGGTTTATACAGGTTTTCAGAGCCTGGGCTTCAAGGTGCTATATTCAAGCATTTTATCTCTGGTGCCGGAATTTATGTTACGTACCAAAAAAAACACTGAACAGATTTTGCTCTTTTAAACTTTGACCTAGGAGACAGATTTAAACTGAGAAATCATGGAGGACTAACCACTTCAAAATGCATTTTACCAGCAAATTATCATTAATGTTTTTGTTTACTTACTTGTTACATAGTGGTCAAACTTCAATGCTATTAAATCCATTTTTTTTCCTTTCTATGTTGAAAAGTTCAGCTTTTAATGGTGCCTTTTTCTCTGGCCTGTAAACAGACCTCATGACTTGCAGCTCCCTGCTGTTACTTATTCACACATGAAACCACAAGACCTGTGCTTCATTAATTAAATTTGCCATTAAAAATTAAATAATGTGAATAAGTAGATGTAAGCGTTATCTCCATTGGGCTTCAAAGGTCTCACCATTTCTCCAATTACTACCCAAGCAATTTTCATATTTCATACTGTCTGATTTCTCAAAGGGACTGGATCTGAGAGATCAAAATGAGAGAAACTGGGAAAAAGAGAAAGCAAGGTAGCAAAATTAAACATTTTTCAGGCAATAGGAAGTAGCCCCGTCAGATACTATTAGCCTGCAGCACTCCGCAGCGAAACAGCAGCAGGCGAAGGAAACAGGAACAAATACGTTCTACATGAGACCCAGCATGAGGTCACATTTAATCCACCTAAAGAAAGGAAAAATACCCAACAGAATCATTTGCCGGATGTACTGTCGATTAAAGTGGTTGGGGCACAACCTTGCCCAGTTTATTAAAGAGAGTTCAACTGCCCAGTGCTTCGGTCAGGCTCATCTTCAACAACATCAGCTGTGGACACAGACAAAAATAGCTGAGAAAGGAGCCCGGGCTTTAGTTCTGGATTGTGAAGCTGCTAAGAGCAGGCAAGCGAGAGCCTGAACAGAGAGCTAAGAATCTGAGCGAGGGAAGGAAGAAAGACTTGGCCTCAAAGAAGCCACCAGGTACATGGTACCATGCAAAGATTGAGGAGGGGCACAGAACACCTTCAATCTACAGATAAAACTGCTGAGTTTTAAAAATGAGAAGGAAACATCTTTGCATGTGATCCAACTGGGCCTCTTGCTGTTGGTTCAGACCTCTCCCCTTCAAAACTTCTAAAACCCAATGAAACAGTATTTCCAATGCTATGAATCAGTCCCTTTAAATGCTTCTCCAAGTAATAAAAACAGGGGGCTCTGATTTACATCTGAGTTTGTTCAACAAGCAGACTTTTAAAATACGTTTTCCTTGGATTTTAGACCCTTTCCTACCTTGGGAAAGTCACATGCCCTGTTGTCCTAAACATTAAATGAATAACAAATGGGCCAAATGGGCAAGGGAAGAGCCTTTCAGCGTGGGCCACAGCAAATTCTGTGATCTGGGGCTTGTACTAACAGAGAATAATTTTCCAAGTATTCTCATCAACACTGCTTCAGACTCAAACCTGCTTCATTTTCAGCAGTTTACCCACCACACTATGGCAGGACAGAATGGAATAGCCAGGAGTGGCCTGGAACATTCCAGGGCTTTATAATATGGTTGCAAATAAGGAATCAAGCTAGGAACCACTTGAGCACTTCTCCCAACTTCGGCAGGGTCGCCCCCACACAAGGGCTATTCAGCAGGATCAAGATGTGGTATTTACACTTGAAACAAAGTCTGAGCTGCCTGCAGTCTTAGTGAAGTCCTTTATCTTCATAAAATGATATTCAGTGGTACAGTAAAAGAAAGAACATTCCTCACAAAATTACAAGACATGAGCGCTGCTTTTAATTTACTTTCACAATATTTGATGCTTGAGATAAAATGGCAGCTCACAAAGAAAAAGTTGAACATGAGACCTCAACTATTATTAAATAAAGCTCCTGGCAGTCTTAGTTGCAGAAGTAAGTTTAAAAACATGACCAAAGGACACCGTAAGAGCTCAAATAACAAAAGACACAGAAAGAATGAATGAACCACCTAAAATGTTTCACTTCTCTCAATAAAGTTGAGCCTTAGGGAAGTCAACTTCAGAACATCAGAGCTTTGTCATATGGGGAGAGAGCTCTCCAGAGAGGACAAACAAACTAAGCAAAGAAATGTTAGTTTGAAAGATTTTTGCCTGCTATTAAATGATGGTTCGTAGAAAATAATAAAAACACTAAGAAGTTGTAAAAATACATAACCAGAGCCTAAAGTGCAACAGAACCACTCTTCCTTTACCCTGCTGTTTTTCTACAACAGATTTGCTGCTATACCCTTGCTCTCCACTCTTCCAAAACACTCTTGTGCTAAAAATTCCCTTCCAAAAGGAATCAATTTTAAAACTTAGATCTAAATTTGGAGTAATTTTAATTCAGCATTCCTCCTTGGCTGCAAACATGCAGAGAAACTCCAACACTCACTACTACACCTCGCTACACTGCCCAGGCCCTTTCCAGAACATACAGCATAGAAAGTAAGAAAATATTATAGCAGAAGACTGAGTTCTCAGGGTTATTTCAGGAGGGAAAGTAATTGAAGCATAAAGAGAAAACCCTGCCAGCTCATTCTCACACTGACATTAAACCACATTCCTTACAACTTCAGTGAAACATGTGCTACTTGCAGTAACATGTAAAACAGAAAATCAAGCAAAACAAGCATGAGGAACTAGAAATTAATCAGATTTTAGGTGAAATTATTTGTAAACATCAAGTAGCAGCATTAAAAACCTAACACTGGGAAAAAGATTTCTCCATCAAGTTCAGTCTGGGTCAATAGATCAGAAGGTGCCTGGATTAAAAACCAACAAAATCCAGCCACCACCACTACAGCTATCTTGAGATATTTTGACACCTCAAAGTATAGAAACTTGTCAGTGGTCACAGTGTTTAGAGATACAAAGAGGATTAACAGCTGTTGAAATGCTGCCAGCCTAGATGAATGCCAGTGATAGCTCTGATGAAACGGAGCAGGGCAGCAGAGGCCTTGACAAATGCTGTAGACGACAGCCGGGGGATTAGATGGTACAATCTGCCTCGCACCTGACAGACGTGTTGCTTCGATCCCTTCTCCTGACATCCACACTCACCAGCTCCCTGCAAAACTCCCTTCACAAGCCCAGCTCAAACCCAAAAGAGCAGGAGAGGCAGTGCTGTGAGCAGGGCAACACGTGGTGTGCCCCACAAGGGCACCGCAAATTTGTTAAAGAAACAGGTAAGGAACGCAAAGATTACTTCTTACATATTAAATATCAGCTGGGAGACATTCAAATTCCTGCTTCCAGCTGCTTCTGAAGCCAGAAATAAGACCTCACACCATCCTGAAACGCTGCACAACTGTCACCTGGCTGCACGCTCTTGGGGACAGTGAACACGCACATGCCCTGGATGCAGCTGCTGCCATGAGGAACTCCAGGAAGCTCCAGAGAAACACTGGTCAGTGCCAGCTTTGGGAGCCACCTCTGCTTCCAGCAGTGCCTCAGGGAAGCAACGGTACACCCAGGTTCCCCACACCTCACTGGGTCACTGTTTCACATGCGCTACAGATGAGCCTGTTCATTCTCACCACTCAGAAGTCTCATGCAAATGGCTCCTAACAGATTTGAAAAATTACCCTGTGTACCTGCATCCCTCCCACAGGTACAGAGGTAGATGAGCTGAACCAATCTGCTCACTGGACGATCCTTTGGATGTGTTAAAATCAACCCACACAATCAATCACTGCTATCAACTTTGGTCCAAAGCAGGGACTTTGGGAATTTCAGAATGTGCTGCAAGAAACAATCTCTTCACCTCCTGAGCTCATTCCTCTGGAGTTCCTGCTCAGCCCATTTGCTGGTATCACCAGCGGTTAGCTCAAAGAGATCATTCACATTTCCTCCTTCCCATCAAGTGCACATACAAATAAAAGCCAATTAACAAGGAAGAGAAAAATGCCTATAGAGTATATCATAAGAACACAGAAGTTAAGGGTTAAACTGCTTTTTTGAAAATTCATATGCTTTTTTTCTCAAAAGGTAACAGAAAAGATGCAAGGAACTACAAACAGCTTGCTGATACAGAAAAAAAATATTTTTTTCAGCCAAAGCCAACTCCTAAACACAGCTCTGTTGTTTGCTGTTCATGTGTGGGTTCATCCACTCCTCCCGCTGAGACCAATAATGAAATGAGAGCATTGAATTTGTGTCATTCTATTCTTTCCTTCGGCAATAAGCTGTGAGATCATAAATTTTGGATTAAGATTCAGAGAAAGCATAAAGAGAGTAGTGTCCACAGTAAAAACACAAGCAAGTTAAACTAGTCAGGAGCAGAAGTACATTCCTCTTTGAACAGATCTTCTCATGTCTGCAATATTATCCTGAGTTGAAAGAAAAATATTAATTCTGTAGCACATCTAGAAAGCTTCTCAAAGATAAAATCCCACAGAATACCAATCTCCACAAAGCTTGAGGGAGGCAGAGCTAGGGAGAAGGAACATGGCTGGGTTTATCCTATGGATAACAAATTAGGTACAAAAAGGCTAAGCTGCAATCCCTACAGCACAGTGACTCAAAGAAAGATATGCATCCCAGGACTTCCCAGAACCAGATCCCACACCGAGATACTCAATCCGAGTGAAAATGGGTTTACAGACCCAGACTGCGATCCCACACCAGAGTCAGACTGTCTCTATGAAGGTATCCTGGGAAGAGTCTAATTAAAACAGGTACCCCACGGCAAAACGGTATTAGGGTCTTCCAAAAGCTTCAAGTGCCTCACTGAAAACATGCAGAAAAGCCTTATGTTATCTTCAAGTCAGAAAGGCAGCCAGCAAAAAAGAAATTATTACTACAGAAGCAATTAAAAAGGGGAAGAAGGAGAAAAAAGAAAAAGCAAAAAGAAATGCCACATTTATATGAGGTTGCTTTAAAGCACACTCTTTTGAAAGACTACAAACAAAGCATTAGCAATTCTTTAAACAAACTCCGGAAAGTAAAAGCAGCTTCAAAGAGAAAGGCCATAAAATGCCAGCAGGTAACTCGGGCTTTCTGACAAGGACAGCAGCAGCATCGTGAAAGGCCCAGAATAACACCAAAACTGCTGCAGGGGAGTATCACCCTGCTCCCCTCCTAGCTGGAAGTTTAGCTAAGGTGAGGAATTCACAGCAAATGCCCGAATCAATTCTACCTGACAAGTGCAGGTAAGCAGGCTTCCCAAGCATTGATTAAACATCAAGAGTTTCAGCATCTGCTTCAGGGAAGTCCCACACGTGGCTGATCCACACAGATAATGTGGTGCCTGTGGCATTAAGGGCACAGCACCGCCTGTCAAACCCCAGCACCTGAGCTGGGCAGCTGCACAGCTCATCCTGCAGGGGTGCCTGGGTCCCACCAGCAGATCCACCACACAACCAGCATGAACTCTGAGACCACAGGATGCTTCCTCAAACAACTGGGCATTATCCATGAGAGAGTGACAGGAATGTAGAGAATTGATGCTAAGGGAAAAGGAAAAGAGAGAAAGAAGGGAATCGCCAGAATATCAAGAGTGCCGAGGAATGCAGATAAAAGTTTCACTCAAAGGCTGACCAGTACTTTCAAGAGGGAATAAAGAGGGAAAAAAACTCCATCAAACAAAATTGGCAGCCATCAAGTACTTGTCATACAATAAAAAAGATACGAAGCACATTCCCCTATCAGGCCTGTCACAGGAGCTTATTTTGGGAAGGAAGGAAGGAACATTTTAACTGAGGTTTGATGCCGTCATGCCAAAGATGGTATTTGACAGAGCCTCCAACAAAACTCCCACCATCTCGGACAGTCATACTGCAGCTAAAACTCCCATCTTTCTCTGCTAAGAATATCCCTAAATCCCATTTAAAAACTGCAGCAGCTGGCCCTGTTAACAGTTCCTGTCCCAATTAAAAAAAAAAAAGCTAAGCTAAATTCATGACCCCAACCTTTTACACAACAGGTAGCTAAGGAATGCAGTACACTGGGTTCCCAGAGGATGGCAGAATATGAGGAATCCAAAGCAGCAGGATGTGCAAGAGAACTGTAAAACATGGAAGAAAATGCACCACACCCGTACACTTGCATGGGTAAAGGAACTGCAAGGAAGAGAGTTGTTGTAAGAAAAAAACAAAAAAACCATTGAAAAACAGAAGTAAGCCAAAGCCTGGAAGTTCCACCCCCTCCCAGGGTTTTTCCTCTACCCCCAACTACAAATTATTCTCCATGTGCAGTTTCCAGTAAATCAAGCTTTGCTAAATAACCCCGACATGTGCAGGGCTGAGAACCAGCCAACAAGCAATGATGAGATGTCCCTGGAATGATTAAGGAAAACGCAGACATCTCTCAGGTTACAAGGAAGCCTGTTGTACTCTCCCCTTGGTGCATATGCAATGCTGCAAGCACTGTTCTGAAACCTCTGATATTCAAAGGCTCATTTGGTTGACAAGGAGCCTGTGGATTCGTGGACAGATTGTCACACAAACTGTCAGGTTTTTAGAGAGACTATCAGACCTCTCTTTGCCTACGTTATGGAGCACATCAAAGACACAGAAGATGAACCAGACGCAGACTGCACAGATCTGACAGAATGGTGGGTGTACATATTCAGAATACTGTACTGCTGGGGGGGGGAGAGGCTTAATGTGAATAATCAGGGGCTGAAAGTTCCAGAAATGTGACAGGTTTTGGCAGCGATTCCCATCTTTGCATTTATTTATCGAAGGGAGAAAAACTGCCATACTAGAGGCAAACTTGAGAGAGGAAGAAAAATTGTATCAGCAGCAATTTATTTTGCCACTGTACTTTTTCTTTATTATTATTACTCCCAGAGCATTTTCTGAAGATATTTGTATTTTCAGTCAAGGTTCTCTCACTGTGCTTGCAGGCTCTCTTCCCATTTTATCCAGTAGGAGAGGCTGGTTTAATGATTACAGCCAAAAAGACCGCTAGGACTTCACAGGTCACTGTACACGGTTAATGACACAGACAAATCCGTACTTTCAGAAGTGCCTGCTGGCTTGTGGCTCTGTCTGGAGATGCTCAGAAGCTCATTATTCAAAACTTCAAGCTCAACTTAGGGGTAATCACCACATCTGAAGAAATACACTATACCCAGACAACCAAAAAGTGAAGAGACAAAAGCTATTATAGAAAATACTAACCTTAAGCATTAAGGTCTCACTTTTAAAATGGGGACAATGTACACTTATCTTCCGATGAGCTAGAAACCCGAGTTAATGAATACCTGGAAAAAGTTCCCAGCTCCAAAGCTCAAAAATAGTGTTACAAAGGAGACCTTCATGTCATTCTCCTTTATTAGTAATACTTGGATGAGCATTACAAAGCAATGATATATTTTATAGGTAGTAAAAAAATGTATTAGGCTATTTCTACAAAGAAATATTGTTGATTATTATTTTAAAAGGAAAATAAAACATAAAATGAAACACTGATAACAAGAAAAAGAAAATGGATTAACACAGATTCCTTTGGCCTGCCTTTACAATACCACTGTCACATAACCTCTAGTCCTCCCTGCAAGGCATCAGTTATTCCACAGAAAGGAACACCAGTATCTTTTTATATGTATTTTGCTATTCAAAAGATTGAAATTCTCCACACGGCAAAGAGAAAATAAATACGATGTTTATCCTAAGATAAAAATAAACCACAATGAGGACAAAGGAGAAAGGATGGCAGAAGGGATAAGAAAGAAATCAGAAAATATTTGTAAGCAATTTCCTTTCCATCATTTGACAGTCTCATTCTCTCTGCTTTTAGCAATCTTCTCTTTCACCTGTTTTTTAATGCAGCTGGCATTAAAAAGGCATTGAAGGGACACCTCTGCAGCTGGCAAAGAGGGAAGTCTCCAAAGAGAAGCCCAGAAGGACCACAGACCTCCAATCAGTAGAGAGAAGCATTTTCACAGCAAGGCTATTGAGCCGTAAATATTAACATGAAAATCAAACATCCACACAGAGCAGGGGCAGCCACGCAACTGCTGCATTCCCGTACTCCGGCAGAGACCACTCCGGATACAGCCCGGGGACAGCACATCACCTGTGGCCTCACACAGCTTTCAGGCACCACCAGCTCAGTTACGGTAATTTCATTACAGAATCCAGGCAGACGAATGGCAACAAGGCAGGTCTCACTTTTAGCCCATTAACCAATAATAAGAATAATCACTCATATTAAATCTGAAAAATCTCACGACGCCTTGCTGCCAAGGCTTCTCAGGAATATAAATGGAAGAATTTCACATGCATGGTGTACCACACACCCATAGATGCAAGGTAAATCTACTCAGAATTTAATCTCTAAACACAGTCTCTGACAGTAAGGAGTACTGCATGCAAGCAACAACAGACCTTGAACTTGGCAGTAAATGAAGAGGGGATAAAGGTAGGCTTGAAGTTCCAGAAGAAACATTTTGGTATAAGCATCCTAATTATCATGGGGGGTTTTGCTGTAGCTGCTAAACTTTGTAACAAAAAGAAGCTTGGGAAACAGTATTTGTTGTAAGTGGATATTTTTTTCAGGGTCACGAAAAAAAAAAGTATCAGTATTTCCCCTGTATCTACTGGACAAGACCAAGCAAAAAGACCAAGCAAAAAATCCAAGCCCTTCAACTGGGTGCAGCTTGAGCTCAGACAACAGAACACAAAGAAGGGACAGAACTATGTTTTTGCTGTGGAACAACAGGAGGGAATAAAAGCAAACACCACAAACACTTCAGACCTGGAGCTAAATCCTCTCTCCGCAGACAAATGAACATAGACTCAAAACCCAGCACTCTCCTGTTTTCAGCTGGCTAGGACAAATGCTGTGTTCCTCCCTGGGACGCCCTGTGCCTATCCCAGAAATCGACAGCTAGGACACTATTATGGGGGATTTTTTTTGTTGTTCCTGCAACAAACCCTTGTCTCTAACTGAAGGAAGAGTTATCTCAGTGCCACACAAATGAGTGATTAGCCATCATGTACTAATGGCTTTTTGCTGCTGCGAACGGAAGCTGCATTTCAACAAACGACCTGAAGGTGAAAGGTCTCATACACTACATTTAATTCCCTAAACAGCCAAAGGAAATTCTGTGGTATACATAACTATTATAAAAAATGAGGTTAAAAAATGCATATACACGCTCAGACAGGCACACAATACAGCATTTTTACACGCCCATATGAATCGTCTACTCTGATCAGGAACCACAGTCCAGTCAGTTCAAAGCTTGCTGCATGTCAGGGCAAATTAGATGATTTCTGTGTTCTGTCCAGTACATCATGAGACATCTCTAGAGGGGGGGGGAAAAGAAATCCACAACCCAGGCACTCCTCAATTGACCCAGGCGTGCAAGCTCAAAGCAACCTTGCAGCTTGAAATTATGAAAGAAAAAATTTGGCTTCTGTTCAGAAGAATAGGGAGGGAGAAGAAAGGAGAAGGAATTAAGCTGGTTTTCTTATTAAAAGATTTGAAATGCAATAATTGGGAAGGAAAAGAAAAGCTAGCTCTTCTCATAAAATAACCTAGTTATTATAAGTCTTCTCAAACCAGAGGCTCAGAGCTTTGTCTCAGCTCCTACATTTCCTTCTCCTATCTCTTGCTCCTCTGTGGCCTCTTGGAGATAGGCACAGATTCAGCAGCCTCTCAGTGTGTCTTGGCTCTGTGGCCATCCCTCGCTGTTGCTGTCTCTTGTGCAGGGCAACCGCTTCTACCTGCTGGCCCCTCCACTGCTGAACACCTACCAGGGCAACCTCCTCTCCACATATGTCAGGGTTCGACTCTCAGACCGTTCCAGTGCAAATGAGGTGTCTGATTACTATTTTTAACAAAAACAAAACAAAATTTAGCCATTATTTCATATTTGTTTACAATAGGGCTGAAATGCAAATGGGTGAGCCAGGAAATCTTCATTCGAGCCAAGGTGTTTAAAGCTAAATTGCAACTAGGATCATCCTTGGGGCAGCAGAATGTATGGGCAAACCACCAATTAATCCCAAAACCAACCAAACAAAAACCCACCCCTCATCATTGCAGGAGATTCTGCGACAGGCAAAGCAAGTTTGCAGTGGCTGAAGACCTCACTGCAAGCCTGATGGTACACATCTATTTAAAAACATTAAACATGTTATTTACAAGCTACTTCTGAGTCACCCTGGTCTCTGGGGAATGTGTATTATATGTTCAAGAAATTGGAGTAGCTCTTTTATTTATGTTTCTTTAAAATGACTGGCAGATGGGGAAAAAACCTTCAGAGAAGTGGCCCCAGGCTGTCATGAAACATGTATTTAACACACCCACAGTAAACTACTAAACACTTCAGAAGGTACAGCCGCTGTAAATATGGAGTAGTTCCTTTTTAAAGTCTGATCTTTGGACTACTTAATTCAGCACAAATTTGAGATGTTCTGAGGAGTCTGCCCAATTTACAGAGTAATTATTAACCATATTTTCCATTAACATGATGACAGCATATTCTGTAAGGGCAGAGACAATTTTAAGGACCTTTTCAAAATGAATCCCAGTGTTGGCTTTATTTTTAAGTCACAATAGTGATGCTTTTTTCCTGCCACATGTGGAAGGACCACTGCAGGCTGAAACAGAAATCTCAGATTGCCCAAAGTCAGGCTCTTATGCAAGTGAATTCCACACACACAGAGAAGTTTTGTCTACCTGAACCAATTTCCAAGACTAAGTCTAAACCTGGAATATCCCAAGAGAAGCACAAGCTTCAATCACTGAAATCCCAGCAGACACCAAGACTCCAGCCTAAGGTCTGGAACATATTTAATCAATTCACTGTGCTAACTCTCTACAGTTTCATAAAATAGCCAATACTGCAATACCAGGGCCAGAAATTAATTGTACACTGGTTGGCGCATTACTCGGAAATAACAGGCAGCACTGTATTTATTGCAGCAGGGTGATGTAGTTGCTGTTGAGGTACAACTACACCACAAGTAAAAACAGGAGAAAGACAGACAGTGTGTGTGTGTGTGTGCACACCTGGTGGGGTGTGTGTGTGAGTGCTGCTTTCTAGTAGAAAAGTAGCACTGGTTTTACTGGTAACAGTGCTATCTATATAAATAGATACTCACACACTCATAAATACCAATCCTGCTTATAGACGAGCATGTAAACAGCACAAAGTGAGAGGAAATAGAAATTTAACCTATTAGGCAAAAAGAAACTGAATGAAATAAAGAAATTGAATAAAATATGGCTAGGGAGGGTATCAGAAATATCAGATAATGGGGAAAGCTCTCAGAAGTAAGACAAAAGAACCTCTTGTTTTGCTCTTTTTGGACTAGACTTGACAAATGCTCCAGTGTTGAGTTCTAACAAAGAGACAAGATCACATTCTAGGTCTTTTTTGTTCTGCCTTTAACAAGTCTTCATAGTGATACACTGATGAGACCAGATACCAGATTGTTATCTAAATTCAGCTGCTAAATTCAGTGTTAAGACACTAAGTTCAAACCACACATTGCCACATTTATTTCACAAGTCGAGCCTGAGGATGGATTCCTCCAAGATGAGGCAGCCCATAGGCATCATTCTCTCCCTCTGCAAAGGTGCTCTAAATACCAGGGAAACAAAATCACCGTAAGGCTCTGACAGTTCACCCTTCAGCACACAGACTGCAAACGCATCTCTGCACCAATCGTGCAGGCTGAAAAGGAAGCAAACACTTAGCTGCTGTTTGCATAGAGGCTGCTTGTAATTTGATGTAATGTACTGTACACCAGTCAACACATAATGAAGAGAGAATATACACACTGCAGAGAAGGCAGAGAGGCTGTGCTGACATCTAACACGTTTTAGTTACCCTATTAAAGATGTTCTTTGAGTTCATCAAATTACCAATCAATTTATCTGATGTCTAAAAGCTGTGTACTGAGGTATATACTGAGGTATTAACTACTAAACTTCACAAGCTTTCAGCAAAAAAGCTATTAAATGGGTGAATTCAGCACAAGGTACTGGAAGTGAGTTTGTTTGCTGGCCAATAGCAACAAGGAAGGAACCTCTCCCTGCAGACAGGGAGACTACAAGCAGCATCAGCTTCCTCTAGATGCTATTCAGCCCTAATGGATACCCACAGAAAGCAGAAATCAGGGATGCTGTCCTCCCTCCTCTTCCCGCCCAGCATGGCATTTAATGTCTGAGAAAAACTGAAAATGGGAAGAGGATGGGAGGTTGGAACTGGTTCAGATCATGATTTCAGGTTTGTTCCCTTTTCATTTTGTTCCCGTTCAGAAATTTAATGCATGCACAGGACAGGATCTTCCTTTTTCTAAACATCAAAGGCTGTGCCGTGGGAGACTGCTAGAGCCACTGCCACCTGAGACCAGCATCCACACGGCCCCAGACAAGCAACCTGAGCGACCGGGAAGCAATCTGAATGATTAGGATGGATCTTGTCAGACTATTTCAGAAAACTATTTCAGAAAACTGGGGATTATTCTTGTGTTCAGAAGATTAAATCAACAGTTTGATGAACTAGGTGCTTTGCTGTACTGCTCTACTGGCCTGTAAGGCAAACTGCGTTTTTGGATCATAGATGTTGTAGGTTCAAAGAAAGCACTAGTGTGTTTGTTGCAGGTTCAAAGAAAGCACTGGTGGGTTTGTAGGAAGGGCTGGGGATGAACAGAGAACTGAACAAATCAGGTAAGAAAAGAAATTGAAATTGTAAAGACTACTGTAAGGTTCAATTATGGAGATGGGGACAAGAAATTCTTCTGAAAGGGAAACACATTTTTTGAGACCAGATCTTCATTTCACACTAGCTATTCTTCCTCCAGGTACCCACAGCACTGGCTAGCGCAATAAGCTGGTGGCTGGCAAGACAGTGACTGGAGGCAAACAAAGCAGCCCTTATACACGTGGCAAGAGCTCACACACAGCCCCAAGACATCACAGGAGAAAGCAAATGGTGTCAGTGACACCTGCCAGGACACATCAACTCATTGATCAAAGGGCACTGAATCTTTAACTCCCACTGAGAGGGCACAGGGTTTGGCTGGAGATAACACCTGAACACAGCTTGTTTTTTCAAAGGTAGGCAAGTGATCCCTAGGTCTCATGCATACAGACAAGCCTGGCACCCCAACTTAAGGAATGGATTTCTCATCTCCCTCAACAGAAATCCCCTGCCACCTTTGCCAGGTGACATCAGTTTGTGCAGTCCCACAGAGTTTGCTTTAAACTGATGATGAAGATCCAACATGAACGTATTGTTCTGGAAGGCTTTTTTGTTTTCTTTTCCAGGCTTCTATCACTTTTTTCTGCACAAATCTTTATTGAGACAAGTTACTGGCCATAAACCAGAGATGACAGTAGACTTGTATGTAGGGGTGACCTTGGCACACCAAAGTGGGAGACAGCTCCAAGAAGAAGGATCAAGGCCAATAAGAATAACAAACAAAAATAACTTTACCTCCCATTCTTTACACATCCTAAATGCTTTACAAACATGAATTAAATGGAAAGTACAAGGGCAAAAAGAGATTAATTTAAACAAACCAAACAAGATGAATGCCACACAAAAAACTACAGGATTTGTGAAGCCAAGCAGAGAAAAAGGTGCAGTCAACCTTATTAATAAAAAAGGTATGTATTCAATGCATTCCTTTCCCACTTGCACAAATACTCTACAGCTTATGAATACCTCTTGTGCTACTTACTGCTCTGAAAAACTACAAGCAGAAAAACATTGCATATTAATGCACCCACTGCTCACAGTAGCCCACAGCCGCCTAACAAGAGATAACGTGGGAGCCGGAGCTTAGGAGAATCCAAACAAAGAAGAGGCATCATCTACAGCAAGGAGTTTCACTTTATCTCCTAAGATTACCTTCAGCTTTTCTCAGCTGTTTTACACTACTCTAAAGAGCTGCCCATGTTTTTGTTGTAGTGTAACACTGCCCTTAGCTTTTGTCAGGTTAAACTCAGTAAGAGGCCAAACAGCAAAAGGAGTCAAACAAATATTTACTTGGGAGAAGGTATACAACCAATATGCTAAGTGAAATCTCCTGGTATCTGACAGGTTCCAGGAGATTCTTTTTTATGACACACTTTAAAGGCTGTTTCTACCACTTGGAGAAGGCAGGACAAAGTATACACAGAATCCCCAATAAAAATCCCAGTTCTGAGCAGTATCTGTGTTAACTATTTACAACAAGCTCCCTCCATCTTCCTCCCTGCTTCTCAGTAACAAATAAATGCATGAGAAAACATCATCTTGTGCTTCTCAAGTTGAGTGTTTCTAAGGTTCTCCCTACAGATTATTAGGTCTAACTCTCATTCTTTCTACCCAGAGGAACACTACAGTACAAAACCTCCTTCAAAACAGATGAGAGAAGAAACACATTTTATGAAACAATTCAAATTATATGTTAGAGCAATTTTTTCATCTCATCCAAGTCAGAGTTAGAAGTTTAACCACTTATAACAGATTAGTCAGGTCTCATTACTGGATTACTTATTGGAGATTAGACAGTCACATTAGAAACACAGGTGTAGAATGGAATGTCTGTATCGCCAGCTCCAAACTGTGCAATTACACACAGTCACATAAGAAATAGTCAGCTCAAAGGAGCTTTTCCCTCTAATTGTTCTAGTTACAAAAACATTTCAGGCACTCCAAAACAAAAACATACAAGCAACTCAAGAGACAGAAACACACAACAACAACAAACTATCAGAGTTAAAGTGAGGAAGATTAAGGGGTTTACCAGTGTAATGATCCTCTGCAATGAATTTGTTCAATAAAATTTGATTTAAAAAAAAACCTCTAAGAAGCATGCAATGCACTGCAGTAGAACAATGCCTGCCATGCCTTCCCACACACACAGTCCCTGAAAAACTGACAATGAAGGGTGCAGTGAGAAGAATATTCCCAGCAACTAATCCCAGCATTGGTTTAATCCCAGTGCACCCACCGGATATAGTCAAGTCTGCACTCAAAACAGCAGAATGCTGCCAGTAGCAGCAGTGTGGTGTGTGGCATTCACTCAACACAAGTCAGAAGTGCAAATCAAGTGTCAGGCACCACAAAGAAACAGAGAACCAGCGATTCTGACACTGCTGCCATACATGTTCATGGTCCCTCTGCATCCCGAGCACTGTGCACGCAGTCCTGGTTCACAGCTCTGGGAAAGGATTAAATACATGAGGAGAAGTTCCAAAAATGACTAGCCAGGATGGTCAAAGCATTTGGGGCAAGTACCCCATAACCTTGCTTTGATCACAGAATGAACCAGGTTGGAAGGGACCACAGTGGGGTCATCTGGTCCCCTGCTCAAGCAGGGTCATCCCAGAGCACACGGCACAGGATTGTGTCCAGATGGTTCTTGACTGTCTCCAGTGAAGGGGACTCCACAACCTCTTTTCCAATCTGTTCAGTTCTTACAGTTATCCTTGGACATTCACTTTCAGTCACAGTCAGGACCAATATACTGAACTAGATGGATCTTTAGCGTGACACAGCACTGCTGCGCTCATTGTCTCATTTCTTTCAGAGCTTTAGTAGAAGAGCAGGGAAAACCCCAAAAGCTGAAACACTGAAATTATTTTTTCATACATGTATTTTCCCGTGAAAATTTTAATAAAACTGTCTGGAAAAACTGAGTTTCTCAAGATCTGTTTGAAATAAGGTAGACCCATAGTTCATCTCATGCAAAACTAAAGGCAAAGCCTTTTTAGCATTTTTATAGCTTTACTGTTTCACAACACTTTGCCCTCTCATTATAAGCTGTTCCATCATATAGATGGAATAACTGAGATAGATGGACTAAATAATTGTTTCAAACTCCCAAAAGAGAAACAGCTATTAGAAAATGAGCAGGTTTTTCCTTCCAATTCTTTGCTCTGTCCAGTAGATTACAGTACTCTTTCAGAGATTACAAAATAAAAGGATAATGTATTCACACAATCTGCTGCATTCAAGGGAACTACTGAGTTCAATTCTGGTCAATACCTCTCAAAGACAGAGCTGCAAGGGGGAAAGTGCCAAAAGACAAACAAGTAGAATGAGAAACCTGGAAAAAAAATCATTCACACAACCAGAGGCTGAAAAGGTAAGGACTGCTCAGCTTAATGGGAAGGTAAAAGAGGGAACAGAAGTCTAGAGATAATGAAGAATGAAGAGAATTTCTTTTACCTCTTTCAAATAAAGGATATTAAATGCAAAAAAAAAAAATACTTGAAACTGATAACAGAGGATTTATAGATTACATAAGTTAACCTGTGGCACACCCTGCCACATGATTTTGGAGGCACAGAACTAAATAGGACTACAGGAAAAATGCCTGAGATGTATAAAAGAACAATGGCACTAATCCAACTTTCAGTGAATAAAAATACTGAATGAAAATAAACTCCTGTGCAGCAGTGCATGTGTCTGCCTTCAACTGACAATATTTAGAAAGACTCTTCTCAAAGCTGCTCTCCAAAAGTTTTTGTGGCTTTGTTTTGGTGAGGGCTTTTTTTTTCTTCTTCCTTCAAAGCCTTTGCAAACTTACCACTGTCAGAAGAAGCAGGACAGTCTCTGTGTTTGATTCACTGAGCAGTTCTTATGTTGTAAGGAATATGTAACACAATTACTCTTAGCATCCTACTGGGAAGGTACTGAGTTTTTAACATCAATAGTTCAAAACATCCTTCAAAAACAAATCTCTAAGTCTCCTACTGCTGAATTCTGTTATCATGCAGAAGTGGGGACAAAGCCAACATGGGCACAACAGGGGAGAGGAGACGGGGTTTTCTGATAGCCTGATCCTTAGAAGGAGAAATTTCAGCTTGCTAACTCCACACTGAGGCATCATATTCATTCACTCACAGCCAAACACCTCTGAGCTACCAGTGACCACACTTGAAGTGACCATACCCTCCTAAAACAGCAGAGAGAGCAAAATTCTATTTCAGAGCTCTCCCCCACCATCCCCCCTTACTGAGAGCTTTTTTCTAATATAGACACACACATACACAGATATATAAAAATATATCTAAGCCTAAGTTGGAAAGCTTTAGCACAGTGGAAGAAAAAAATAAATAAATAAATGTCAAGGTCTGCGTGTATTCAACAAATAAAAGCAGAATTATATAAAAGCAACAGCTAATAAAAAAGATTGTTCTGTGCTGCATTTTCCATCTTTCCAACCATTACAGGAATAAAATTATCCACAGAGAAGATCAAAAACCTTTTTCAAAACTAATACAATTAAGCTTTATTACTCTGTTTCAAGTACATTTCTCTCCTTTCCCTTCTAGCCCCCACCACCTCCCACTCCAATCCAGACTAACGGTTGGAGGCATTCTTCTATTTTATTACCAGCAAAATGCTAGTCTTTACGGGTCAGAAACTATCCAGTGTTTCAAGAGGAAAGAAAACCTGTTCTTTTAATCTACTTGCTTTTGTACACATAACAACTAGAAGATAGTTTCTCTGTAGGTCTGCAGTTTGAATAGGACTATGGGCAGCCCACCTTACTCCTCCGAGAAGATCCTGCACTAAAATATCCCTCACGTTGTTTATAAAGGTGTCCCTGTAGCAAGGGACATGGACTTGAAAACACAAAATGCAACAAAAGACACAAAAAAAGAGGACAATGAAGCCTGGATACAAACTTCTCCCCCACTCCACTGTCCTTAAAGGACAGACACACAGGTTTTCCCTGCAATTTCCGCTTCATGAAACCAGATCCAGAGAGAAGAATATAATAGAAGCACACAGCATGGGACCAAGAAATTGCAAAAATTCCCTTTGCGTATGAACATATGGACAACTGTGATAATTAGAACGATAGCTGCTAGATTGTTTGCAATTTCACTGAACAATCCCCATTATCTAGAAATAGAATTTAAAATACGAGTGCAACACTGAGTGGCAGTTTTAATAGTTTATTTTTAATGAATTGTATGGATTAAAGTGTTGCAAAATTGTATCATGTGAATTTGCTCACAGGCATGTTTTACCATTGACGGCTTAAAAAAATGCAGCATGGACAATCATACAGAAGCAGAGAATGAAAAGAGGAATAGATATGCCAACAGCTTCCTACCGTTTCTATAATCTGCAATTTTACCATGTTCCATACTCACCATCCTGCTACATGTTGGTAGTAAAACTGATTGATTTCTCTGTCTCTTTACAACCCACCCTTTTCATTGTTTGCATTTCTTTTCAGTCACATAACACAACTACAAGCTGAATGTATGCAACTCCCTGTCAGGACTTCTAATTGCTTCAAATTGGAGAAGATTATTCTCCACATTTATTAAAAAATAAAGACTACTTACAACATTATTTCATTTTGCCAGGAAGTGAAGAACACATTAGTTCATAAGGAACAGCATGGCTGCTCCTATTTTTATGGCATCAATTTTTAAAAACTCATCATGGTAAACAATTAAACAGAGAAGCAAATCCCACGTTTAGGGGAGAGATTCAAATCCCTAAATGGATTTTCAAAGGTCATTTCAGGCTTAAAAGATGCTTGACAGTGTCTCTTTAAATCACGTTCATTTCAAAGGCTTATCCAGCAAGATGCAGGCAGTGTACTGCAGCACCACTCTTTGAACTGTTTGGCTCCCCAGAGGAAAATTAATAATACAACTTTAATTCATATTTATAGCAAGATTTATGTTGTGGTGGTTGATTTTATTTTATTTAGGGAAGGATTTTTAACAAAAGGAATAAAAAATAGGGCACTTTTTTTTTAAATTTAGCTTTCACCTAAATCCCATGGTGAAAAAGATAATAGAGTTTAAACTACCAGAAATCTTTTTTTTTTTTTAAATCATCCAGTTAAAAAAATCTTTATCTTTCAAATACAAGTTGCTCAAAAGATTTGTACAGCTTTTCCATCACTTAGGAAAGGGGTGGGGGGCAAATAAGATACCGGGAGCTGACAGTTCTAGGTTTCAGCACAACACTTCTTGGTTCTCTATCCTTTGGATCCACACAGATCCACGTCCTACCCCTGCAGAGGCCAGAAATAAAGACAACTCAGCCTTACCTTCTTCTCAATGCGAGCCAACTGCTCTTTATAGAAAGCCTCTTGTCGCTTCAACTCTGCCTCCCTGCCCTGCAGCTCCACAGCCTGAGGACAACAAAACAGCATCAGTAGAAGAAGAAATTAAAAATAAACAACGAAGTGCAAGGAAAGCACATGGGATGCAGACTGGAAGTAAAAAAAAAAAAACCTCACTGCTCAGTACTCGTGCATGGGATCCCCCTCAATGGTAGTACAAACCTCAGGGATTGCAACTCATTTTGGGTCATCCCCCAATGTTTGAAATGCTCTTATTAGCATAATACTTGAACTCAAAACCTTGATTTTACTACTTATTAACTGAAAATATTTAATCATAGAAAGGTGATACCTCCCCATTCCTTTTTTCAGAACTCCATCTTATCCATATCTTTGTTTTTCCATGAATCATGACAGTCATTACTCAAATGTTCTTCACCTTACCTTAAAAAAGAAAACCAAATCCCCTCAAATCCTCCTCTTTATAAACTCTTACCCCTTGTAGTGTCCAAAAGCTTCTAAGGATTAAATACTTTCCTACAACAGACATACATAGGACTACCCAGATAATTAAGTACTCTCTCCACATGCTGTCTATGTATTCCCCATGAGCACCCTCAGAATTCCTCTGGCTGGTGCTGCAGCCTCAGACAGAGATGGGTGTCAGAGAATTTCTCTTCTATCTTCCAGAGCATAAGTGTGACACTTTCAAAACAGTAAATCTGGTATTCATCAGCTAAACAGTACTCAATTAAAAAGTCTGTGTGGGTACAGCAACAGCTGTAGCCTTCTAGCTCCTTACAGCCAGCACCACTTCATTATATTCCCACTCCTGAACTGAACTAGCATTAAGAAAACATGACATTGATGGAACTGTATCAAACTTTTGAAGTTTAAAAATAACAAGCAACCAGAGGAAGAAAAAATGGCACTTGTTCTTCATCCCGCATCCCACCTCAAAATCTCTGGGGCCATATAAGTTTTCAGCAGGCAGAAGACCTTTCAAAACCAGAATGATTAGCCTGCTGAACATGGACACAAACCCTGCCAATCCATAGCATCCCAGCAGCATTGCTCTTAACTTCTGATGATGGTACAACCACAGAAAATGCTGGTCCAACATGATGAAGCAGCTAGGACAGAAATATTCCCATGGGCTCAGACCTGTCATTTTACGGCCAAAAGCCATTGCTAACGAGAAAAATTACATCTGAAAGCAAGTTGCTGTGCATGTCCTTCTTTCTGCTCCCCTGCTGATGGAAATACAGTGGTATAATAGGGCTTAGAAAAGATTTTGATCTAGGCAGTGAGGGTGGTTGATAAGCAAGCAAGAAAAGGAGTACATGAAATAGGAAGGTTGCAGGGGTGTGATGGTGTGTGTTTCGTTGTTTGGTTTTAAAGAAATATTTTGGTTTCCATGTTTGCTATCCCAGAAAACAGGACCAGGATAAGGCACAAGGAGTAGAGATTCATCTAAATCCTCTCTCTCTCTCTCCAAGGCACTAGATTAAAAGCAAAATCTCTGGCTTTGCTTTAACCTATAGCTGCTGTTTAACTTCCCACCCGCAAACCAGCAGAAATAGGATGGGGAGAGGGATGAGAATGAGCTGCCCCATACATGTAGCCTGACAAAAGAGATAGCACTGCAACAACAGGGGCACCGATGGGCATTTTGTAAGTGCCAAAATTATAACCATTTTCTGGTAAAAGAACCATAGCTGTCCCTCTGAACCAACCTTCTAACAAAGAAAAGGACTAAGCAATTTCAAATGAAATGAACTATATGTAAGAAGGTGGGGTTGTCTGGTGGATGGATTCTCAGGACTGGGATTCTCTTGCAGATTTTCTGCATAACACATAAAATCATAAATCATGATGCATAAAATGCATAAAATCAGATTACTCCATAAGTGACTTGTATTTCCTTAAGGAGAAAATAAATAAGGAAGAGAAAGAAGAGTAAGCCAGTACTGACCCCTCTGCATGATTCAGACAGAAGGTACATCTCATATGACGGAAGAAAAGAAGAAAAAAGAGAGTAAAATACTGAATTCTTATAAATTCAAGAAAGTTTCTCTTTAATGTAAATAATTATGTATCAGTGCTAGATTCGTGGGATATGGGATATTCTAGAAGCACAAAATCAATACAAGTAACAATACTGGTGTGCAAGAGGCTTTCTTCTGTTTCTGGAAAGACATGGATAGCAAACCCACACACTCATTCAACTCTTCAACCTGTGAGCTTGCCTGACCTCATTCACTAAGAAATCCAGGACAATTTTCCTTACAACCCCTCTGGAGGGCAACACAAACCAAGCTAATCTCTCACGCAGGGTGCTGAGATGCAGACACATTAGGGCTGTGCTGCTCTGCACAATGAGGACCCATGGATTACCAAGCAGACCCCACTGGAGCTGGAATGTCCCTAGTGAATAATGCCTCCACACCAAAGCACCCTACAGCAGACAGACCTTCTGTTCATCACTTCCCCAGGGCTTTGCAAAACAGGTCAAAGAACCAAAACCAGACCTCCCAAATGCAGACTATAACCTCAGAGTACTCCCCATTCTACCCCCTAAGTAATTTCTCCAATATTATCCCCCATTGTCCCACTTATTGCCCCTAATGTATGATGAACTAGGGGCTACAGAGAAACCTTGTACTTGCAACACAAACATATTTTCAATGCTTTGCTTGTTTTCAAGAGCTGCTGATGTTTCAGTGCATTGAAGTATACAGAGAAACACTCTATTTGTGACAGATCTGCTTCAAAGTTGCTTTCTGTTTCCCCTCTATCCCCAGCTGTTATTACTAAAAACTTTAGTACACTTTATGATGTTTGAAGTATGAATGGTATTGTAGAGCACATGTCATTTGATATATTCACTGTTCCAAACTGGGTTAGGCAACCAGAGACATTTTGAATGAATATAGGATATTTGTTAAGAGTTCCTCTAGGCCTGCTGCTTATTACCTGAAGTCAGAAGCCTGTGATGTCCCAGACAGAACTGGCTGCTTTGGAGATGATTACAATTTCACAGGGGATTGAGATTGCAAGTGCCAAACAAAGCATCAATAAATTTCTCAAAAAAAGGCCTTTAGAACTAAAGAAGGAAGGAGAAGGGAATACATGCATGATGCATGATATTGCAATGTGTTATCATGCAATATCATGCATGATAACACATTGATTTGAAAATCAGGTATCAGAAAGCTGCATTTCACTTCCATGCTATAGAGCTACACCGGAGCTTGAACATATTGTGCAAGAGATGACCAAAGCCCAGAGATGACACCTAAGATGTGTAGAACATAGACAGTGTGATGTCCAAGAAGTATGAGCACAGAAACAAAACAAAGACACGATAGAAAGAGCATACTCAGCTATAGAACACAAGAATACACCCAAAACTTAGAAAAGGGGATATATTTATAAAAGAACATGTATGCAACTGGCCTTTGTACAAAAGCTAGATAAGATAGATTCAAGAAGTGCTCAAGAATCCCCTGAGATGGTGTCAGAATTTATAAGCATTGCATTCTTACAAAAGGACAGTGAAGGCATACTACTAACATGCGGCTACAGCTTCCATGGGCATAGATCCATGCTCTGGTTGGGTGCTCTTTCAAATTCTTCCTCTGCTTTATCTTTACATTTTTTCTGCAGTCCAAGGTTTTTCAGGTTATCTCAGTGATGCTTTCAACAGTGACAAAGAGCCAGGGCAGAGTTATGTGTGATTCTCTGCCTCCTTCTCTCCCTTTATCAAGCAATCCATTTAGAAACAAAATGTGCAAGCACATTTCTAAAGCTATACATTATATACTGGCTCAACTAAAGGATTCAAGCACGGGCCTGCTAGCTGACAGACAAGCCAAAAGAAATATTTCATAATCTCCTAATTGAGGTAATGAAATATTATTGGTTCATTCTCTATGAACAAAGCCAGACACTCTAAGCCTTGTCCTGAACTGACACCAACATGCCACACACCAGACTGTGCAACTGATCTAGAGCTGGGCTTCACTCTAACTATAACCATTCCCAGATTAACTTTGGCTTTGCCCCCCTCCCAAAATATCACCAGATTTTTATTATTTTCAATCACAGTCCCACTGCATCACCTTGTTAAACACAAAAACTAGGGAGGAAATCTGTTTGGAAATAAAAAAGGGCTTCTTGGCAGGGTCAGATGATAGCAAGGAATGTGGCACCCAGGAATAAAGTGCAGTGTTAGCACAGCCCACAGCTGACAGCTACCATCAGGCTGTCTCTCTCCTCAGTACTGTTTGAATTCGAGGATCTGGGAAGAGGGTACGGAGAAGACTCTACTGGAGGACAAAAAAACCAAAAACTCTCTCTCTGCAAAGGGCATCTCAAGCTAGAAGGAAAGGACCAAACTTCAGCCTATAAAGAACTTCCTAAAAGGCCAGTCACAGCATTTGGCAAGATTACTGCAAAAATATTTGTCTTCTTGGCAAAGCACTTCCACCACTCACAGACAAACTAGCAAGATGGTGCCTAGATAATCAGTCAGAAGCAATCCAAGGAAATAAGCTACAAGGATAAAGGAAAGGTTCTCAAGTCTATCAAACGCCCAGTTTCTACATCATCCTGTCTTTGCTGAGAGGAGTTATCAGCTTCCCCCAAACGGACATAGCTACATCTCTGCAGCAGCACAGCAGAGGTGTTTTGGCTGGGCACCTCAGCTTGCCACACTTCACAACTGCAAATTCTAATACCTCATGCTTTCCCAAGTCTCTTCCAGTCCTGGTAGCAGTCCAGGTGGCAGGGGAGAAAAACAAATGTTATTAAGGACTCCAAGATGAGAAGAAGGAATTGACAGCAATTCACTAAAGAGCAGAGCTAACTCCAAAATTAGCTAGCTGGCATGTTCCTGGCCAAGTCTAAAGGGAATGGCAATGCAGAAAGGGCAACACTGAAATAGTAAGAGGAAATTTGTGTACTTCATGCCTGAGACTGAATAGCAGAACTTTACAGGGAGGTTTGTACCAGGCAAGTAGCCACGGGGGAGCCTTGACTCAACCTCCACTAGCATCAGCAGAAATATCACCATTACCGTGGAGCTGCCTGCAATCGCTGTTCCAGACACACGAGGCCTACAAAATCACTGGCTTTTTGTCCTACTTCTCATTCTGTTGAAAGCAGGTGACCAGGTTCTATTTTAGAAACCAGATACAATTTGTGGCCTTAAAAAGCAGTACTGGTATAACCTTCATTTCCTCCTGTTTCTGCTACTCTCTTAGCCAACAATACACATCACCAGATCAAGTTTGGTTTCAGCAGCTGTAAGCTACACAAAAGGAACCAGTGAAAATCTTTATGGAGGAAATAATATGCAATTTTCTAGCTGAACACCTTTTAAAATGTAATGACAGAAAATAAAATCCTGCATCTGTGCTCAGCAATAACAATCTGTACGCGCGCAGTAACAACATGACACTTGGAATAAGCAAGATCCAGACAAAAAAAGAGAGCTTACCCAGGCGTCCAAATCCACAGGCTTGGAATAAAGAGAGCACAAGATAGAAAGGAAAGGAAAGAGAAGAAAAAGAGAAATCAGTGATTTATGGAGGCTGCCTGCTGCTGTGCAATATAGCTTTTAGGATGACAAGTTTAGAAAAGTTCCTTAAAAATGACAAGCATCTTAAGCAATGCAGTGCTGTCCCCTGTTGGGAACTGTGCTGTTAAAGCACAAACAAAAGCACATGCATCCCCTAAACCAAAACCAAAGCAAAGGCCCCATAGTCTGCTGCAGGATCCCCATGTAGGGTGGGAGCTGAGCAAAGGCAACTGGGAAACAGTCAGTTTAAGGGAGCCGTGCAAGGTGCTGCGCAATGTTAGAGATGCTGACACACAACATGCACCAATGAACGTGGCAATGCTGGGCAGGCTCAAAAGGAGGTAGTCAACAACTGTGCTGCTTCTAATTATATGCCAAGAACGAATAAACTTTTAAAGTGCATTTTTGAACACACAAGTTGACCTACGTAGCAAGTCATCTTCCACGGACAATTTCAAAGAGCGATTCCTAACAGAAAGCCAGTTGACTGATCAGATTCCCAACCATATCCCCCTTCACAGGCAACTGAAAACCTCTTCAGTGCACAGTCCAAACCTCTGTCAAAGCCAAGCTGCCTCCACCTGCTCCTTCTTTTGTCCACAAGCCTATTTAAGTGTGCAGACGAGCAGATAAAGCAGATGCAGTATTGCCTCTTCTTTACTTATTAGTACTTTTTACTTACACAGTAACCCCTGTAGCAGCAAATCAAGTCCAAGATGATAAACACTTCATGCCCATAACCACCTCCTTTTGAAGCCAAGTTATGATGCAGGCACAGCTCTTAACTGCTGTTAAGGGCTGCAAGCCTTCCCTGCCTCTCAGGACTACCTTCAATCAACAGCACATTGGCTAAGCAGGAAAGTGAGAATGGCTGGCCTTTTTTATTATGATTATTTATTTGAGGGGAGTTGACAGAGCACAGGGAACTTTCCTCTTGGTCATAGTTCACTGCCAGAGGGAGCAGACAGTCGAGGGTAATATTTTTATGGAATCTGCTATCATTTTAATGGCATAGAGTGACTACTTCAGGTAACTGAGGGATGATGTGCCATCAGATACGTGTGTCATCCATCCTCATCCTTTACATCAGCTCAGAGGGTTGGAACTGAACATCTACATTTCAGCTGGGGGAAGCCAATTCCCCCCTTACTGCAGACAGGTTTGACATCGGAGCATCAAGTCCTTGGCCAAATAAACCAATACACAACAGTTATTTACTGGTAATCACCAACCAATCTTGACAGAAGCCTGATTTGAATAACATTTTTCTTCCTGATGATTTTTACAGCCAGGACAGATGCACTTAGTTTTGTTTTTATATTTTAGCAATTGCAAGGCTGTCCATCCTCAGCAGATGGACAGGAGGAACATAGTACTCTTCATGGTGCCTGCTAATATTTCAGCAGGTAGGTCATGCACACCACTAACTCTTTACTGGATATACATCTGTCACCCCTGGGTGCCTGAGCCATGAACTGAAACACTCCTGGTGGACAAACACTTGCATGACAAAATAAACACAAAGTACTAACTCAGTGGCACTGGACAGAAGCTGAGAAGAGAGTAAGAAGAAACCAGCCCTATTACCAATGTGTGCCCCATAAGATACAATGCAGAGCAGCAGAATTAGGGTTTACTAGGGTGTTACTAATCACAGGGCATGTCTTCTGCAGGTACTGCCAAAGGCTCTAATTCTGTCAACCTTCGGGGGGGGAAATATATTACTCCAAAAATAGGAATAGATACACTCCACTGAATAGAAACAGGAAAATTAAAACATGTATAAATGCAGTAGGACATATTTCTGCACTGGGAAAAAAAAACCTGACTAAATAAAATACAGTAATAAAATAATACAAAAACGAACACTCAAGAAGGCTACTGGTTTAAGTTTTGCTAACTTCTAAGCATCTGCCAAGATCTCTTTGCAGACCTGCATTTACCAGTTTTGACTGATAACAAGAAACACAGCCTGTCCATTAATATTTTTGAAGTTTAAGCAATCTGTTTAAGAAATGAGCAATATCTGGTTTCCTTGCTTCCTAACTAAGTGACCTTCACTTCCAAATCCCAGATGGCAGCTTATGAGTCTTACTGTTCCAGCCTTGGGACACAAGTCACCTTTCAACACGCTTGGCCAATACTTCTGAACTCCTCTGCTGAAAAAGGTTTTTTTTTCTTCCAGGTAACCCACTGGACAGCAACCACAGGAACCAGAATAAATACTGGACTTAATCGTTTAAGCTCAAAACCTAATCAAGATACTGCTTCTAACTGTATCAGAAGCAAAATGTTTTTGAAACAGGATCTCAGGCCAAACTGGCAACCTCTGTCCTAGGGATTCATACAGAAGGGAAAGATGACAGTCCACTTGGAGAAAACTCTAGCTGGATACGGAAACTACGTGAATAATGCATCTGTGCTTCTGAAAATTTCACATGTGAGCACTGATTATTCAGGCAGGGAATGCCTTCCCACATATGTACCAACAGTCCAACTTCCAATGGAATCAAGAATACAGCACCAAATTAGTGTTTCACTCATAAGGACAATTCCCAGCAACTTTTCCAAGGCCCATACACTACATCACCCTTACACATCACGCATACCACTCAAGTCTGTCACAGTCTGGGGAAATGAGCAATCAAAACACTGTTCTGCAATTAGCAGAGAGGGAGGAAGGGATCAGTACAGGGCAGCAGCCTTTGGAAGGACAATGCCTTTGTAACCTGACTAGAATCAGCCTCCCCCTAAGGTCCGTTACCTTGCCACAGTCAATAACTCTGTCACAGAACAGATTTCACTGCAGCGTGACCAATGACTCAGGAATCCAGACTACCAGCTTGGTAGAGACCTCCTACTTAAGAACTCAACACGAAGTATTTTTAAGGGTACTGCCAGCTTCTGGAGTAGAAGATGGAGTGGGAGATGCGAGAAATGAGAGGCAGCAGGTGCCCAAAACCCAAGACAGCTGTTGGCAACAACTTTTGCACTCATGTCAGTATCTGAAGAGCTCTGCAGCACATATTCCAACATCTTGATGACCAGACTTCATCACTGAATGAGCAAACAGTCATTTCTTCTTAAAGCAATAACCCAGCTCTAAATTTATCATGGTCCACAATGATAGGAATTCAAGTATTTAAAGAATATATCTAGGCATTCAGTATCCACTCCAGACTCTTCAACTCATCCAGGTTAGTGAAAAATTGAAGCAGTATCAATACTAAATGTAATGAGAGTCTGAGATGGAACCAACTGACAAGGGAGAGGGAGAAGGAAGAGACACTGAACAGCAACCAATTTTGAGGAAAGGCTGATGAAATTGCTTAACTCTAATGTATACAGACCATACACAATTCTATAAACACGAAGATGGGAAGCAGCCAAAAAAACCTTTGCCCTTTTATGATTCAAGGACAACTGCATCCTAATACTTATGGCACTGCTACAAATAGGTTTGCAATGCTGACCATTGATGGTTTTAATTTAGAAGAAAATTAAGAAAAATCTATTTTATAAAATCCAACGTAAACCATCTGCTATCATTGCTTGCTTTAATACTCCAGCCCATTTCCACATTCTCCTTTTCCCATCACCACTTCTATACATGCACGCATACAGTTTTCATTTTGTAGGCTGCCAATAGACATTCAATGGCTACGGAAATCTTGCAGAGCATAGGTTCTCTAGAGACGTATGCTCAAGATGCTTATTTCTGACAGCAGGTGAATCACTCTAAATTTTTACCTTCTTGCTTAAATTCCTACTCTGCCTATTAGACTTAAGAATCTCCAAGTCCCTGATCAATTCAGAAAAAGAAAAAACAAACCAACCAAAACTTCAAGAAAGGGCATCATGAAATTCTGTACTAATTATGACTTTCTATCCCAGAACATATTTCAGACCCTACTGAGCCAATGAGGTATTTCTCATAAAGCTAGAAACAAAGGCCACCCAACTCTTCTTGGATTATTTCTAGCTCATAATCATTAATGCAGAGTCCCATTACAGTAGCCTAAGGGTGGCATATGGCTTTCTAGGGATAGGACAGACGGGGGAAAATAACAGTTATGCATGCCTACATCCCAATCTCATTGCTGTGCCTGCATATGGGGACAGAGCTCTCTCTTGCCAGACTCTTAAATACCAAATATACTAGCTTCCAAGTCAAACATAGCACCTCACACACAACCACTGTTTTGGGGGGGGG
>VZRN01005367.1:3111098-3155850 GCA_013397935.1 Dasyornis broadbenti
GGGGGGGGGAGTGGGGGGGAATCAAGATGACATTCATAATCAACCCATGTGCCTCCAAGAAGTAAAAATTATGAACCCTGTGTGTTCAGAAGGAATTCCCTTCCCACATTTGCTCTCAGGTACTACACATAATTTTTACCTGCCTCTGAACAAAACAGATATTTATAGGTATCAACCAATGGATACAGGTTAGTATAGTACAGTGAATACAAATATCTTTCCACCAGATTAGAAAGCTAATTTTTTTTTTTTATTTAAAAATTATCTCAAATACTATACAATTTAGAAGAAATGCAGTTGACTTTAGGGCTGCTTTTTAATAGAGACTGTCTTAATTACATACTTAAGTAAGAAAATTCTTGAAAGCCTTTAGCCACTGTCATGCATCCTCTGTCTATCTATGAATTCTTCGGCAGGTGGAGAATCAGGTGCACTTTCAAACAACACAGCTTGTTTTTACCCCTTTTGACAGTCTTGTAAATTTTCTTCTTTTCCCTGCTCTTTCATCCCAGACATACACAAAGCACACTTTACGCAGCCTTACAGGGTCAATATCATTCTGGGGGCAGATTCCAAGCTACCAACTTGCCAAGACACATGTGGGAAAGACATACAGTAATTAACATTTAGTATAAATCACGTGAATTCCAAAGCCTTACCAGAAAGGAACACAGAAAGCACAGGGGACTCAAAATAAATGGTCTGGGCTACCACACATACATAATCATGCTTGTAGTAAGGTGTTACCTATGAAGTAAAAACACATGGAAAGAGTAATCAGAGACTGCCCAGGAAATTAAAAACATAGAAGCAAGGAACTTGATCTCAATCTCCCTCATTTCTCCGATCACTTAAGACACACAGGCAGTCAGCACTGAATTTCCCTACAACCAATTCTGAAAATACACCTCACTCTTCACCTGCAGCATTCCCTACATCCTAGGCCACAGTCAGTGTTATGAAAAGGCTGCCAATTAAGTTGTGGTTTTGAGCTACAGACAAAATGTCCACTAGAGACTCTGATTCTTGCTTCCAAAGCACTTGCAACCCACTGTGTTTTAGGAAGAGAATATACTGACTCTCAAATACACACACTCTCAGCTCCTCTCAAGGCTGTGATAAGAGAAAATGCTGCAAGGTTGCATCTTTTAATGAAGTCCGAGTACATCATAATGAAATCATCTGCAAAAAGAGGACTGTAGATTCAGCAACAACAAGGATTTCAGGCTATTGTAAAATTGCATTCTTTATTTTTACATTGCAATCTCCAGGGCATGATTGTATCAAGAGCAACTCACAAATCTATGTCACTGCCAGCAAAATTTTGATTTCCATTCGATAGGACAATTTGCAAAGAGCAGTTTTCCCATTGTGCAAGTGCTTAATGTTTCTAAGAACTACAAGAATTCAGAGCTGATTCAATGACCATTTACTGGGCAATGCAACACACTCTTGCTCAAGGCAGACGGCTTGGAAAATTCAGGGCAGGAGGAGAGCATTCTCTCTTTCTATGAAGGAGCAGTACTTGGAAGTCTATCAACAAGGAACACAAATCAGGTCTTGCTGCTGTCGAGAAGAAGGCAGCATAGACCAGGTGCAGCAGGAAGAGTTAAGCAGTTTGAGAAACTTTCCTTAGGAAAAGAAAACGTTTGGCTGTCAGTGAGGCTCCTGAAGCTCAAAATTATGTCACATGCAAAGGAACCAGAGAAGTATTTATTTCTGGACCTTTTAATCAAAAGCAAGAAGCTTGAAATTTAGCTTTAAAATAGGGTATGCTCTAAATATAGCAGTCAGATGACCTGAAAGAGCCAAAATTCATGCTTCATGAGTTTGCAAATTGAAAGAGTCAATCCAATACAGTATCACAGAACCCTAAAGACAGATTGCTATATTTATTGTAGCAGATCCTATTTACAAACATATCTCCACTCTGTTTGCTCTGTAATTATAGTTGGGGCACATACAATCATTTATTTTCTGTAGACTCCTTTTGTATGCTATGCCTCCAAAATCAGTGAAAGTAATTTCAAGAACCTGTTGATTGATTTATTGATCAAATGAGTTGACCAGTGCAATAGACTGGAAATAACCAGACAGGCAAGTGACCTGATGAATATTCCTGGAGACTGGTCACTATAGGGACTGAAAGTCAGCAGAAAACAAACCCTCAAAGGCAGGCACAGGCTTTTTAAAGAATCTATATTAACAGCTGGGCCTAAAGCTTCATTCCTTATGCAGGCCTGCTTGGTCAAACACACTCCCTAACCAAATGGTTGAGGTAACTCTGCAGAATCCAGTGTTAGCTATCAAATTCAGCAGAAGCACTTGGCACAAGTGCAGGTCCTATTACGAGAAACAATGTGAGAAGAAAGGGGGTGTGAGAGTGTTATACATGGTTTTAATCAGGAAGCAGATACTGCTCTCTGACCAAAGGCATGAAAGAAACCCAGGCAGAGGATCATCATCCACAGACAGCTGCCAGTGCTGGGGGCTGTTGTCTGGTGATTCTGTGGTGAGACTTCACCAAAGCTTTCACTGAGCTCCAACTGCAAGAAGCAGATCATGCCCCTGGCCAGCACTGAAAACCACAAACTCATCTATCAAGTATTCACTGAGATGGCCTATTTTTTTCCTTTGGATTTAATTGCAATTTAATGAGGTTTTCAAAGAAACATGTTGGCAGCTTATCATAAAATTAGGCTGAACACATCTTGTACTCCTTTTACACTGCCCGTGCAGTTGTGTGAAGAACTGTCATCCAACTCAAGCAAGAGGCAAATTAGGCTTTAACTTCACTGCATAGGAGTGGTTTCCAATGAGGAAGAGGGAAGGCACACTAACAAAGCAGGAGGCAAAGAAAAAGCTTCCACTACTACCATTTTTTGTACAATATTTTAGATAATCTTTCGGCACTGCAGTTTTGGGGAGTTTACATTTATCCCCAGGACAAAGGAAATAAATGTCCATGGATGTCAACAGCTTCTTCCACAAACATAAAATTCTAGCAGGAAAAGTACACATTCAGGTTCAGACAAAATAAATTAGCCAGATCAAATTCACAATCTCTCATAACCTCTCAACATTTCTGAAAATAAATGCCACACTTAGCAAAACAACCTTTAAAATAAAAACCTTAAAATGCCTATTTATCTCAGAATATTATCCTTCCTGCCTGTCATATATTATATATTACATAGATATAAAATCAAAAGAAAAATCCACTCAAAGAAAACAACACTCCAATGCTCCCTTTTCTGTTTAATGTTGGTTATACACCCACAGAGATCTTAAAACATTCTAAAGGATCAAGCTCTCCTTCTCATTAGTATCACCATCACGTTGCTCTGAACTGCGGACATACAACCTTTTGCACCTTTTCACTCTATTGAATCAATCTCCCCTGGCAACTTCTGGTGTGGCACTCTGCTCCTCCTGCCTCCGGCTCCTCTTCCCTCACTAATTCTGTGTTCAGAACTGCGAAGCACAAAATTAGACGTTTCAAATTAAGCAAGGAGAGAGAACGAGAGAACCTTATTAAATCAACATTAGCATCAGAGTGTCTTTAAGAGAAACTCAATTGCAAAATATTACTTGTCTCTGTAAAGCTCTTTACATTGACAGAAATGAGATAGGCAGCAGCTGAAGTCACCTTCCTCCATCCCCACCTTCCTCCTCACACTGGTCACAGAGCTCGAACTCTTGAGTTTTTCAGACCATAGCCTTCAAGGAAGAAAACCCTACCTTGAAATCCAGGACTGGAATTGCCAAGTAAAAAGGACAAGGTTTACTAACAAGATGTTGGGGAAGAAACATACACACACCAAATAAAGTACCAATACACAAAAGCAGACTCCCTTCTCCTCCCAAGCTTTCCACAACACTGGCTGTTCTCTCAAGTCACATTACAAGTTACAGCCAAATCTTTCTTTCTTACAATAAGACAAGGAGCCATTGCAAGTTTTAGTTTTCATTCTCAGTCCCCAAAAATGGAAATTACTGACATGATGGTGATGATCAGTATATTCTGTTCCAAAACACCTTAACTTTCTGAATGCAAACCTATAGTTGCTGGCCCCATATCCTTAAACTTCTTTTCAAGATAAATCACTACAGTATCATACCATTCCCCTGTGAGGGATAATTAGACATGCTGTTAAAGACAGAAATCACCTCTAATCTTACACAGTCTTTAAACGTGACTTTTCCTTGGCATTTCTTGAACAAGAGTTGATATCTGCACCTTGTGTCAACAGAAGGAGCGTACACACCTCACACCATTGAGCAGCAGGCTATGGACTTGTCTGTCAGGTGCCATCTAAAACAGGGAGTGTCTTGGCAGTGTCTTGTAGGGAGGATTTGCAATGCAGACTGCTGCTACAGTCCTACAGCAACAAATCCTACTGAAACAATTTCAGTACAAAAATTATTATTTCAAAACTACTTCAATTAATTAAAATCAATGTTCTGAATACCCATTTAGCTAGGGAATATCATCCTAAGGACAAGGATGTGAAACTTAAGCTCCATTTCTGATAACAAAACAAAGCTTTCAAAGCATTTCTGGGGAAAACAGATGCTACCCAAAAAGAAATGGAGGCTGAAGCTTTTGATTGCTCAGTAACTGCTTCTGTATCAGGCAGACATTGCTGAAAACTCTGCATTTTGCCAACAGGTTTCTAAGTGCAGACTCTGTACCAATAAATGACAGTTTGGGAAGCTGGGATGCTGGCAATTCTGATACCTCTTCCAAGTGGTCATAAAAGTGACCACTACCTTGTGTGACAACCTTGCTTAGATGCCATTAACTAAGCACCGGACAAGGCAGTTCCTACACCAGGGTAAAGACAAAGTGCACCAGGGAAACAGGAAGGAGGGGGAGGATAAAAATAACACCCGCAAGAACTAGTGACAAAAAGCTAACTTGGTTGTTAAAGCGCTGTCTATTCAACATGCTTGTTTCACAAAATGAAATGCTTCATTTTCAACTCAAAGGGCAACTGCAGCCATACAAGATTGCTTGGAGCCTTCCAAAATGAAAGGGTCAGATGAAAACAAGCAATTTACCATTCAATTATGAAAGCTGAAAAATGGGGAAAACAGAAAAGCCAGAATGAAGCACTGAACCTGCTGTCCTAAGCCTTCTCTTGATGCCTACCCAGGCTGGTCAAAAGTCTTTACCAAAATACATTTAACTGCCTGCTAGAGGCCTTTCTTCTAAGAAAGGACCACACCAAGCAAGCACTGAAAATATTTTTTTGTGTTCTCTGCTGCATCTAATTTTCCTCTAGCCTTTCCCTGGCAGTCTGACATAGAACTACAAGAGCCCTCCTGGTGCCTGCAAGTCACATCCCTTGCATTTGAAGGGGTTATCACAGTGCCTTTAATTCAGTAGGACAGTAACTACAGTAATCAACTAAAGTAATTAGTTCACATTCACATGCCCAACACTTTCAGATCTTTAACGCCTCCATTCTGAAAAATTTTCAGGAAACAATCAACTTAAAAGCTGCACAAAATGCAGAACTAAAACAAGAACAGGGGACACAACTTTTGTGCAACTTCCACCATCTAATTCTGTTTCTTACAAATCCTAAGTCAGTTTGATAACTCAGCATCCACCAACTCCACAAGCAAACAATGAAACAAGTAGGTATTTAAAGTCACTTATAATTGAAAATTTGGAAAAGCTTTAAATGAAAGACAAATCTTTAAAAAGCAAACAAGCATAAAAAACCACTAGAGAGTTCTGAGGAGCTTTATTTTTGTTTTCTAAAAACATACCACACTATTCACCTTCAAAGATCTCAGTGAATATCAACACATGACAACACTTTTTGAGATAACTACTATTCCCAGAAAAGTAAAGCACAAGTAAGATGCAATTATTTGTTCTGATTCATGCAGAAAATACTAGACAGGATCAGGACTGATAAGAGAGACCCAAACCACAGAAGAAACCAAGATTTTCATCATCCATGTATTTGAGTAGATTACTGAAAGAAAAACCGTCATGGTGTACTGATGCTTGCCTGTTAATATCCTTCCAAGAGGGCACAGTCAGAAAATTATCTCAGAAGATCCAAGTATAATGGAATGAATGGTTACACACATTTGAGATGAAGGGAAAGAGCTGGAGCAGCAAAAAAGCAAACCTATTTCATTCTGAAGTCTCTAAGGGATTCGGGAAGCAGCAGTGAATGGTGGAAAGCCATCCACCAAACACAGGTAACTCTTGCTTGCAGTGATTAACTCACTCTGGGTGTCAGCCTGCCACCTTCTACTGTCACTGTGGAAAATCCCATGTAAGCACAGAGAGGATTCTGAGGAAGGGAACAGAAACACTGGAAAAGAAGATGCAAGACAGACAAAGCAAAGCTAAGAGTCACAGCAGCCTTTCTTTTCATTAATAACTACTGGCTGCAACACTTATCCCACTTCTGAGACATGAGTAAAATGGACCCGTCTCATCAGCACTCACTTTTTCAAGCAGCAAATCCAGAATTAATATTCACAGGTTCTGTGACTGACATAATTGCAATTTAAAAAGGGCAATTAATCATCAGCCACAATGGAGACTGACTTGCCAGGCTGGGATCTGTTCTCTCCACAGCAGCCAATAAAGCCACAGGAGGCAAAAACACAAAGCCAAGAAGTGCTGTTCTCCCTCTTACCCCAACCCTAGGCTTATGGGGTTTGTTACTACTTTTTCTCCCACCCATGCCCCAGTGGAATAATTCACCCACCCTTTTCTGCAGCAGTTCCCCTACAACGACCAACCAATCTCCCTTGCCATGGGGATAAGGAAAGCTCTTTCCATGCTGTGTTTCACTCATGTCAGCCAAGAGAACAGAAGCAATGAAACTCCATCACCTCCATCATGAAGTTCTCCTCATGCCTCTGTTTTCTTTTGTATCTTTGATTAAACTAAACTTATTATTTTTAGGAGTGACATCTCATCTCATTGCTACATGGAAAGAGAATTACAAAGGTGAGAGCACAGCTCCAGAGAATCAGATAACATAGGCAGATGACGGAAACATCAAACCTGGCAAGTGGATTTTATCAGATGAGACAGAAAAGCCACTAAGTCAGTGTTTACTTCTGTGCTCCTACAGGAAGATTTTCAGGCATGTTGTAAACAAACCCAACAACTGTTCTGGGTATCAGTTCTGACATTTTAAATTCCTTCTATGTGAGCACCCATTGCCAGATGTGAAAGATATTTCAACCAATAGCATTTAGAGAACAGACATTTGGAAATCTGACAGTGGTGTTCAGGCTCCCAGAAAGAAAGGTTCAGTTACTGTAGGTTGAGTATACAACCTCTTGTAGGAAGTACAATTCTTCCTGAGAGGAAGAAAGCCAAACTGACCACCATATTATGCCAACCTACTTATCTGGGAAGTACATAAACCACTACAGTGATAAGTACCACAGACAACAAGTAAAAGATTGATGGTAAGCTTTAGAGCTTAGCAAACTGCAAGGTCTTCCAGTGACACTTAACACTATGTCCTTGGGCCAAAGAAAATATACAATATACTTCTAGGCCAAAGGAATCTTGCTCAAACAGGTGCCACTGCTGCCAGCCAGGTGTAGTAGAGACTGAGGATATGTGTTGTAACACAAGCTGTATAGTCCTCCCTTCCTCATTCCTGACAGTCAGCAACCAAAAATTGCTTTCATCGTAACAATACAAAGGAAAAAAACTCTATGCTTTTGTATGTGAAAAAATGTAATTTCAATCCTAAGAATTCAGTCAGGATAGAAGCTGGAGCACAATTACATACTGCACGTCTTGGCCAGAGTTCCAAACAAAGGTAGTTGGCAGAACATCTCTGCCAGCAGATAACACCAACAAATGGCCTCATTTCCATCTTTTATAAGATAATACACAGGTATTGCGTCCTCAGACCATCCTCATTTCTATCCTGTCCTTCTCAAGATTTGCTCTTTTTGACACATGGTCCAGGTGTTCTTCATCCACAGACCTCAGCACATCATTGCAAGTTAAATGAGGTGTCTCCAACCCAGTTCTCTGAGCTTTGTGAAACTAGAGAAGTACAATTATGAGCCGCCTCCAGCTTTCTCTGCCTTCATTTTGCAAGGGTTTAGAAATCTTTTATAGGTCACTTTATTCCCAAACAGACCTTTACCGTTCAATGACACAGGTACCATACTGCCCACATAACCTCTGCTCAGATCCGGCTGACCTTGTTCTCTCCTTTATCAAAATCACTCCTTAACAAACAAGTGGGTGGTGTTAAGAAACAGCGGGTATGTCACTCAAGTATGCATCTTCTCCCAATACAGGAGTAAATACCCTGAATTTCTGTTATATTTCCTCACAATGACTGGCTGGATCAATAATTTTTACTGGGCTCTTTGGCACTCTGAGAGGGTGTTTACAAAAAAGAATCAGTAACAAAGCAGGGAGGGGGAGAAAAAAAAAGAAAAAAAGATAAATACAAAGAATCTTCCTTAAACACAAACATGGCTCTTGGGCTGCTGCCCAGGATCACTGATGCTTCATTTCATACATTTCTTCAAAAGAAAAACAAATACTTATGCTTCCAAATTTTCCTAACACCTGTAAGCTTAATGCCTCCAATCAGCACTTGCTCACATCTTTATCTTCAAGCCAGTATTATGAAGTTTTGATAAGCTTTTTCCTTCCCAACATCTCTCACTCCACACGGATAAAAACCGCTAATAGAAGACTGAGACCAAAATCCTTGCCTCTTCTATTGCCTACATTTACCAATCAGCAACTGAGTATTGTGAGACCCAAAGCACTGCCATGTATTACACACTTATCTCTGCAAAACCACCCTGCACAAGTGACAACTTCCAGGCAGGAGGGAGGGGGAGTTGTGCAGCTTTGCGATAATTAAAGCATAGACGAGTGTCACTGCTGTAGATAATTATGCATTAGCAGTGAAATTACTTAATGGAATGAAATAAACTAAGCCAAATGCTTTGTTTTAAAGAGAATTTAGGGTCTGCAAAAGGTGTCCAACTGACAGCCCAGGAGAGCGAGAACGACAGTCTTCCATCATTCACAGAAACCACACAACCCCAGCGCAGTCTGGCAGGCTTCCACCTCCACCCAGGTAAAAGAGGAGCAGAGGAGAAGCTAAGGAAAATTTCAACCTTTCCAGTCAGTCAGGCTCTGATATGTCTGATGAGCACCCACACAGGGACCAGGCAGTCACTAAGCAGAGAGGAACAACTGACTGGGGTAATTTCCTAAATAAAGAAACCAGCTCTGACAAACTGGGTTAGCTCAAACCACAGGTCTTCCACAGCCCAACTCCACAAGCACCCATCAAAGAAAAAAAAAATTAATCAGTCTCTGTACAGACAAGACTCCAACTAACAACAGAAACAACAGGGTAAGTAGGTGCATGGCCCACAATGAAACCACCTCCTCCCACCAAACCCACAAGGCCTTTCCCCGTCCTCTCCTCTTGCCTCACCAATTGCCCACCTACACACAACTCCCACCACTGGTTTCATCTAGATTGCTCCAACAGCATCTTCCTGCTTGTTAAAACAAGGACTCTCAAGGTCAGTCAGAATTTATAAGGCAGCCATTTCATCTTTTGTGCTTCCCTGGCTACATTCCTTTCTAAAAGATGCTGAATATTGGAGATTCTGCTCAGTCTGAAAGCCCTGCCAACACCAGGGCCAATTAGGAGTTTCAGGATGATGCATATTAAAGTTATTATGGAAGGCAGTTATGCAGCCAGAATAAATCTTAACTGAACCTTTAAGTGGTTTTTATAACTTGTTTCTCCTTCTTGAAAACAGATGAAAAGATACAAATCTCCTGCCTAAGAATCTGCAGGAATTCCAGTCAACCACCATCTTCTCTCTCAAGAGACGATTCTACTCTAAAAGCAGTAATTCATTTCAGCCAAAGCCAGCTAGATCATCTTTATGTTTTGAGCTCCAAATTATTCAAATCAGTCAGAAATTTACCATATCAGTGAAGACTGACCTGAAATACTACCTTTACAAAAGCACTGCAGATACATTTCAAACTTCTGCTGAGATAAACTCCTCTTTTTTTTTTTTACTTTTGGTGTTCTCAGACAGTCTACATAATCTGATAGCAGATAGACAAAGCCAAAGAGACACAGTTGTAGTGGGAAATTTTTACAGAGTATGTTTTGGGGGCATTATCTCATTAGAAGGCTAGGGTGTAGGTCAAATCAGGCAATCCTAAAGAGGATCTTTGGAATGGAGGCAGTGATCTCTGCTTTGATGCCAAGCATGAGATGTCATTAGGACAGCATCTGCCACACTCTTCCACCATTTCCAAAACCAAACTTGCTCTCAGCAGCTGTTATCCACCCTTCCAAGAAACACTACTAGAAACCAACTAGAGAGCTGAAGAAAAAAGAGAAATCTGAGGTGGCTGAGAACCACCACACCATTTGTGTGGAAACCTGCACCATCTTCACAACAACCTTGTCCTCCCTCTGAAGCCTGGACACACAGCAACATCACAAGCTCTAGATCTGTGCATTAAGCATGAAAGTGAGGCCCCAGGCAGCATGGTCAGAAAACAAAAGACAGAAGCAGGCTGATCCAACACACATCTCTAGTTTGTAAATTACATCAGTACACAGTGGCCTCGCAACTCCAAATGATGACACACAAGGGACAACGTTTTCAAATTGAAAGAGGGCAGGTTTAGATTAGATGTTAGGGAGAAAATCATTATTCAGAGTGGTGAAGCACTGCAACAGGTTGCCCAGAGAAGCTGTGGATGTCCCATCCTTGGAAGTGTTCAAGGCCAGGTTCGATGGGGCCCTGAGCTACCTGACTTAGAGAAATGGCATCCATGCCCATGGCAATAGAATTGGAACTAGATGATCCTTAGGGTGGTCTTCCAGTCCAAACCACTGTGATTCTACAGTTTCTATAGAAACTAATGAACTCCAAAAACTTAGTGTAAACTCATCCTGAAAAATATTACGGTAACTCCTGGCGAACCTAGAGTCAGAATGAAAACAAATAAGCAAAAACGTAGAGACATTTCATCAGTATGCAAGCAATTTGAGGGCTCAGCAGTTCCCGCTCCACCCCTGGAAAGAAGCCTTCGTGGGTGTCCCTTCAGTGCCACCTTCAGGAAACACTCACTACTGCTTTCCAAGTGCTCTCGACACTGCTAGAAAAAAGCATGAACTCAGAGATGGCATCATCGCTGGCATGAAACCAAGATGCACGTTAAAAATACTTTAGTTCCAAAATAAGAGTATTACAGCAAGAATCACATCCCAAAGAACAGTGGAGCAGAGCACAGAGTCTGCAAGACCAATACATAGAGCAGCTGCTGAACTGAGCAGTGGGTTCAACTCTAAATAAGAAACATAATTCATCTCCCAGATTTCACATGTGACAGATTTTCCTAAATCCTAAATGCAAAGGGACATTAATGAGGATATGCTGTTTATGGATTGTATACCAGACTCTCTTTGCACGATCACATTTTAAAGGCTCACCTGAAAAGCCAAAAAACACCCTCCCTCAAAAATAATTATAAAAATCAAGCTATCAAAACTGCTGTGCTAATGAAAGCAGAAAGTTTCATAAGAATTCAGAGTCAGTAATAAAGTGAAAAACATAATGCATGGGTCAAGAAAGACATTCCAATATCATTTATTTATTTACACACACACCCACACAAGATGTACCTTAAGCTTCTGGACAGTGTATTGACTTACCAGTAGATGACATGAATTATCAAGGAGGAAACTTAGCTCCCAATCACTCTGCATCACAGCTCTTAAAATAGGCAGATGACTCCATGAGCTGCACAGTGAGGCCTAACCAAGCTCAACAGCAACATCTGCTGGGCAACAAGTAACTAGAGTAAATTAGTCTGATTATATGGAAGTTTATTACTCTTTCTTATAAACATGTGAACTTCTGCTGCAGTTTTAGAATGCCCAGCAAGACACATTTCTTGTACAGAAAGCAGATGTAACTTCCAAACAGATATGCAAACAGCAAGGTAAAATTTTTCCTAAACTTACCTGTGGTCAGAAAAAAAACTACTGTCTACCATTACCTGCTCACCAAGATACTCCACAGTTAAACATCGAAATTACGGGGGATTAAAATTGCTCCTATGGTGAAGAAAATCTCTTCTGTCTAGCTGGTTCAATTCCACCTGAAGAACACCCGTGGTACACCCTGAGGTACGTTTTTTTCCTAAGGGAGCAGCCTGCACTTACAAGGCCTGAGGCAGTGAAGTATTTATCAACCACATTAGTACCATCCACACAGAGGTGAATGGCAGCTAAGACCATTAGAGCTTCTCTCCCTCCAGGTACCTTACCATATTCCTTATTAAGCTCAGAAAAAAAGAGTCTGCTATAGTAGGATGACATTATTGAAGCAGCAGCACAGCTAATGGTCCCCACTTAATTTGGGCACAAACTGATACTCCACCTAGATTAATTACAATGAAAATGCCTATTTTTTTTTTACCCCAGATGCATGAAATTTGATGGACTACTTCTAAACTAGTCTAGAAAACAGCAAATGCAAGTGGTTGGCAACAGCTGCAAGGTTGCATTTAGATATTCAGCACAATTTGTTGGCACAAGGGCAGTGACCTGAGAGGCAGCTTCCAAACAGCCATCAGATGGGAAAGGGTGTTGATGCATCCCACTTCTATTCCCAGGAAAGGAACGATATCAAATTCTTACTTGACCAGGGAGTCACGTCTTTTTGCAGATCACTGTTTAACAGGAAATCATAGGCAAGAAGGTTTTTAACAGAACTCTATGATAACCTTCTATAGCACAAAGCTTTGAAAAATTACACTGCGAAATGCTGAGTCTTGAACAGGAAACAGCACAGCAGCTGGGGAGACAACTTTTTAAATGATAGAAAACTATAGGCTGGACGGACATTCATTACCTTCAAAATTGCTGTTGGCTTTATAGTTTAAAGCTCCCATACTGTTTCAAGTTTTGTACTTGAAACAAAACTTTTCTATGCTGAAAAATTAGGAAAAAGGGTTTAAGAAACATACAAGCTTATTTTCAGCTGATATAGTGATTGTTGCCATTATTGCTGTTGCTTTGCGGGGGGGAGTTTTTTTGCTTTGGGGTTTTTTCAGGGTGCTGCTTTGGGTGGTTTGTTAGTTTTGAGCGTTTGGTTGTTTTGGTTTGGTATTTTTTAACATATCTTTATTTCCAATCCCCCTTTTTCCACATTTAGCTGTAAAACTAGGAGAGCATATCATTTGAAAATACAAAAATGAGCAATTGCTCAGGTCCTCAGCTGGGAAGAGAACAGCTTTTGTAAGGAACCTTTTGTGTATCAGATGTTTGGAAGCTGGGGGGGGCAGTCAGAGTTTCAGCTTGACAGTGCCAATTACAGCTACAGCAAGATGAACCAAGGAACAAATCCATTCTGTTCAGAGAATGGAGAGAAGGGAAAAGAAGAGACATGAACCTGTATGTTTGAAAAAGGAAAGGGGCTTGAAATCATCTGCCAGACAGTGAACCACTTTTTCCATGGCAAAAGCATTAAGCTGAAGATGCAGTGAATGTACACGGCAAGCTCTCAGTCTTAATTGGAAGAGCACTGGTTATTTAACAAACGTATCCTTAGTCTAATGTTCTATTCAAGTAAGTATTAAGCTTTTTCTAAGCCTTTTTCTTTTGGACAGTAATTATACATAGCCCTGTTCTATCTGTCTGTTTGATCAATTTTTACTCGATTCCTACTGTATCATCCTAAAAGTTTGCCCATTATCACAAAGTCTTCGAGGCTAAAAAGGCTCTAAACCCCCAATGTAATGTGCAGACAGGAAAAAGAAATCCAGCTAACTCTAATTCCTTCCCTCCCTCACAAGCTTGCAGGTGTTCTATTTTCATTGTCTAAAAATCAAAGTCATCAGCCATTTCCTTTCTCTTAGTACAGTCCCTTTTAAGAAGCTACTTTCCATCATGTTTTACTCAGCACTCATAAATAATATAGATAATTGCAGA
Source organism: Dasyornis broadbenti (assembly GCA_013397935.1). Taxonomy (NCBI): domain Eukaryota; kingdom Metazoa; phylum Chordata; class Aves; order Passeriformes; family Dasyornithidae; genus Dasyornis; species Dasyornis broadbenti. The sequence goes on from VZRN01005367.1 coordinate 3,125,117, forward strand.
TGGTCACAGCAAACAAGCAGAAAAAGTATACAGATACAATACAAAGGAAACGATAAAAATTCTGATGTGCTCCAAAAGCAGAAAGAATTCCTGGAAAATAGAAGCAGCTGCATCCAGGTCATTTTTTTAGTTGATATACAGCAATCAGAGAGCCAAAAATAACACAGGGACAGACTTTAGACAAAGCTACACCAGGGTGCTGGCAGCTCAGTTCTCTCTGCAGCAACACATTTCCTACCTCATCCTCATGTGCAAAACACAGCTATTTCTTCTCTAAAAATTTGCATTAGGAAGGAGGAATACTGGTCATAGAAAGATAGGTTTAAAACTGCTGAAACTCCAAAACAGATAAGCAGCATTCAATTAGGAGGATATTACGCTGACTATAATAAGGAACTCTAAGAGAGTCCACCCAGCCGCCCAAGAGTTAACATCATGCGTTTCTCATCAAAACCTCTTCCAAGAGGTTAAGCACACAATAGACTATCTAAAGCACAGCTAGAAAGGCTACTTGAAATTCCACACATGTGCCTCCGCAATGTATTTCTATTAATGTCCAGTGTGTGTCAGCGTGAAGATAAGGTACCAACATCATGTCCAACCAGCCAGCTAGAGAATGGGATGCCGTGTAAAACATTGTCTGATGCTTAGAATCCCGGAGAACAGCGGCGTTTGCAATCTCACCAGCGGCACACGTGCCTGATAACACCACCAACGAGGAGAGGCAGCAGGAGCAAACTGTCCTGCAGCTTTGGGAAAGTAAAAAGATGGAGAGAGAAAGAGAGAAGCAAGCAAGAATTAAAATAAATATCAGCAAATTGGGGCAGGTTTGAGGAAGTCGAACTGTAGCAGAGGGAATAAACAAACTGGAAAAAGCCTCAGTGAAATTTCTTCTTTGCGTCAGCTGACTTTAACTTTTCTTAAGGGGAGAAAAAGAAAATAACATCAGTGTTTATTCTGATTACTCAGACCATGCCATTTAGACTCCGTTTCATCTACTAGTATGATCCAACAAAGCCATTTGTACTGGGACTTGTGGAAGACACTGTATTCGAGGAAATATGGTCCTGACCAGGACACATCTGCTCTGTTGGGCCTGGCTCCTCGGGCTTAAGAAGTCCATGTGTTCCCATGCGCAGCCGGTGAATGGGAACTCACTGCAATACCCATGCCAGCTGTGCTGTGCACTGACAGATGCTATCACACAAATACATTCCAGCCCATCAGGAATCTTCCTATTAGCTGAACATCTTGTTAATATAACCCGCAACTTACCTATGCTTGAGAAAGGTAAAACTGGATGTGGATGAAGGGGAGGAATGTAGTGATTCCGACTGGGACACCACAGCACATGGAGGAGGTGGTGACCCCTGGAACAGTTAAGATACAGAATGATATCTTTGAGCCTGTCTTGTTCTGTTTATGCCCCGCCAAATGAACTTTAAATTACAGCAGATTTCTACTAGTCAACAGTAGTCTAACAGAAGAGTAAGAAGACACAGTACTATCTTTACTGGACCATTCACAGAAAAATGTCAACACATTATTCTCCTACTTCTTTATAAACTGATTATTTTGTAGTTATAAATATGGGGAAATGAAGGCTAATCTTATTTATTACTCCTTAAATGATGAAAAGGCTTTACAGTAACCTTAAGTCAGAACAAATGAATCTTGAAGTTTCTGTGGAGTATATAAACTTGGTAGACAAAATAAAAGTGTGAAATACAGGCACAGAAAATTGAAAGCAAGACAGGGGAAGTAGGCAGCACCACAGACAACTTCAATTTGTTGCAGCTGTTGGATTTAAAAAAAGGCCAACCTTGTGATAAGGTCTCTTAGCTCAAGAGAGTACAAAAATGAGAAGCTCAAACGACCATCAGCTGCTGAAATCTGCAAAAACTCTCCAAACACAAATTAACCTTCAGTCAGGAGATAAAAGACTAGCTGCAGAAATTGAAGTTGTTAAAAAAATGCTGTAAATGTCTGACAAATCATAGCGGCAGTAGCAAGAAAATAACCAGTACATAGGCAGAATCTTACCCTTAGCCTGATAACACCTTCTCCTTCCCTCAAGAGAAGAGGAGGTTCTCTTTTGTGTTGGCTGTATTTTCACTTTCTGCCTTTATTGTAGTGCACATTCTCCAAAATTGCTTTAGTTAAATTTAGACCTCACTAATGCTCCAGAGACCAGAAGTTATTAGCTTGCTGGAGGTAGAAGACATGTAGATCCTCACCATGCCAAGCTTAAATTTAATGCAAACTGTTCCAAAGTCCATAATTTAACAATCCAAGGTTATTTTCTACAGGGATCCCTTAAATCTTTAATGTTTTAATGATTTCATTAAAAAAAAAAGTAATTCTTTCACTGCAGAAATATACTCAGTTTTATAGTAGAAGGTAGGAGACAAAGAGGAGCCCAACTGTAGGGAAAAGGAGGGATGTTCTGGCCTGAGACTATAGAATAACAGACCACTAACTTTAAAGTCTCCACACACTAATACATTTTCTTCAGGAGAAAGTCTGGAAAAGTGTCTCAAGCTAACAGGGCAAGAATGAGAGGAATACAAAGGAACAAGGACTGAAGCTATTTAAAGCCCCCTGCTAATAGCTTGCAACATTTGGTAACAAATCATTAAGTCTCAAACCTAAAAATACATATTTCCATTTGTATCAACATATTTAAAAGGCAGCTTTTTTCAATTAGTGAAAGAATTAGCTGTCAGTTCGTGAGTGCAATCAAAAACAACTGCATTGCAACTTCCAGCCCAAGATACTGCCATTCCTGCTAACTGAGGCAGGACCCTACCTGGTTCTGCAAGCACCGAGAGCAGGTCTGGGTGTTTGACACACAGCAGATGAATGCTCTGCAAAGAGCCAAACCACAGCAAACCACGTTCACCAGGAGGTGCTGCCCCCACAACTGGTGCCGCCCACACTGTAGGTAGGAATGAAGGTTCTAACAACAAAAGCATCACTCATTTTCTAAAGAAAACAAAAATGAATCTAAAAAAAAGGCTGTATTTTGTAAACACTTGTTGCTAATAACTGCAACATCAATGAAAATGAAACTGGCTTTTTCCTCATTTTGGACTATTATTTAAAACAAGCCTCCATACTTTCAGATTTCAATGTTTTCTGCCTCACCCATAAAAAGCTTAAATCAAGAAATATTTACAGAAAATAAAAAGTCAGGAAACACCAACCCCCAAGTGTTAGTTATGTCTCTTGCCAGAATCAACCTATTTCCTACACAGAGGTTTACAACTTTAGAAAGGGAGGGGTTCAGCTCTGTGTGCTGTGTTTTAGCTGCAGCGCCAACATGACCAAATAAACCGTCCCTGAGGTGAGCAGTTTCCAAACCATAATGCAAAGCTCAAAGAGACAATACCTTTCATTACATCAACTCAAACAGGGAGGAAAAAAAAAGACAAGTTTTGACAATAGAGGCCTGACCTCAAAACCAGCAGTGTCACTTCACTGATGGTTCCATGCTGTCACAGTTCCAACAAACACCATACTACTGCTGGGCCTCATCCGGTCACTCCAGCTTGTCACAATGATAGGAGATTACACACAACAAAAACCCAGTTAATCTGGGAATGCTTACCTATGGCTAATCAGGCAGGATGAAGCTGATCCCCAGCTTATCACAAAGTAAATGAAAGCCTTAACAAACTAAATCATGTTCAGTTCCATTTCTAAAACAATCTTCAATACCTGCTCAGCTGCATCTACAGCTGGCACTGATCAACAACAATGAGCAATTCACAGCAAAAAAACCCACAAGATTCATCAATTACCAGAAATATAAAGGAAACTTTCCACAAATGCACCAATTGGACCATTCCTACATCCCTACAAAGTGAAAAAAAAAAAAACCAAATATCTGATCACTCCCTAATACCAAAATTCTTCTCCATTGTACTCATTTACGAATTGGCTGTTTATGCTATTTTCAGCAATTTTAAGCAGTTTTACCTTCACATTCCTCAAAATGGGGAAAAAAACATACCAGTTAAAATGTCAGCAGCACAATATACACTAAACCAAGGGTGAAAGTGTCCAAAGTATGCCACACCAAAGCCCAAGAGTTCAAAATGCCACATTCACAAGGTGACACCATTATGAAAACCCACTGCTTGATCAAAGGCATTCCCAGTCATGCATTCTTCCTTCATTCCATCTTTCCTGAATCAAAAAGAGGAGATGAGAGGTTCTGAAAAACAAAGAGATTATCTCTGTGCAAGAAATCATCTGAAAGAATTCAACAGCCTATGACCAATTATAATCAGTTACTGGAACAACAAGAGACAAACTCATATCCTTGTATTTCCTTCCATGCCTGTAATTTGAGCCACACTAGTCACAACAGTCCAAAGCTGGAACTACCAGAAGGCAAAGGTTGCCATCCAGCAAGCCAGTGAGCAGGCCTGATTAGAAACACTTGGAATAGCAAGCTGTCCATCATGGACAGCTGGATAAACTTTCCCAGCAATTTGGGAATTCCGTGCCCAGTCTGTTTTCACACAGCATCCAGCGCCCATCAGTCTTGTCTGAAACAGCTGGTCATAGTGCAAAGTCTGTCCTACCATCATCCCATTTCTCAATTCTTTCAAAGTGAGAAGGAAGATGATGACTTTTGGTCAATAACTCTGACAGAGCCATTATCCTTGGGGTATTAAATGGGGAGATAAGAACTTCAGGGCTTTGCACAAATCATATTAGTTCAATTCTCAAATCCGGGTAATGCTTCTTTTCAAAGTATTAATTTCATTTATTCTATTTGCTCTCCCTCTGTCCTGATAACACAAGTGCACATGGCCCCTAAATGAGATCCTCCTATTTTATAAGTTATAATCCTCCCTTTCTGGAGTAGTAATGAGATGTCTTCGCTTAATCGCTTTTATTCCCCCCCACCCAGCTTCTGCTTTTATCCATTCCCATTCCACATTGATTTGTCTTAAAGGTTTCAGCGAAAACCATCAGGCAGAGAGTCACTGGCTCCAAGAGGCTCCCAATGCATATGCTGCACATGCTGCTCAACCTTCAGACACTACAAAAGCAAAAAAGGAGGAAAAAGAGCAGCTCTGTTTGCAAAGTTTCCTTCACTGGTAGGAAGCAGGAAAAAAAAAAAAAGAAACCCAAAAGAACTGAGAAGTTAAGAGAACACATTTTGATTAATTGGAAATGAGAAAGGAAAAACTTCTGGTATGGGGAATGGTGAGACTATTCACAACATAGTGAAACAATTAAATAACTTGACTGACAACTTTGCAAGTTCTTCATGCTGGAAATAGAAAAGGATTTAAAGACATCTGTGTTAATTCTTGGGTATTTCACACGAGACTTAAGGCACACCATCAGCATTACTTAAACACCCTAGGCCTTGCTCTGAAGTACTGTACGTATAATCCTTGCTGTGTTGTAAGTATCCACAGCATTAAATTATTCAAAGAGTCCAGTCAGCACCATGACCCTGCAGTGCTGTACAAACAAACAAAACATTTTATTTCTAATACAAACTGGGGAGAGTTCTTCTACAGCAGCTTAGCAGACTAGCTCCATTTGAGCCAGTCCCCAGGGTTAATCAAAATGCCATATTCACTCAAAGAGGAAAGTGAATGCTGCACTATTACTTACAGAGCTGTTTTGCTTCTTAAACTAAAGCTGTAAGGCATTTTACTCAAAACCTAAGGCATCTAGAAGCTAAGTACCTTGTTCAAAGTTGTTAAAAGAAAAAGAAAGATCCAGGAAAAAAAAAATGTAGAACAGGATCCAGGTACTTAACTCTAAATCCCTCTTGAAACCAGTACACTTCAAGGAAAAGAAAAATAAGCAAAACAAAACACACAAACTACAGTAAAATAACAATACATTTTAATCTGCACCCTGCCCCATAAACAATCAAGTAACTGGCCTCAGAAGCTGACAGCAAGCTCCCTATCAGAGGTTAATTGTAGTCCACCTTCTCTTCGTGTGCACTATATAATAACACTGAAGTGCTTATAGCAATATTTCCAATAATAAAAGTCAGTGAGTGAAAATCGTAAAGAACAGATTAAATGACAAGCAACGTTCAGCACAATCAAAATGAAATCACTTCAAAATACAGCTATGGTACTTGGATTTATAACAAGTGGTATGGTTAAAGGAGAATGTTCCAGCACTGTTGGAGACAACAATACAAGAGAGGGCTATTAATCACTGAACTATTGATATATTAAGGGCACAGGACAGCTCAAGATCTTACTGCAAATACTGAAGAAATAAATAAAACAAAACTTTCTAATTATATGTGGCATGGTTTTCAATTTTTACCAAATTAAGTGCTGCTTAAGAAGCAAATTATTCATTTGCTATTTCTTTCATGGGAGTTACCCTGTTTTTAATCTCACTTCCCTAATAGGTCACAAAAACAACCCTGGAAGTTTCTCCCTTATAAATGTAAGCAGATAATTCGCATTGCTATCTGCACCTGGATTACCACTAGGTACCTTGAGTTACACTACTATCTTCTACCTGAAAGTGAAGATTGACACAAGAGAAGGATGAGCAGCTCACAGCCAGTATTTGCCCCATTTGCTGGGGCTAAAGAACACAAGATGGAGAAACACTCAAGCCGTATTCCTAATAAAGGAAGATAACAATACTGGAAGACAAAGGACAGGTATGATTTGAGAAGGATTGAGGCAGTACAATAAGGTAACCATATCCAAAAGAAAACTGTAGCTAAGATAAAGAAAGTCTGAGAGGGATCCCAATAATTTAAGTCTGGCCAAAACAGTTCCTAATTAGGAAGACATCTAGAAGCTGACAAACAATAGCTCTGCCCTCATCTTTGCAAGGACAGGCTAAACAATCCCATTTTTTAAGGATCCTAAATTTATGACTGATCAAGAGATAGTTAAAGAGTAATGAAATTAACAGTTTTTCATTCTTGAACTACATTCTGGGCTAACACACCATGGTCACTATTAGTTACAAGGGGACCCTGATCAGATTTTTACACAGCATCACATACATAATGCCTGGATATGCAACACTACAGGATTAAAAGCTAATTTAGATAATCGAACATCTTTTGTATGTAAGCAGTCAGGTCCTAACTTATTTTAGAGGTGCCCTCTTTGCATTTCACAAATATTGCTTGTCACATTTCTCCAGGATTACACCCCACCTCATTGCAGGAGGGCAGGGTTCTACTTTGAGCAAAGCCTCATCTTTAGATTGGACAATAAATCCACCAGCTTCTTCCCCTTGCTCTTACAGAAGCCAGTTAATTGCATTCATAAAGAGAATATTCTCTTTCTAGTGGAAAGAGGGATAATACTGCACCTACTGACCCAGGTGTCCTATGCAGAGGAGCAGCAGTCACCTGCCTCAGACACCACTGATCTGAAGTTCAGCAATGATGCAACACCCCATGGTCAGGATACAATCCACCAAGAGGAAATTTCCTGTGACACAGCAGCCGTTCACAAGCTGTATCCATCTAGGAGAGCAATCTCAGACACCTACCAATCCAATAATATACAAATTTTATCATGGAGATAAAAAGCACAGTGAGGTCCAAAACCACAAACAGATCAATTCACAGAAGACAATTTCCTTAAAGACTATTAACTACCAAAGTGAAAATAAAAGACTTCAAAAGCATGAGGTTGTAAGTCTTACAACAGCAGAATTTGCAAGGGCACAAGTGGGAAATACTGTTATACACCTGCTCTGTTCACATGCTCTCCACCAGCAGCTACTAGGGATCACTGTCAGAGATGGACTATAGCTATTCTATGGACTATTCTCTGAACCACTATGGACATTCTTATATAACTTTTATTTATTCAGTCCCCAAAAATATATTTATATTATAGCCTCAAAATACTTCACATTTCACCTGGGTGAGCCAGGCCCATAAGCAATCAATATACAGAAAAAAACCCCAAACCTCAGAAGGATTCTTCATTTAAATCAAGCACAGATTGATTAAGATACAGATCACTAGCATGGAAGAACAACAGTAAAGACNAGAATTTGCAAGGGCACAAGTGGGAAATACTGTTATACACCTGCTCTGTTCACATGCTCTCCACCAGCAGCTACTAGGGATCACTGTCAGAGATGGACTATAGCTATAAAGATGTTTTCTCTGACCCACTATGGCCATTCTTATATACCTTTTATTTATTCAGTCCCCAAAAATATATTTATATTATAGCCTCAAAATACTTCACATTTCACCTGGGTGAGCCAGGCCCATAAGCAATCAATATACAGAAAAAACCCCCAAACCTCAAAAAGATTCTTCATTTAAATCAAGCACAGATTGATTAAGATACAGATCACTAGCATGGAAGAACAACAGTAAAGACTATCCATACTCCAGTCTGTCCTTTCCCTAAACCATCCTTTCAATATGTACCAGGCAAGGAGAATTACTCTTGGTCTAGATCACTCAATATAAGCTCTAACATCACAGTCGAAATGAATGGGCAGTTTGAGCTCCCTGTGGCAAACATGATCCCACCTCACTGTCACACCCTGTCACCACTGAAGGTCAGGAAAACATGGCAGTTCCAGTAAGACTGTTTAGAGGCAGTACACTATTGCCATAGGAATGGCAGTATGTAAAACAAAACAGTATAAAATAGTATCACATGAATATTCAGCACCAATGACAATCCCAGTGTACTATAGTGATTGATAGAAGCCTTTTGCTCTACTCAGCCTCATCTCACTGTACTTCTGCCTCCAGGACTTCTCTTCTCAGCACTGGTATGACAGCAACCCAATGGGTCATCTCAACAACACCAAGGTGCCTAACTAATAGTAAAAGCTGCAGCAAGAAGTCACCAAAAGTAAGTCTGCCTGCCAGGCAAGAATAAATTGCTTTGGGAGTCAGTGGTGTGTACAAAAAGTGTTTATGCTTCCTAGTCCCTAAAAATCAATCCTAGACCTTCTGCAAAAGGTTACAATATTTGACAGTTTTATAATAGTTCTTCTTTTGCCAGCATCATGAAAGACTCAAACAAAGGAAGACAATACTTTTTATTAATTTGTGTACATGCACAATCATACCCTATTAAAAACAGAGCAAAGTCTCAGGATACATCAGGCCAGCAGAATGGGATCCTGTATATATTGAAACATTCACTTCATACACTTGAGAGTTGAAAAGAGTTCTCTGTAGCTAGACAAGGACCTCATACACACACACCATACTCCCTGCCACTGGTAAAGCTGTCCCCAGCACAGCAGTCGTTCATGCCTTCGCAGCACTGAGTGACATGCTGCAAGCGGAGCTCGCAGCTGCACCGTGAGCCAAATGTTAAGTGATGAGTGAAGTGAGGAGTGTTTCAGCCTAAACCCAAGTTTCTACATTCATCACACAAGTGACATTAAATGAATCCCTTCAAGCAGAGCTATTTTAGCTTGCCCTGCATGGAAACATAGCGGGGGTTTGTTACTCACCAGCTGGGCTGTTCTCTGCCTCTCCTCATTAATGTTGTTCCTTTCCCTGGCTTCACTGGCTGCTTCCCTTTCTCTTTTGGCCAGCCGGAGCAGCTCCTCATGGACCAGTGCCTGTTCTTGCTCATACCTGTATGAGCACCAAAAGCAGAGAGAAGGTCATCAGCAGACTTCTGGCAGTAGAGTCATGGCTTGTCATGGAGTATCCCTGCTTAGAGCCAAAACACAAATCCAGAGCCTATTTGACACAAAATCTGCTCAAAATCCCATTATCAGCAGGAATTCAAAAGCCTAACAAACTTTAAATGATCTGCAGTTCCAGTGAGGTACAACTCTGGCAACAACAGTAGACACCACACCACATAAGCTTATACTTCAGTTATATTTAGCTCTATTAAGTACTTAATAATCACCTGAAAACAGTGAGTATAGGAAGGAGTTAGCTAGACAAATAGATGCTGCTTTGGGAAAGATCAAGGGACAGACAATGATAAAAAGAGTCAGCCTGGCTGACAATGCTGCTCTTCTGCTCTTACACAGGAAAGAAAAGTCACACAAAATGCATGCAGCAACAGCACTAAGAAAAGCAGCCCTGAACTGAAAAAGGCTTCAAAGGAGATTCTCAGGCATTAAAACATAATCACAGAATAGAATATCAGAATTGTTAAGGTTGGAAAAGATCAAGTCCAACCATTAACCCAACGCCACCACATTCACCACTAAACCATATCCCCAGATACCACATCCACAACCCTTTTGAACACTTCCAGGAATGGTGATTCCACCACTTCCCTGGGCAGCCTGTTCCAATGCCTGACCACCCTTTCAGTGAAGAAATTTTCCCTCATACCCAACCCTAAATCTCCCCTGGCATAGCTTGAGGCCATTTCCTCTGGATCCTATTATTTGCCGCCTGGGAGAAGAGCCTGACCCTCACCTGACTACAATCTCCTTTCAGGTGTTGTAGAGTGATAAGGTCCTCCCTGAGCCTCCTTTTCTCCAGGCTAAACACCCCCAGTTCCCTCAGCTTCTCCCCATCAGACTTGTGCTCCAGCCCTATCCTCAGCTCCACTGCCCTTGTCTGGGCACACTCCAGACCCTCAACGTCCTTTGTGTCATGAGGGGCCCAAAACTGAACGCGGGATTTGAGCTGTGGCCTCACCAGTGCCCAGTACAGGGAGACAATCACTGCCCTGGTCCTGTTGGCCACACTGTGGCTGATACAGCCAGGATGCCACTGGCCTTCTTGGCCACCTGGGCACTGCTGGCTCATGTTCAGCCACTGGCAAACACACACTCAATATGCTCAGACTAAAGTAAAACACAGACATAAGCATATATAGATATATGCCAAAATGAGCTAAACTATTGTCTTTTTCAAGAACCTCACCTCCTGTAGAGTTCCTGCTCTGCAGAAGAGTCACTTGCCATTGGTGGCTGAATTCCTAGAAAGGAGAAGAAAAATCTGTGACAACTAATAGTACTACAAACATAGTCCTTCATCACATCACAAATTATTTTAAGAGAATTTCATATTATGAAATTCAAAAAGTCAAGAAAATTCAAGTTTGACGGATAGCATTTGAATTTATGAAACAATGACACCAACAGCATTATCTTCAACCAAGCACACTGAATAAAGCATGCTACAAGAAAACTTCTATGTGAGGATATTAACTCCTCAAACCCTTATATATACTGAAACACAAGCATGGTTTTTGTTTCCATTTCCTTTTTCTAGCTCCAATAAGTCTTCCCCTTAACCTCCTGCTCTCCTTGTAATTCCTTGTAAGGGATTCCATAAGCATAGATGAAATTATCTGATGGAGTTCAGCCCATCCATAAGGCTATATCTACATTCAGGAAAGACACAGGCGGTCAGCAAACAAATCCCTAAAAGCAGAGGCCTGGTACCATAACTTTAGGTAAGTCCAGATGCCTTAAAGAAATCCACACTGCTGATATATATCAACAAAGCATATTTGAGTACCAATAGAAATCAAATAGTTTTCTGACATGTAAAGAAAGACAAGTTCAGAAACCAAGTTTTCATCACCCACTTAGCCAGTTGTAATTAGACAGACTATCCTTCCCTGTGAGCTTCTTTCCAAAGAATAAAAAGCACTACTTCCCTCACCCATGCACAATATACTCCCTGTGTATGTGAAACAAACAAGGCAGCTTGCCAGAAATGAAAGACAAAATATTCCTGCCTTGTTTATTGCATGTTCATCTGAAACGCTAGAGATGTTTACAGAGCAATACAGGCTAATAAAAGAGCTTCTCTCACAACGAGGTAGTGCTGAAAAACACCAGCACCCTCTGTAACATGCAGTGGCAGCACCACCCCAACAGTACCTGTAGGTCTGGGTTTCCCTTCTGCAGCCAGTGAAGATGGAGCTGTGCCATTGGATGCACGGGGTGATCTCTGGTTTTCCCTCTTACCTTCTTTCATCCGGTTTACTACATCTTCAGTGAGCTGAAACATAGAACCAGGGAAGACCTTAACCAAGTCAGGTTCTGGTGCGTATTTCACTGTGAACCTCCCTGTTTGTTATTCCCACGATACTACAGAAGTATTGTCAGTTACCTCATTGCAATGTCCCTCCAGTGCAGGCGGTCAGCACCTGTATGTTGACTTTACATTTTTAAAACCCATACCCCACCAGTAAGTGACAAAACCTCCAATCCACTGCCTGATCCTAAAAACTTCACTAGACAATCTTCCACAAACACCAACAAAGGTGGAGAGCACCCCTAAACAAGTAAACCCTTTGTATAGGGAGAAATTTACCAAAAGTGGAAGAAAAGGAAAGAAGCATGTTTTAAGTCCATATACCCATCTTCTTCTCTTCTTGCTCCATGCTTGCTAACCCAGCTCAGCATGGCAGACATGCTGCAAGCCAAATGACAGAGAACAGCCACACACATCCCACTCACATAAGGCTGCAAACATTTCTGCAATCTCAATTTCATTCTCACTCCCTGACTTGGGTTCAAACCCATGAAAAAGAAAAAAAGTTAACGTGAAGTCTTCTGGCAATTCACTCCAAAAGGCTTCTCACAGCACTGTTAAAATTGACCCCTTCCTCCTCCTAAGGTCAGAGGGTCTGGCTGCAGAACAAAATGAAGTGAGGCTGTTCCCACCTAGACTTGTCAGAGTAATTTTAGCTATGCCACTACTACCCAACTTAACAGTATTTTAACATCTTCATTATACATTATTATCATGACCAATTCCTGATTTTAAAGACACAAATCCTTGTCTATATCCTGTGAAGAGAAATTAGGCAAAAACAACTTTACCTCCATCAAACACTTTAACAAGGAGATAGGTACAACCTTAGCCTTTGTCAAATAATTAGTCAAAATGGGGTGAAAAATCAGTAGTCACAGCAAAACACACTCTGTACATTCATTTCTGGCATATTTTAGGGGGAAATCACAAAGTTATCAAGAAGCAACAGCAATGAAAATGATGGCAATAATTTTAAAAAAAAACCAAAACTAACATGTAAAAAACCAAAGAAAAATATTCACGGGGGAAAAAAATTCCTTAATGATAGCACCGCCACTCTCCAGGGTTTATTTCCACAACAAACACCGGCCAATTTCTGACCGAAGGTCAAGAAGCAGTTTCCCACCGTCTCTCCATTAACACCTCCCTATTTCCTCACGCTCTTATCTCCCCGCCTGTTCACACAGCTGTGTTCTGCCCGAGCTCTTGGCACCACTGACAAGGGCAGAGCAGTCTCCTCTTGGATAACCTCAGAGTAGCGCAGCGTCTTTAGCATCAAACTGCTTGCATAGCACAAAGCAGGGGCACAACGAGGTCATTAAGCAATGAGGAGGAGAAGAAGGTTGAAAGCAGAGTTTGGAAGTGGAGATAAAGTGCCGGTGTGTCCCCGCTCAGCAACAGCCATGCCCAGGCCCCCAGCCCTCGTTCCCACCACTCACCAGCCGCCCCATCACTTTCCCATTCCCTTACTCTTTCAGCCTTCCAGGTTTTCCTCCCCTCTCCTCGCTGCTTTTCCCCCACTCGCCCCTTCCAGCCTTGCACCTCGCTCTTCTGACCTCCCGGCCAGACCCTCCCCCAGCGCAGCTCCCTCCGCCCCTGGCCCCCGCAGCCTCCCCGCTTCCATCACCCGGCCCCACGACGGCCCCACGACAGCCCCAGGCCGCCTCACCCTGATACCCTGCAGCACCCGGACTTGCTCCCGCTCATCCAACCCAAAGGAGACCCTCCTGCCGCCTTGGCTGCTCTCGCTGCCGCCCATGCCGGCCGGGGTCGCCTATCCCCGCCGCGCCCCTCTCCCGCACCGCCTGCCAGCAGCGCGTCTGCCCTTGCACCACCTGTCAATATACCCGCTCCCCATTGGCGGCGGCCGCGCAGCGGCCAATAGCGTGGCGCGGTGCTGGCGGCCTAGCGCGGTGCACACTGGGGGCTGTAGTCTGTGCCGGTAGCAGGCGGCTCCCCAGGCGCCTCCGGGATAGCGGAGAGTCTCGGTCCCGTCCTGGTGTGCCCGCCCTCCACACCGCTCTGGGAGTGAAAGCGGCATCAAAACTGCCCGTCCGACTTCCACTGTTACACGCCCAGCTCACGGGGTTTTCCCAAGTTGAGGAAAGCGGACGTCTCATCAGTTAAAGCAGCTGCGCTGGGGGCAGAAATCACGTTTGCTCCTTCCAGCCATTCTGCTCCAGCAAGACCGTGCCTTCACCTGCCGGGACACACTCGGGTGGGTCCTGCATCGCTCAGGCCACGGCTGATACAGTCCCTGTTGTCAGGCATGGCTGAGCCACAGCCTAAACCAAAGGAATGAGATAATGCCATACAGAGGCACAGCTGGACCAAGAAGTAACAGCTTTAGAGAATCTTTTTCAAACAAGCTTTCTGCATTCCCAGAAATAGGGGCCAGTTGGTATCAAGGTGCCACTTATCTACTCAACACACTACTCCTCAGTAGTGCGTGGGAGCAGTTTTAACTGTTTAATGCTTATTTCTCACTGCAGTTAATGCAGCAACGAGAGCTTTGTCTCAGAGTGGGACTCAGGACAGCACTAAAGGAATATCTGTGACCTTCCACCCCACCAACACCCTCAGGCATCCAGGCCTCTTCTGGAGCACATTCCTGGAAGCAGGGGATACTTTTGTTAATTGTGCAGTACCTTGTATGCTGGAGACTTGGCCCATTGCTTGAGCTCTCAAGACAAGGGCACTGCATCATGCACCATCATCTGTTTGCACCCCAGAAACATTGCACACACCCAGGCAGGAGCACAGAAAGTGGCTGAAGCTCCCTCCCAGAACACCCTCACCTGGCCTCCTGCTCATTTCTCAACTGCCACCTGCTCACTCCATTTGATGGCACCTGGTTTTTGAACCATGAACAGACATTCCTTATTCATCTCTTCTGTTCTCTCTCAGGGTTTCACAGACCTGCACCATTGCTCTTCCAGGCTGGCAAAGTTCTCAACCATACAATTACTCCTCCAGAATTCTTTCAACAACTGTGATTACTCCTTTCATCCTTCCCTAGGCCCTTTCCAGTTGTAACTCCAGCCAGGTGGCAGACATCACCTGCAAAGATCCAGGAGGGAGAGTAGGTAAAAGCAAATAAAACATCACACCTGCATCTGTGACTTCCTGCAATCTTTTTTCTTTTTAATCTTCAAGTTATTTTTTCTCCCCAATATATCTCACTTGAGAAATAAAGTATGAACATTTATGCCAAACTTAATTTTATTTATTTTACAAACAAAAATATACATTTATTCTGTATTTTCTCTCTTTTTACCACCCTCCCACACGTAACACACTTCTGCTCAAGAACCACTTTAAAGATGGCCCAAAGCATTATATATACATAAATATACAACAGGAGGAAGGTCAGTCCATGACCTAGTGCAGAAGCTCCTCAGCAGCAGAACATGGGACATTCCAGAAATACTGGAGTCCTGCCAGCAAAGGACAGGATGGATGTGTTGACAACCTGCACAGGTGATCCTTCAGCACTGCACTCGGATGGAAAAAGGGAAAATTCATAACAGGCTCTTCACATCACCAAGGAAGGCAGAAAAGTCCTTTCAGTTGGGATGGAAAAGCAATTGCTCCTTTAGTTCTCAACTGCTTTGAAATCATCATCTCTTTTGATTTGTCCAAGGCTTAGGGGGAGCTTTGCAGGTTTCCCCACCCTTTCTAACCAACAGCAGCTCTGGATCAGGGTTGTATGCAGAATTAGGAGGAGCAGCATAGCAATTCAGGCACCACATCATCCATCCCTTTTTACAGCAAGCAGTCCAGCGTGGCTTAGGCCGACTGACAGCAGTGACAGAGGAGCATGGAACACTTCTCTAACATGGCAAGGGCTGACTTGGTCAGCTGCTTGTCCAACCCTTCAGTCATTGCATGAAGTCACTGCATGAAGTAGAAATGTGAAAGGCTGTGACCTACAAGAAACTACTCAGCTGTCGCACATAAGACAGATGGAAGCCTTATTTCTCCAAAAGTAAATTTAAAAAAAAAGGGGGGGCGGGTAGGGGCATTGTTTGTTTTCAAGGTGCCAGTGCTAGTTAGAAGCCTGCAGGGCAAAGTCCCCAGGCAGACAGACAAGCTGCATTGCTCAATGACAAAAAAGGATAAGCAAAGGCCTGCATAGTTTTGGAAACCAATATGAACTTCAGGCTCTTACCCATGTTTTCTTTCCCTGTGGTGGGAACACCTGGTAGCAAACACTTTCCTCTACCTGCTAATGATCAAACTAACACCTTCACACTGCACCCTGCACAACAATTTCGCAGAAACTCTTACCTCAGTATTGATCAGGAACAGCAGTAAGCTGGGGCAAGAGATTCACACAGCCCCCGAACATTGCAAATTCCCTCTCTCTACTATCCCTAATGGAAAGTTGTTTACAGCAGATCTCCACCTCCCTGGAGGACTCAGGTAGGAAAGCACCTCTGAAGCTAGAGAAATACACATCATCATTGGAAAGCACAAGATATCCCAGAAACAAGACTGATGCAGCCTTTATGTGAACAGTCCCTGGATTGGAACACCATGTCTTGAAATTGCATGCCAGACAGCTCACACAACAGTAGTCCCTTTCCCAGCACGGAAGAGGTTAATAAGTTCCAGAAAGCCTTTAAAGGGACCACTCTCCACATGCATGTAAGTATTTGCAACATATTGGGCCATAAAACTTACTCAGACCAGCAGCAATCTAGGGATCTGAACTACAGCATATGAGAAAGACCATGCCAGAGATACACATCTATCTCCTACTTCTCTCCCACTGTAGCACACCAGCTGGATTCTAGCACACCTAAGGTTCGAGTTTCCAGTCACTAAATTCTGACAGCTCAGACTCATCATTGGCTTCTGCTCTGCCTCAAGCACCTGAATATCTCTGGAGCCTTCATCTGCAGAGTCATCTTCCACTTTCACAGCACTCTCCAAGCCCCTGCCAAAGCCTGAAACAGGGTGCAGATGGAAAATGCACCTACCTCACAGGTTTTACTCTTGAAACTCAGCCCTGATTCAGTGCTGATACTTGAGATTTTCCTGTGAGCTCAAATGCGCAGCACTACAACCTCCACAGACTGGTTCACAGCTCCTTCATCTCAGCTAGACAGTAGCACTGTCTGTCCTTCTGCCTCCCTACTGTTCAGTCACTTCACATCCCTGCTGTGAGCTACCAGCCTTCCCTAAATGTTCCCTGGGCACAGAGGACAGTTCATTCCTCTTCATACTTCTTTTCCCCCACACACTCAGAACACTCCTTTTAACCACTAGCAACTCCAATTCACAATTTTCATCAGTGTTAGCTGAAACCAGGGGTGAGCCCCAGTGAGCAGCTTCCCTCTTCAGATGCTATCACCACCTGTGCTGTTGCATTATAGCAAGATGCAGGCAGCCATGCTGTTGAAAAAGCCCAGGAAGACCATCCTTGGTTTCAACCACCAAAATCTTTCTATATATGTACAATACAGCAGTCAAAGCAGCGCCCTCATCCCTAAACACCATTCCTCTAAGTGGCAGACAAGTGCTTTCAGTCACTGAAAAGGAAGAGGTGCCAGCCAGGGCTATCTTCTAGGTCATATTCACATCTGGAACATGGAGGATCAGGAAAGTTCAGTGTTTAAAGGTTTATGAACAAAACTGCTCTACATTGTTCTCAGGTGGAAACAAAGTGTTCTTTCCAAAAGGGTTTGGGCTGCCAACTTAGTTCCACAGTGGATTTTGGAAATCCTAAGGACAAGAGGAAGGCCATGGCAGGTAGCCAAGGACAGATTTCCAGTGGACATCCTACCAGCTGTGGTATCAGGGAGTTTGGAAGGAAAGGAACGAGGCATCACGTGATTCAGGTACCCTGCCTCAGGCATTGATGGATTTCCAGCGGTCACTGTCTGTGCTGTTGATGCTGCCTACATGGTACGGCATAGAGGCCACGTCGTCCAGGTAGGCTGTGGTGTCAATCTGAGTGCTCGAGTAGAACCCAGAATCCATTCCTTCCTTCTTGGCAACAGCATAAGGGTGGGGTAGGTGCACATCTACATCCTCAGGTTCATCCACCTGACATTTGTACGAGAAAAGAATCTTCGGTTCAGACCTGGAGTGATAAAAGATTTAAAATGCACATTTGACCAATGTGGTATCACAGCCACTTACCCTCAATTGAAACTCATCAGCATTAAGAAATTATGCATTCAGACCTTAAAGACTCTTTAAATGAGCTTTTGATCTAGAAATTTGTAGCAGAGTAACTGCCATAAAGTAATGCTAAATGAAGCTTTAGATGAAGTCACTTAAGGGAAATACAAATGTCAGAATCCTGACTCTACAGTTGGAGAAGTGTTCTCATCTTTGGGAGTTTTGAATTACCGAGGGCAACAGCACCCAAACACTACTGAACTCCACAGCAGCCTGGCTACTGACACCAAAATGAGTCACAACAAGAGTACACTTCAAATTCCACCTGTGCACGTCATGAGAACCAAGATACAAACACTTGTAGACCAGCAGTTTTCATCTGTAATTCCAGACAGTGTTCCCTTCTAATTTCAAAGGGATGCAGAGGTACATTTTTATATTTTAAAAGTAATTTATGCTCTTAGTTATTTTCAATCCTGCTGTTTCCTGCTAATGACCAACAAATACTAAATCCTCCACTAAAGCACTCGGGTTTTCCCACCAAGGTGCATTTCCCGTGAGTGACCACACGGCGGCAACGCCGGCCCGGATATTGTCGTTCCCAGGGCCTGTCACTGGTGATTTTTAGGCCCATGGTAGAGTCCTCAGCCGAAGTTACTCAACCCCCACATCCTTTATACTAAACTACCCCAAAACCCACCCAGAAGACCATTTCAGCTCCCAGGACTCAATCCCTCGTTAAGCATTTAGCTATCAACTTCAGGAGAAAAATTTTGTGCTACACAGGATGCTGATGCTGAAGAAATGATCCTCCAGAATGTGAGAGGAATACAGCCACTAGCTCTGCTCTGCATACAAAGGAGCCCTGCTTAGGAGTAGCCTCGGGTCACACAAGAAATTCTTCAAGGGCAGAAATTAAGACTGGTTCTCTAACTGGCATTCTAGTTGCTGTCTTTATTGTACATATTGAGAGAACATGAGTGCAAAACAATTAAATTACAATATATACTCTCTTCACTCCTATTCCTGGTTACTCACCCAAAGAAGCCTTTCAGGAATGCCACATAGATAAGAGGTGCAAAGAAGCTGAAGTAAAGGAACGTGGTAGCATCAACACAGCTGTCAACAGCAAAAGGGAACATGAAGGGATTTAGCACTCAAACACAATACAGACAGGTAATACCCCTCACATCCTCACAAATTATCCAATTTCCCTCCCAAGTGTTCAGAGATCAAGAAAAATCATGCTAAACAAATTTAAACTGATGCAAAGTAACAGCCATTGTCATCAATATGTGTCATTGCTTCTA
The DNA here is from genome assembly GCA_013397935.1 of Dasyornis broadbenti. Lineage (NCBI taxonomy): Eukaryota > Metazoa > Chordata > Aves > Passeriformes > Dasyornithidae > Dasyornis > Dasyornis broadbenti. Next base: position 3,144,545 of record VZRN01005367.1, read on the forward strand.
CTCAGGGGAACCGTGTCAAAACCCAAGGTCTGACCAAGGGCAGAGTCTGAGTGCTCCCAATTTTGACTCACAGGTGTGACGCTGATCCCTGCAGAATGAGACTTCAGATATAAGGATGTCTCCATATTTCTAGCAGACAGACAATTTCCTCTCTTATCACCTATTAATGGCCAGACATTCCTGATTACTTAGAGGTCTTCTGGCACAAAACAGAACCAACAGGTTTATTCCTTCTTAGAAACACAGTGTAGGATTGTTTTCTTGGGAGACGCAGTGTTGAAGGACACTCAAATGCAACTCAAGATCCAGGCTGCAGACCTCCTCCCCCCTAGTGTACATACCACAGTCCTTCTATGATATCCACACAGAGGAGGGCACTGCCCAGGCCCTGCACCAGGTTCAGCAGTGCCAGGATGGCAGCATAAATGTAAAAACTCTTCCTGGCTGTGGGAAAGACATGGATACAGATGAAGCTTAACCTCAAACACGAGACCAATAGAAATCTGTTTGATGGAGATGCCAAACCCAACAGATGCATCTCACCTTGTCTCTTTAACAACTGCTGAAGAATTAAGACTTTATTTTCCTGTCCTGTGCTGGCAAGATTGATAGTGATATAATGGACTAAACCATAACCTCCTGCATGTGTATATACACACACAAGATGGGTTTTGAAAGCATGGTTATGGCAACACATGCAAAGATTTAATTGGCAAGCATCTGGAACCAGTGTCAGTCACATAACTGAATGCAAGAAAAACAAAGACAACCAGCAGAACCAAATGCTATGCCCTTCCAATGTACAGCACTAATAAAATTGCTCAGGAGACCCCACAGCAGGAGCAGCAGGGTATGCTGAACACCAGGCAGATCAGGCCCAGGACCCTGTGACATGTGAGGTACATATCCCCTCCCTCAGGGCACCCACACATGGATGCCAACACTAGATAGAAAGAGAAGAGTTCAGTGCAAACACCTCAATTACAGCTTCTCTCTCTAGTCAAGAACTGCAGATATTCTGCAACAACAACAACAAAAACAAACAAATGGAAGTATCTTAATAAAGTAAAAGCCCAGGTGAAAATTGTTGAGCAGCTCCCACTTAGCCTTACCTTCCCAGGAGATGACCAGCATGCACACTTTAACATCGTGTGCATTTCAAAGGAAGTTGTTATTAAGAAGTCATTTCATAAGGCTCTCAGAAGATTATATATTTACATTACACATGTATCATTAACTGAGCAGTAGGTCTTGTTTTCCTAATGTAATTGCTTAGCTACTAAAGCAGCAGTCTAACTGCTCTTACTCTGCTCTCCAAAAGACAGAACATACTAATTTTTCTAGGGATAGGTTATCAGTCCTTTGCCATGTTATCTGAACCCTGAGACATGGAATGCATCTGCAACACAAACACACACAGGAACCCTTTACTCCCACCTATGCTTTATCTTGATGCTGTACCCATCTCTACTATGGAAAACACTACAGTTACGTACAGGGCAAAGAAATCCGGTCTTTCAGAGGAGTTTTTGGAAGAATCACCACCAAGGAATAGACCTGTTGAGACAAAGAACTAGCAGTTCCACGGCTGCTTGGCAATTGAACTCAACAATCTTTGCAGGAATGGTGTGTGGCATCAGGCACGCCCTGGATGTCTCGGGGCAGAGGCACAAACCCCCGATATTAAACACAGAACAGATGTGAAGGCCCCACAACTCACCCCCATCAGCATAAAACAGCTGGTCACTGAGAAACAAGGGAGGGAAGAACATCTGAGTTCAGCTGGAATCCAGCTGCTCCAGCTTACACCACTCCCACTGCACCTTTATTGCTTCAGCTTCCCTGCAGATGAGAAGCATCAGTGCCGTACTGCATGAGGCAGTAGGAGGATTAGGGCATTACTGTACTCAAATCATCCTCCTTGCTCCATTTAGAAAATACAAAGAAGCTATCAGAGTGCATAACACATTCCCAGTACTTACCAGAAAGAAGAAACAGGAGCTGGCAAGCCAAAAATGTCTCCCTCCATGACCATAGATATTGAAGTCTTCTGCTGAGAGGTGGGCATCAGGGTACAGGATTTCCAGGGTTCCCTAGGAGAGAGGTGGCACCAACATGACTGTTACAGGCAGTACCCTCGCTGAAATGCATGTCTGTACAAGGGACACTATGTTTAAAGAAGTTCAGAAAACAGCTGGCCTGCCCTCCATGACCCAACCAAGTCCTGCCCTGCTTAGACCAAGTTATGCTTACACATTAGAGGAAGAAATGGAAGACAAGAAGTGAGGGGAAAAAGAGTGGCAGGAATCTGCATCTGAAGGAAACTAGCATCAATGACATTTGAGAAGAGAGACTGAGGTGGACAGGGGATGCAAACACTTATCTGTCTAAAATAGACCAAGAGTTCCATTTCCGTCTTTAAAGTAGACTTTTCTGCTGAAACATCCAGAATATAGTCAGTTTGGGAAAGGACACTGTTTTGTTTAGGAGCTATCATACAGACAGTGGAGAAAGAAGTGTTTGTAAGCACTACTGAACTCAGATATAGCTCAAACACTTGATATTTTATGAGGCTCCTCCAGCTTTATCATGTGGTAATGATCAGCTCAGTGCCTCTGCAGCCAAGAGCCTGGTCTCAGAACAAAGCTCTGTGTGTTACTCTGGTGCTGCCCTGAGTATAGAGACATGGGCTGACCACTGACATGCCGAAGAGGAGAATAAATCCAGACACAGATTGCATTGTTCAGAGACATGAAGACATGCCTAATAAACTGAGCCAGCAAGCCAGCTGCTAGTTTGAAGAGAAGCAAGAGCTCTCAGCTCTCAAAGACTCAGCAGACAAGAGGCCACTGCAGCACCCTTACTTGGCAAGCACATGGTTTTCATGGCCCTTGAGGTCAGATCCAGAACTTGTGGCTCAGGTGTGGAAAACCTCACTCATGTTCCAAGGTTCACTAAACAAGGCAATCCATCCAAACCTCATCTTATTTCTTCACCTTATCTGAGCTATTTATGCAGTCAAGAGGATGAGCAGATACTGTCTGCTTATACACTGCCACGAACATTTGGTCTTCCTCCAAAACCTCATCCAAAGAGCAAAGCTGCCACTTTCAGATAGGAGTCACACACTTTACTGCTCAACTTCAAGCACAGTCCCTTCTTTTGCAAAGACTAATTCTTCTGTGTCAACGTACTCACCTGGGTGACAGAATATGCCAGCGACAGCACAGTGGTGATTGCCAGGACACGTTTCACGCTCGACTTGCTCTCCAGGTGACCTGTAATTATGGGGTACAGAAGTGATTCAGGATGTAATCCCAACACCAGTTAAAATCAGTTCTTTCCAGAACCAATAAAGGAAAACATTTCCAGAGGCCTTCAAGGGAAGGTTAAAGCTCACTAAACCCCGTTTGGAGTGTTGTCATTCACAGGCAAAATCCTACTTACAAAACAACAGATTTTAACTTGCTTTCTTCCTGTCTACTAGAGAAAACAACTAAGTCCTTCTGCTGAGATTACAGAAATAAAAAAAGGCAGGAATGACTCTAGCATCAGGTACACTGAGATGTTATAAAGCTTCTATTCAGGAAAAAGAGTTGATGGCAGGCTGGGGTAGAGAAATCTGTACTGGAATATACAGAAGCAGGCAATCTCCAGAAGCTCCTTCCAATCTAAATTATTCTGTGAGCCCTCAAAAGATGAAAAGGATACTGCTACTGCTCAGGAGTCCCACTAACAGATGCAACAGTGACACCTACCAACTACCTCTGGCCTACAGGAAGAGGCATTTTCACCTGCACAACTCAAAAACGTAGAACTACAGTTGTAGGTACAGAAGAAGCATTTGAACGCAGTCAGGATGTAATCAAATCAATCAAGGATGGGATAAAGGGATAGAAGGGCCCCCAAAGGGACCATCTTAAATAAAATGAGGTTGAAGCAAAGATCAGACTGTTGATCTTGGCATAAAAATCTTCTTTACTTAAGCTGTACACTCCATCGTATGAGTGCAGGAAAAACAAAGCACATACAAACCCTTAAATCACACAAGCCATAGATCTGTAAACATAACCAGGCTTTCAGCTACTCCTAACTAAAACTCCACAATCTACCCTTTGTAATTTTTCTATAGCCTCTTCACTTTATAGAATCAGCATCCCTATGAAATTACAAATGCAGCCTCTGTGGAAAGAAAGGGAATAGGCAACACTCAAAGCACTCAAAAACCTCCTGACACATACCAAAGGCAAGGCCTAGAATCACCACACTCAGTTCAATCGCCAGAAGGAAGAATCTTGTGATCTCCCACAGGATCTGAGGAATAACAGAAACAAGACAAACATGATTAGATGGAGACAGGAACCAGTTTGAAGTTAATAAAGCAAAACTCCAGGGGATGGAACCTCTGAATGGCTGGTCATTTCCACAAGCCCTTCTGATGCTCCGTAGGGCTTGTGCTCACATGCTTGTTCCAAGCCCTGTTCATGCTTGCGAAACAGAACAGTTGTGTGGGAATGAGCAAATAGCAGGTCTACAGAGAAGAAGTGGCCATGGTTTGCCCCGGCTGAGGATCTGTCACTTGTCTCAGATGTGTTCCTGCTGCTGTGCTCCCAAAGAGCACAAGACCATGATGACCTCAAAAATATAATACTAAACAAGGCCAGTTCTTAAATCAGTAGATATGCCTGAACAAACTCTGTATTCTGCCCTCTTCCAAAGCTACTGGTCCTTAAATCTAAAGCATATTCAAGTATAAAGCACTCCCCGTTCCAGCCTGTCATTTGTAATCTCATGTTTTATTTGGTGAAACAAGACCAGTAAAAAGCAGCTGAGGCAATTTTTCAGGGAGTCATACAATAAATCAGTACTAAACCTAGAACAAGGACCCAGATTCTGGCTTATTAACCCTTTACCTCTGAATGGTACTCTCTCTTGAGGATACATAATATTTTAAGAGGCATTTGATAAGACACTTCTCATCTCAGCAAATACTCTGTGTGTGTGTGTGCATATATATGAGAGAGCACAAAAGAAACATAATAGACAGGATGGAATATGTGTTTACAGAAAAAATGGCCAGAGTATCTGTCCTGTTACATGATTTCCCAGTTGCTGCACTTAGCAGAAACACCAGAGCTGAAGAAAAACATCTTTCTACCTCTTCTTTATTTTTCAAGTCATCTGTTGGACAGAGGTGAATGAAAATGCTACAAATATCCAGCCACTCACAACAGCAGCTCATCACAATGCTTTGACAGTAACGTTAAAGGGAAAAGCAAGGGAACCACACTGATCCCAGAGAATAAAGCCCAACGACCTGTACTCTGTGGGTGGCCCCTCTTTCTCTAACAGGTCAAAAACTGCACAGCTTTTTGTTTTAAGTAATATTCTGCTACAAGTTAAATTACTACAAAGGAAGAGCACGTACAAAGATATTTCCTGTTTGCTAAGGGTTCACCCTGTGCTCAGAGTGGCTGCAAGGACATTCAGGTGTCAGTTTCAAAAGGGAAGTTGGTTTTATATGCATTCAATACAAAAAAATTAAACATTTTCAAAGAGCCATTGGAATACTGCAAGAGTAACAAAGGCCAGGTCTTGTCTATCCATTAAAGGTATCTGAATGTTTACCCCTTGCAAAAAAGAATCATATCATCCCTGTAACAGGAAACTTTTGCTGCCACTATTTGTGTGTCTATTTTAGGAAATCCATTGTTTAACCATCCTGGATGTTGTGATGATTTAGATCCAGCTATCAAAACAGGATTCCATAGCACACATAGCTATGAGTACTGCAAAAACCCACATTCTTCTTGTACACACATAAGAGGGAAGCCAGAGCAGATTGCTGTGATCAGAAGTACACAAAGCACAGCCTCTAAAGTCAGTGCTGCACCTACCTTGTCAGCAACCATGGCAGCATCAGAGGCGCTCACAGTCATGGAGACAACAGCACGGGCAATGCCAACTAAAGCCACCACAAACACCTGCAAAGGAAGAGCAAAAGCGAACTCACGGCAAAAGGCACATATGCAATAGTGATCAGAAACCCTTTTGGAATACCATTTCCAGGTCAGCTTTCAAGCCTGATCATGTGTACTAAGAATTTCCTGTAGCAGACTAGAGCTAATTTTCTGAAAGAGATTCCTCAGACCTGTTAGATACAAGTACTGCCTTAGAATTTAGGAAGGAACAATTGCCTCAGCTGTCAGATTAAGCTCCAGAGAGTTCTTCACCTAGTCTTTACAACAGTATCTTAGTAGTCTTCCCACTCTTCAGTCCACTACCGCAGGCGAGGGGAAAACGAAACAGAGAGAAAACATATCCCTCTGAATTATAAAACCAAATGGTTGGTATATCTGACTAAACCAATCACATCAGATAACAGAAACCACTCAATACCAACTACCACACTTCACAACTGTGACAGAAATAAGCCTGCAGTTCTCTCACTCCACACTGACCGTGCTCAGGAATACAGAGAAATCACCTGCAGCCACCCACTTTAAAACATCTTACCCTGCTGCACAGTGCAACATAGAGATGCCCAAGTCCCTTTATGTACCATTTTTAAGCATGACAGCTCAGCGAGGCTCAGTTACCAACCCCTGTGCTGTCACAGCCATACCATGCAATTAAGAGCTCAGTTGGATGTATCTACACTCCACTGTGCAGACTTACACAGAGTCTTAAACTCTAAAAAAGCAGATTTTTCCAGAAGAAATTCTCTGAGTCACAGGCTGATCCTAATGCTGAAGGCAGGAGGCAGCTAAACTTATCAGAGAACCAAGAGTCCAAGCTGATTCTAAGGTGGTAACAGAATGAAAATGACCAATAAGTCACCAATAAATGAGTAACTCCTTCTTAGAGGAAGAAGGGACAGCAGCAGCAGGAAAGAAGAATACAATCCCTCCTGGGGTGGAAAACTCCGTAACAAAACACTGACAAAAGAGAAGGGCCCCTGAATATAATGGCGTTCTAGAGCTGCAACAACTCACTGGAGGGGAACACACATTCAAGAACATCATCAAGTCAGGGGCCAGTTTGATATGATGGGAAAGAAACTAACAGGGTTGGGGTTTCTGCATTTCCAGACTAACCAGAACCCTGTCACATCACCATTTTCTCCAGCAGATGACCAAGCTTTTCAACAGCTTTACACAAATTATTCTCCACTATTTCATTTTCACTCAATGAAAAGCTGAGTTTATGTCCCATGCTACTGACTGCAAGGAGCAAAGAAAGCCTAAGATACTAGATTCCAAGACATAAAACCAACTAAGGAAGAAAAAAGCAAAAGGAAAAACCAAAATCACCACAGGAGAACAAAATCCACTCAAACCCCGCAGATATTGTCCCAGAATCTATTAAAAGTTGAATTCAGAGTGTTCAAAAAATGTCTGTGTCTACTTCTTGTACTACACCTTCAACAAAAAGCAGATTTTATCCCTGAAAGAGCTGGTTTAAGCTCTCTCCACTAATTCAGTGACCTTATTTATGAGTGGTAATAAAAAAAACACTCATCAGTACAAAGGCACAGAGTGGTACTCACTAGTATGTAGAACGTAGTGAAGATTGGGCTGGAAGTGACCCGGATTTTGGCTCTGGCAGAGGGCAGCTTCCAGAGAAGAAACATAAAGAAAAGTACATTGGGAACCAGGAGCAGAAGATCCCAGTAGCGGACTCTGTAAAAAGAAAGTAAAACAGGTTTTATCCCTGTTCTTCAGTCTCTAGAAGGGAAGACACCAGCCCTGGTCCTTTCTCAACCAAACTCTGAGAAATAAAGCTGTTTCCTGTGGCCCAGGATCAGACTCTGGTCCCATTTCCTCCAACTCACCTGGACTTCCCAATGTCCTCATAGAGCAACAACAGGCACTTGTGCGGCACTGTAATGTTTGTGTCATTGATCACCTGCGTTGTCATTGGGGAGAGAGTTGTCACATTATCCAGTGCTGTCACCAGGGCAGCTGAATGTGTGATGTTGTCAGACACAGAGAATGTCATCACAGACATCATGGACTGGAACATCCTGTCTTCCTTCTGGTCCAGGTCAAACAGTGCAAGACAACCACAGCAGAGAAAAAAAGCAATATTAAATCAGTTGTGAGTCAGAGCTAAAAACCAGATCCTTGATATTAGGCCCCTGCACAACTGCGTCCTGCTTGGTGCAGCCAATTATCATCATGTCAAAGGCTGTATTTCACAATGAAATGCCACGTGCCCTAAGTCTGCACACAACCATTAGGGTAGACTAGGATAAAACCACTATTTTATATCAGAGTAACGAGTGCCTTCACATGGTGCTAAGTGGGATTAAATTTTGTGAGTCTTTGTGCTTTGGCAGATTCCTAGAAGAAATCAAGACTCAACAGCAATACATGGCATCATCAGATGGAGACAAAAACCCTGCTTTACCAGGACACTCATCATTCTAGGTCCCAAGATCAAGAAGTGACAGTCAATGACTTGATTTCAACTACTGCAAAGAAAAGATGAAGGCCTCTACTGAAAGCCTATTGCTGTTACCAACCCTGTAGTCTGAGAGCAGGAAGAGCCTTACATACACCCACCTAAAGGGACTGTACAGTCTTTACCTTTCAAATCCAAAACTGGCAAAAGCAAGATTCAGCATTCTTTTTCTAACCCTCTACAAGACACCAGAACTAATTTGGTTTTGAGCAAATCTCTTCCCACCCTAAAGCAGAACCCTCACTGTTAAGGCACTTCATAGCTACAAGCTGAATACACATTGTACATTGTTTGTACTCAGGGTCCAATCACCCCTCCTGACAACCCCCAAAGAAGAGATCACAGACAACCAACAGATGTAAAAAAGATAAATCTCTGTCAGCCAGCATCTTAAAGATGCACATTGCCAGGGACAGCACTTGAGCAGTCTGTGTGTTATAGCTAATCCAGGATTTATCTCAAAAAAAATTTCTCCCTGTTTGACTTCAGCCCTGACTTGCGCAGTGAAAACTGACAGCCCCCATGACAGGGCTCAGAAGGTATTTTCCCTTAGAGGTTCTGGGTGACTCACAAGCTGGAAAGAAGCAGCACAGCCCTGTGTCATCTGCTGAGCTTTCAGAGTTCAGTAGCATCTTCTCCACAAATTCCTCGAGACTGTCAGTCACAGGCTCTTCTTTCTCTTCAGAGGCTGAGACTCTTCCCAAGTTCTCTAAGGGGCAAGGGAATCATCCCACCCTCAGCCAACGAACCCTCCTTTTGATTCATCCTTGCTGACAGATACTCTCTAAGCTGGGATTTTCTTTCGTGACTGCCATATGCTGTGCTGCACAAGAGGCATCACAGTAAATAAACACACAGACCTGGAAGGAGCAGCTTCATGCTGCAAAGAAGCTTCAGCAAAGAAGCTTCACATTCCAGATTTTTCTCCAGAAGTGTCCTCTCTCCCCTCCAGCTTCTCACTTCTCAGAACTGACATTGTTGAGAAAGATTTTCTCTTAACAATTTTGCTCCATTCTCTTCCTCTGTAACACCACTACATCTCAGCAGCAGCGAGGGCAAGTACGGTCACATCTGCCAACATGGAAAAATTTCTACATGATTTTTTTAAAAAGCTGGGAAAAAGTAGAGAAAAACCTCACAGACCACAAGCAGAGTAACATCATCAATTGTGAACCATCACAACCTTCTAGCAGCTCTTCTGGGACAAAGAATTCCATGTGCCTGTCACACTGAAAAGAGCTCAAGTATAAAGCTGTGAGAGATTTACATTAGAAAAACAACTCCTTATGAAAAGAGCAAACAGGCTCCATTATTTTTCACTAGAAGCCAGCACTATCATGCAACAGCAGCTGCTGATAAGGAGAGGAGTTGGACACACATAACAGAACTCCAGTCACAAGGTTTCAAAGGGCAAAGCAGAATCAAGCTCACCTCTCAGCCAGACTGCTCACTACAGCCTGTTACTTGTATTCTTCCTCCCCAGATAAAGTGTACACAAAGCAGAACAACAGAACATCCAGCATGGTAAGAGAGGGCAGTCAAGGCCACCAGACAGACAGCATGGTGGTCATGCTTTCCTAATAGCTACGGCCTACAGCAAGGATGGGGAGATCTGGCCCCTTCCTGTCCAAATCAACAGCAAAAATCCCTCAGCAACAGGACCAAGAGTTGATAGAAAGGATCCAGCTAGGGTTTGTCATCTCCAGCAACACTGCTCCTTACAGCACATTGTCCCTGCCCTGTATAGTCCTAAATAAATCCAGTCAGCTGAGCATATCCCAAGAGCTCACTCACCACATCCTGCCTCCACAGGACTGCCCACTTCAGCCCAGCCCATGCAATGGGGACAAAATCACCCCAGAGCCGCATAAAGAGAAACCAGTGCTGCAGTATGGTCTCCCCTTTTCATCCAGCAGGCAGATCTATACACCAGAAAACAAAATATTTTTCTGCTCTCCAGATAAAGTCAAACTGACTTGGTCACAGCCAATTCCACAGTCCAGGCCCTGGACAAGCTGCATTTGGACCAAGAACAGGCGCATGATTCTGGGCTGCAGTGATAGAGCGCTGGGAAAGGCTCTGCTGTACCTTCAGGTGAATGTTATCTCACCAATGGATATTGTTCCTTGAATCATGGCACTGTAACAATATCAGAGCTTACATCACTGGCAATTCTCTCACTGTGCTCTCAAAGTCCACCTACAAAAAGGTGAATTACACACTGCCAGAATTACAGCTTTAATTTAAAAATCGGAACTTTTCTTCCTTCTTGCAAACAGTATCAGAATGTCTCTTAATTACAGGTCATGGTGGGGTTAAGATTGCTTCCTACAACACTCTACTTGTGCAATAAACACTGCACTGACCAGAGCCCTGCTTAAATACAACTATTATTTCAATAACTTAAATGCTTTTAAAAAAACCCAATATACTAAAAGTAAAAAAAAAAAAAAAAAAAAAAAAANTACGAACAGTTCTGGTAAGTTAATACATGCAACCAAAAAGAAAAAAAAAAAAAAAAAAAGATAAAAGCTAGCTTTTTTTTTTTCTCTTCCTTTTTAAGAAGGCTCTTCAACTCTCACTTTTGGTCACAACAGTTGCATTTTTCGTTTGACGCTTAGAATTCATGGCTGGAATTTTCCCTCAGTGATCGAGGCGTTCCCTTCCGCAATTAGATTCTGGTTCTGAACTTAGCTTTAAAAAGCAAGAAACTACAACACGAGGGGGGAAAAAAAAAAAAGCGATGAAAAATACCGAAAGTAGAAGTATCAACAAAAAGCTAAAACCCTCAGATACAGTGAACCCTGGCCTAGAGGCGGATTTCAGAAATGCATATCCCG
>VZRN01005367.1:3158593-3183037 GCA_013397935.1 Dasyornis broadbenti
GCACCTGATGTTGGGTGGGTGGGGGGGGGGGGGGGGCCTGTGTCTGTTTCACTCCGAGCACCAGCCAGTTCCCTGTCACAGAGAAGAGCCACTCTCCTATTTATATCATGATGCTCCTGCTTTGCTATATTAGTACCAGCCTGAATCATACAGCTGGGCTCCTGGAAGAGCCGTTTCAGATTGTCAGCTGCCTCTTCAGTCACTTTTGCTTCTGGTGTCTCCTGTTTCAGGGTCACTGTCCCATGCTCAAGTGCAGCCAAGTGCAGAAATAGCCTAATACTAAATAGTGGTCAGAAACCCTTCAGAGAATGCAGATCCCCCAAATCCAAACCACCTGTTGTTATGCAAGACCCTGCAGCCTGGGAGGAAGCATTCCACCTCCATGCCAAACATCAGCCCATTGCTTGCTTTGTCTCTCTAAATTCCTCTTCCAGTCTCTATGGGACAGGTGCTCTATTCAGTTCCTCTCCGAAATGGCATTTGCTCGCTGCCCTGAACAGCTGGGGAGACAGATGTGTCTCCAGAACAGCTCTGTTCAGCTCCCTGTTACTTTTAGCACATATAGGCTCACATTAAAAAAAAAAAAAAAAAACAAAAAAAACCCCCACAAAATGCTAGAAACTCCTTCACACCTCTTGCAGTTTTAGCGAAAATCAGAACAAAGGTGATTCCACTGGGTCAGTGGCAAACCCGGTCAAGCCAGGCTTGATTTTAGCCGCCAAAGAGGCAGGCATGAGCACGGGAATTCACAGTGGAATCTCTCCCGTTATTCGGGTTACCGGTAGGAGGAGGCCCCTTGAGCCCACAGGGAAATGCCCAAACATTTGCCAAAGTTTGCCACTGCCTCGCACAAAGCGCCCGAGCCCCCTTGGCCGGGGGTGGCCAGGGGTGGCCGGGGGTGGCCCCGCCCGCTCCAGCTCCCGCCCCCGCCTCATCCATATTCACAAGGGGCGGGGCCCGTCCCAGTCTATCCATAATTCATGAGGTTTCGCGCGCTTTTGTGACCACGTGAGGCAGTTTTCGCGCGGAATCCAGCGGGGCAGGAAGCGGCGGAGATGGCGGTGAGCGACCGGGCCGGGCCGGGCCGGGCCAGGCCAGGCCAGGCCAGAGGAGCCGGGGAGGGGGGTTGCCACCCCTACGGAGTGCGGGGTCCTCCCCGCTGCGGGACACTTGGCGCTGCGGCCGGGCGAGGTCCAGAGAGGATCTCGGGGTGGAGGGAGCAAAGGGGGTGCGCTCGGCGGGGACTCCCGAAACGCCGAGGGAAGTTTGCAGCGTGCCCGGCGCCTCAGAGTAGACCGGGCCGGGGCAGGATCGGACCCTTCCATTCTGCTCCGGCTGCGCTGCGCTTGCAGGACGGATTTACCCGTCTCCCCCTTTCATATGTTTCCATTGTCATTTGCGAGGAGGGCTAATTATAACTCGTTGGTGATCTATATGTTTCCCTTGTGATCGCGGCCTGCATCGCCCAGGCCCCTGAAAGCGCTGATCCCCCTCTCCCTTCGCGGCCCCCCGCCCTCACCGCCGCTCCTGCCCTTGCAGGACTCCTCCGAGTCGCAGGCAACGGTGACCAGCCCCGTGCGGAGCTCCCGCCGCGGCGATGCCTTCACGCCCAGCCCCGGCCGGGACCTGCCCCCCTTCGAAGATGAGTCCGAAGGGCTCCTGGGGACCGAGGGGCTCCCCGAAGAGGAGGAAGAAGGGGAAGAGCTTATTGGGGAAGGGATGGAAAGGTAAGGAAACCGTCTGGGGAGTTGTTTCCGGCGATGGGATGCTGGGGATGTCAGTGCAGCCAGCGACGTGGAGGAGGCTCTCACGCCTTGTGGGATCCTTCTGTTGTGCTGGTAGCTGAGGTGAGTGGGCCGAAGAGCTGCTGGGCAATGGGGAAAGGTCAGGGAATGGTGTAATTTGAATCTTGGGAGAACTGAGCAAAGTGCCATCGTGGTCCGGGGTGGGTACACCAGGATCTGCCTGGATGCATGATGTACATCCAGCCCAGCTCTTTACTCCTGCAGGCATGAATTTTGGTGTTTTTTCACTCAGCCAGGCCTGCTGGAAAGCTGAACTTTGCAACGCAAAGGCTTGAATGCTGGCTTTCCTAACCATGGTGCTGGAGCCCTTGGCATTCCTAACGATAGTGCTGAAGCCCTTTACGGCAAGGCATCTTCCTTTGGGAAGTGCCTTCCTGCTCAACACATTCTGTCCTGCTGCAGAACAACTATCCTGACACCTGCCCAGCAGTAGCCAGAGAAGGGCTGCAGAATTGCCTTCCTGGACTGATTTCATGCTCTGTGTGTGTGCTAGGGACTACCGCCCCATCCCGGAGCTGGATGTGTATGAAGCAGAGGGCCTGGCCCTGGATGATGAAGATGTGGAGGAGCTGACTGCCAGCCAGCGGGAAGCTGCTGAGCGAGTGATGAGGCAGCGGGACCGCGAGCTGGAGCAGGGCATGGGCCGCATGAGGAGGGGGCTGCTCTATGGTAGGTGCAATGAGCTGTACCAAGTGTGCCACCCAGTGTGCTTGATGATAACCCAGCCCTTCTGAGGGAGCTGGGCTCTTTACCCTCAGGTTAGCAGGGGGCTCTCTAGAGCTCCAGTGTATTTGGGCTCTTAGTGAAATCGCTGGCTAAGGGCTTGCTGGATTCCCCAGTGTGTGATCCCTTTCCTTTGGGCTTCCTAGGAGCTCATTGGGTATGTTCTTCTGGTTACTGCTGAAACAAAGTCAGGATCCTGGGCGTGTGTCAGAGGGTTGGATTCTACCAAGTGTATGCTGTAGAGTTTGTTGGCAGTGGTGCTCCTGTACAGACTTTTGTGGGCTGGGTGGAAGGGCCTTCAATGCACTTTAAGCCCATTCCTTGGTCAATGCATTCATGGACTTGAACGTGTGCTGTTGCTTACAAATGTTCCTATTCACACCCTTAAAGTCTTAGCTATGTTGTGGAAGATGTAGGAGGTAGTCTAGAACTGGATTTAGGCTGGGCCTGGGATGTCTCTTGGTTTTTATCCCAGGCTCTGATGTCTTTACTTCCACAGCCCATGCAATCCCCTGTGACTAATGCAAAGAGTGGGATGGGAATCTCAGCTCTTAAACTGTTTTTGCTCCCAACCCGTAGACAGTGACGATGAAGACGAAGACCGTCCTGCGCGGAAGAGGCGGCTAGCAGAGCGGGCTGCTGAAGGCATGGAAGAGGAGGATGAAGACATGATTGAGAGCATTGAGAATCTGGAAGATATGAAAGGGCACTCAGTGAGAGAATGGGTTTCCATGGCAGCTCCCCGGCTTGAGATCTATCACCGCTTCAAGAACTTCCTGAAGACCCATGTGGATGACCATGGGCACAATGTCTTCAAAGAGAGGATCAGTGACATGTGCAAAGGTAGGTCATTGAAGGCTCTCTCTCTCTCTCTTTATGTGAGTCATGGTACTTTGTGGTGATCCAGTCCAGAGGCAGATATTTTTCTGCCTGCCCTCTTTGTTCCAGACATTGAATCAGCACTTAAAGAAAGCCTCATGCTGATGGAGATAAATGAATAATGGAAACATGTCTACTGTCTTCTTTGATTCTGGCTGACTAATTAGAAGGCCCCTGGCGTCTGCTCCTCATTAATATTCATATCGTAGAAATGCTAGCAGAAGAATATGTGGGGCAGCAGACAGTGGTCTGCAAGTTTGTGATCTGAAAGAGACAACAATTGCTTGCTGTCTGCATCAGTTACTTTCTCACACTGGAAACTGGATTATCCAGCAAGGGGACACAAATAGACCTTGTGACTTTGGAAACCATGTCAGTGTTGCAGCCTTGTATTCTGACTAGGCACTGCCAGAAGAAACAGTCATTAAGGCTGTCATTGATGAGTTTTAAAAGCAGAAATTGTCACAACTAGGAACAGCTCATGTAACTGCACTTGTTGTATTTCTTCTTTATATTGAGCAGAAGCTTGAGCAGTAGAACAGGATCAGTTTTATAAAGCTGGGAAATAAAAGGCATTTGTCTCATCCATTTCGATGAACATAAGACACAGGAGGTTTTTTGCCAGCTATTCAGCACACATAATAGTCTCCTATTAACTTCTGTTTCCTGGTGGTCTCTGAGAGAGTTGTGTATTGGGCTGAGGCTTTTGAGTCTCAGGGACACGGAGCCTGGGAAGTATCTGTGCAGAACTGGAGAGGAACAATCACAAGCTTGGTACTGATGAAGAATTCGCTAGAGAAATAAATTTAAAAGGGTTTTCCATCCATTTTCAAATTTTAAGCTCTAAATATTTTCAGGGAAGGTACAGAGATCTGCAAACTGCAGCCTACAGGATACAGGCTTGTCTGTTCTGGCGATCCTTTGCAAACTCCTTGAGGAGTGAACAGGCTGAAATTACAATTCATCTCATCTTTTTCTTAAGAGAACAGAGAGAGTCTGGTGGTGAACTATGAGGACCTGGCAGCCCAGGAGCATGTCCTTGCCTACTTTCTGCCTGAGGCCCCAGCAGAAATGCTGAAGATCTTTGATGAAGCAGCCAAGGAAGTGGTGTTGGCTATGTACCCCAAGTATGATCGTATTGCTCAGGAGATCCATGTCCGTATCTCCCACCTCCCTCTGGTGGAAGAGCTGCGGTCACTCAGGTAAGAGCAGAACTACCAGCAGTGGCTGTGGGGCCTGCATTAGACTTTGGGGTGCTCAGGACTCACCTGTGAGCTAAACCTCCAGGTAGGTCCAACAGGATAGCTGAACTTGGCACAGGAAAAAAATCATACCAAGGATGAACTTTCAGCATCCCTGAGGTAAACTTGTGCCTTGTAGCAAGAGCATTTCTGAAGGGTGTTTTGCCTTCTGTGCCCTGCAGGCATCCAGCATTTCTCTCTCTTTCCGTAGGCAACTGCACTTGAATCAGTTGATCCGGACCAGTGGAGTGGTGACAAGTTGCACAGGGGTCCTGCCTCAGCTCAGCATGGTCAAATACAACTGCAGCAAGTGCAACTTCATCCTGGGACCCTTTTTCCAGTCACAGAACCAGGAGGTGAAACCCGGTTCCTGTCCAGAGTGTCAGTCTCTTGGCCCCTTTGAAATCAACATGGAAGAGGTAAGAGGTGTTGTGCTTGGTCTGGATGGGGCTGGCTGCTCATCCTGCTCCACTGCCTGTTCCTCCCAGCCCTGCCTTGGTTCCCACCCTTTGAACAGCTTGGTGTGGGGAGAGAGAGCTTGTTTTGTCTATTTGACAAGGGGGCAGATCTTGTCTATTTGAGCTCTTGACCTGAATGTACTCAGTTTAGCGATCAGAAGTAATTTATTGCCACACTGTAGGTGTTTAGGTTGAATGTTTTGCCACAATCATCTCTGTGGTACAGAGTTATTTATTCATATTTTAGAAATGCAAACACACACTGTCCAACTCGCCTTCCCAAGTTAGGTCAGTCTGTCCTGATCTGTCAGCAAAGGAAGCTAGAGAGCAAAATCATTGATGTGGAGCTTCTGATTTTCATTCTTTGCTTTGATACCTTTAACCGTCAGAAGTGGAGCATCCTTCGCACAGGAATTGGCGCAGTGTTTGGGTGGGCAAACACTGTGGAGGCTGAAACACAGTGGTGAGATGCAGCAAAGTGCTTTCCTGTCCTCACTGTTGTCTATCACACCCTGGAATTGCACCTCACAACCTTCCATCCTCCCATGTCCATAAGTTTTCTAACCAATGTCCAGTAAATCTTTGAATGGCCCTTCTCTCTGAGGTGCCTGTAAAAAGCCATGCTGGTGCCTGCTGGACTTGCTGGGTAACTTTGTTTTCGTTGCTGCAGACAGTCTATCAGAACTACCAGCGCATCAAGATCCAGGAGAGCCCTGGGAAGGTGGCTGCAGGCAGGCTGCCCCGCTCCAAGGATGCCATTCTCCTTGCTGATCTGGTGGACAGCTGCAAGCCAGGAGATGAGATTGTGAGTACACTGTTCAAGTATGGGGAGAGCACAGGGCATTTTTAAATTCTGACTGTAACATCACCAGAACATCTGTGGGGATACGGTGAGGGATTGTTCTCAGATACATTTGAGCAGCTACTTCTGAGACTTACCTTAAAATGGAGAGGGGGCTATTTAGTACTGTGCTGGCACTGACATAGCAATTCCTGTTTCCCAGGAGCTGACAGGGATCTACCACAACAACTACGATGGCTCTTTGAACACTGCCAACGGGTTCCCAGTGTTTGCAACTGTGATCCTGGCCAACCACATTGCCAAGAAGGACAACAAGCTGGCTGTTGGGGAACTGACTGATGAAGATGTGAAAGTGATTGTGGGTCTGTCCAAGGATGAGCAAATTGGGGAGAAGGTGGGTCAGTCTTAGACATCCCTTCTTTTCCTGTTGATAGCTTGCCATCACCTGGCAGCTGGATCAGAAAGTGATGAAATGGGTCAGATGGCTAAACAGTGATTAAAGGAACTTTTAGAAATCCCAGTTCTCTCTGAATGGTCTTCTGTAGCTCTCAGACAGGTGTTGATGAGAGTTGGTTATAGGAGAGAAGTAAATAAGAAACTTCCCTTGTACTTTGGGAGGTCAAATTTTCTGTTTCGCCCCTTCCTTCTCTGAGCTTTCTACATCACAACATTGGAGCTAGAAGACAGGTGAGAGACACTCAGACACTGCTCATATCTGATCAGTTTTCTCTCCCTATATTTTAAAAGCCAAGTGGGGGAAGTGTTCTGTGGGGCCAATGACTGCATCTCCAGTCCCCTAAAGGACTTACTGCTTAGCTTAAGTTGTGGTAGAGATTTTAGCTTTGCTTCCTCTATATGCTAAGACCTGAATCCAATACTTGAAAGAAAAGCTCCTGGATCGGTGCATATTCAACCTCACAGGTTTAATCTCTGCAGAGGTCTTCACTGCCTTTGCTGTGCTGTTGTTACAGTGACTGCTGTTGCAGTGGATGCAACAGCTTCAGTTGAGCCAGGAGTGTTTTAATGTGAGAAGTCTCCAGCATCAGGTTATTTTCAGAATACTCTTGAGAAAATAAGACAGTTTTTCTTAATATTTGACTATGATGACACTTCATGTGCGGCATAGCCCATTCAAGTACTGTCATATGCAGTGAGTAAGCCTCAGATCAAGGTCTTCAGCTTCACAAGAGCTGATAACAGCCACTGTGATGTGCCTTGTGTACAACAGGGTTGTGGAGGTAGTGGCAGCAGCTTCCAGCACCAGACAAAATAATCCGCCACGCCTCAACAACCATTTTTGTGAAGCTTCTCTGGGCAACACTGAGTGAGTAGTTACCTTGAAAAAACCTTCACACCCTGGATAATAAATACTCTTTGGAGACAGCAGTATCTTAAGAGTAGGTTTAGATATGGCACCTTGCTGATGTTCATGCAAAATCCTGTTCAGAATGGGAACTGGTATTCCCTGGACAACTCCTCTGGTTTCTCTTTCAGATTTTTGCCAGCATTGCCCCATCTATTTATGGACATGAAGATATCAAGAGGGGCTTGGCTTTAGCTCTCTTTGGCGGAGAGCCCAAAAACCCAGGTGAGTGTCACTTGTGTCCCTTGGTCCTGCCTCACTCAAGGGAGGGCAAAGAGACTTGGGTTTGTCTGTGCCATTGAAACGAGAGTGAGTAGAGTTGTCTGTGTGCTTGGTAACAGACAAAGTTCAACAGACTGAGGGGTATCTGTGATTGAAGTGGCTGTTTTATCACAATGAAAACTCAGGTGTGACAGTAGAAATGCTATGACTGAAAATAGCTCCTGCTGCAACCCTGGGCAAGTTTTTGTCCCTCCTCTAGGAGGTCATGTTTAATGCTCCTTCAGAGGTTTGACCTTCTGGCAGCCTGATTTATTATCATCTCCTTAGAAGGATGTGTTAGGATGTGTCAGCAAGGTTAGAAATTCTGTTTTACAAAGATGACTGCTTCCAAAACTGACTTTCTCCCTCAACTTCCCAGTTTATAAACTGGTTGTCATGCCTGCTGGTTGCCCTCCCTTCAGCTTTGTGGTGCCTAGGGCAGGGTTGCTGTCAAGCCATGCACTCAGCTGCCACGTGGCTCTCCCATTGCTTTTGTAGGTGGCAAACACAAAGTCCGTGGTGACATCAATGTGCTTCTGTGTGGAGATCCTGGTACTGCAAAATCACAGTTTCTTAAATATGTAGAGAAGGCATCAAGCAGAGCAATTTTCACCACTGGCCAGGGTGCTTCTGCTGTGGGCCTCACAGCCTACGTCCAGAGGCACCCGGTCAGCAAGGAGTGGACTTTGGAGGCAGGAGCCCTTGTGCTGGCTGACAGAGGTGTCTGCCTGATTGATGAGTTTGACAAGGTGAGCCCAGCTTCATCTCTCTGGGAAGGATTAGCTATGAAGGGACTGGCTGTAACCTCTGTCCTCTGAGGACACACTGTAACTCATGGTAATATCTCTCAGATGACCAAAGTTCCTGCAGTTTACTGAGGTCCTTGCTGGTCCATACTGCAGTTTGCTGCCTTTTCAGAGCATCTGGAGCTGATTCCCCTTGGTGTGTTGAGCAGTGGAGTGTAGACATAGATTCACTCTAAGTCATTCTTGCTTTCCTGTAGATGAATGATCAGGATAGGACCAGCATCCACGAAGCCATGGAACAGCAAAGCATTTCCATCTCCAAAGCAGGCATTGTTACATCCTTGCAAGCTCGCTGCACCATTATTGCTGCTGCCAATCCCATAGGTAAGTGCTGGAGGACTATAGGACTATCTCAGGCTCTCAGCATAAGTCCACAGTCATGAGAGCTGTGGCATGGATTCCCTTCGCTCTGCCTGGTTCCTTCAGTCTGGAGCAGAGATGAAGTGAGCAGAAAAGTCTCTAGTAACGTTCTGGGGGTCTGTCCTTCCTCCAAAGCTCCAGCTTTGGAGCCTGTTTGACCTGGATTGTCTCTGTGACCCAGGTGGGCGATACGACCCATCGCTGACATTCTCAGAGAATGTAGACCTGACAGAGCCCATCATCTCTCGATTCGATATCCTGTGCGTGGTGAGAGACACGGTGGACTCAGTGCAGGTAGGGGCTGTGCCAGGAATCTGAGTGTGTGCTGGGCTTTCATGCTGCTGTTGGGATGCTCAGCTGCAGTTGTCCATTGAGTTTTTTCTGTCCAATGAACGTGCGCAGTGTCTGTTAGTGCCCTGCTCTCTTGTAGGATGAAATGCTTGCCCGGTTCGTTGTTGGCAGCCATGTCAAGCACCACCCAGGCAGCAAGGAGGCAGTGAATGGGGACACTACCGAGGTCATTCTTCCCAACACGTATGGGGTTGAACCCATTCCTCAAGAGATCCTGAGGAAATATATCATCTATGCCAAAGAGAAGGTCCACCCCAAACTCAACCAGATGGACCAGGACAAGGTGGCCAGGATGTACAGTGACCTCAGGAAGGAGTCTATGGTGAGAATACTGAGGAAAGGAGGGAAGAACTGTATGTATCTAGACTGCAAATCAGCCTGAGACTATTCCAGCATATGTTGACACATTCTTGCCATTCCCATCACAAAAGTCTGTGCCACTGTTTTGTGAGAGACAGGCAGATCCTGCAGTGTCTGCTGAACAGATGATTCTTCATCTAAATGCAGAGTCTCGCCTGTTGGTGATGTGTGGACTGATGGACTGGACACATGTACAGTGCCTGCCATAGCAAAATCCTTTTGTTGTCACCCAGTCTGGCAGGCCCACAGGAGATGTTTGCACTCACTCAGATCCACATGCTCCTGATCTATTACAGGGAGCCATTATTTGTAGAAAAGCCCTTCTCTTTTGTCCGTGGGATGTTTCAGGCTTGTTTCATGCTCTCCAGGTGAAAGAGAAATTTGCTAAGGTCAGAGGGAAATCTTTGGAGCTTGGGAAAACGATACCTTTTTTGATTGGCTTTTAGTTTCTTTAACTCCTAAAATTTGCTGGAGGAAACTGGATTGCTAATCTTGGAAAGATCCTAAACAGCGGCACAGTGACCCACCGCATCCTTATACTGTTATAAATTCAGATGAACAGGGAGGCTGTGCCAGGCTGTGTGGCCATGCCAGCAGGTGGCAGAGCCTCCTCAGCCTGAGTCACCCTCCAGAGGTGCAGAGAGCTCCCTGCAGTGTGAAAGGAACTGGATCCTGGGCCAGAAGCCACCTGTCTTGCCCTGTGTCTTATATCCTTAAGTAAGGTGTTGCCTCCTCCTCTTTGCTCTTAGGCAACGGGCAGCATCCCCATCACGGTGCGGCACATCGAGTCCATGATCCGCATGGCCGAGGCACACGCCCGGATGCACCTGCGGGATTACGTGGTGGAGGACGATGTCAACATGGCCATCCGGGTGATGCTGGAGAGCTTCATCGACACGCAGAAGTTCAGCGTCATGCGGAGCATGCGCAAGGTGGGCACCAGCTGAGCTGGAGGCTGTGGCTGCACCTCAGACCCTGTGGGTTCAACTGCAGTCTCTTTGCACTGCCCTGGCTGTGAAAATAGACTCTTCCATGCTCTGCAGGGATCTGTCCTGTGGAGCCAGGCGCTGAGCCTGTGTAAATGGAGTCCTGTGGGTCTGAAGTGTTAAGGAAGTTCCGTGTCTGATCATCTGGGAGCCACTCTGGCAGTCACACTAACACCACCTGAGCTGAGACCAAGGCCACTTCACAGCTACACACACCACACTCACAGTCAGACAAGGTTTCCTTACCAGCTTGACCCCAGGTTTCCCATAGCAGAGTCTCAGACATCTGGATACTTAAAATAATTTAATCATGGTGCAATAACAACAGCTCAAGCTGGGTGCCTTCAAGGAGGGACCCCAAACAAGGCACTGTTCCATGACTGCTGCTAATTAGTCTGTGGTGAGGCAATGTTTTTGTTGGGCCTGAGAAGGAAGGGTAGCTTGAGCCTCTGAGTCAAAAGCACTGCCATGTCTCTCCTCTTTTGACACCTTCCCTGCTATTTTGGCACAGGGCTCCCGCTGCTGCTGCTGCCAGGTGATCAAACTGAGCAGGCAGTTTGTTTCTTCATGTTTTTATTGGGCTCTCAGGGTACAGTTAACCACAGGGCAGCACTCACTCTGGGTTAGTGTGCAGTCTGCCCTGTTCTCTGAGTAGCAGGGGCTGGCTCTGAACAGCTCTTGGCTGGCCACAGGCTGGCATTTATCCACTGTTGAGTGTCTGCCCTCTGTCTGGACGACTTCTGGCCTCTCTCTGTGGCTTCAAACAGCCAGCCAAGTGTGAGCGTCTGCTGGGGAGGCACAGGGCAGTCTGGGTTAAGGGAAACTGCTCTGTGCCTTGCCCAGGGCCAGCCCTCCCATGGCTGTGTCCCTGTGGGAAGCAAGAGCTCCACAGCAGTGCACT
Organism: Dasyornis broadbenti; assembly: GCA_013397935.1. Lineage (NCBI taxonomy): Eukaryota > Metazoa > Chordata > Aves > Passeriformes > Dasyornithidae > Dasyornis > Dasyornis broadbenti. The sequence continues at coordinate 3,169,890 of VZRN01005367.1, forward strand.
GCCAGCCCCCAAGAGGCACCAGGGCCCCTACAGAGATTCTAGATGGGAGTAAGAGCAGTCAGAAGAGGAGTGTTGTGGCTGTCAGAGTGCTTCGGCAAGGCCAAAGTCTCTTGAGAAACACTTAAGGGCACAGGTGACAGCAGTATCATTTGGTTCCCCTTGTACTCTGTGGGAGGAGGTGGTTGGTTAATGTTGGGCACCACAGTGCATCACTGTTCCTGATCTTCATGGCTCATCTCATCCTCCCTCCCAGACATTCTCCCGCTACCTTTCATTCAAGCGAGACAACAACGAGCTGCTGCTCTTCATCCTGAAGCAGCTGGTGGCAGAGCAGGTGACGTACCAGAGAAACCGCTACGGAGCCCAGCAAGACACCATAGAAGTCCCAGAGAAGGACCTGGTGGACAAGGTATGGGCTTATAACAAGCTGCCTCTGGGACTGGTTCATGCTCTCTTTGCAGCCTCAGAATCAGAGGCATTCTCAGACCTTCAACTTTCCTTCCTGCACTGTGATACCATAAAAAGGACTGGTGTTAATCAATTTAACTCAGCATCAGGATTGCTTCCATATCTGCTCCTCTCTTGTTTGGAAGTGCCATATTCTTCCCTCTCTGTTCTCATGCACCCCCATAAAACTTCAGGGTTGGAATGGTAAATCCTGCAGTATGGTGCTTATGGCGTTGAATGAGAACTCAAGTTCCCTAGCATCTGGATTTGAAGAAGCCAAAAGCAGAAAAATCTATGTGTATGAACTTTTCCAATCCCTCCTGAGGCTCATTTGTCTCCTCCTTAATGCATCTTCATCCTGATCCAAAGGCTGCACTTCTGACTTGCCCTTTCTGTGCAAAGTATTGACCTTGCTTGGTACTAAAGCAGTGTTTGATTCCTGGTTAGTACTTTTTGGCTCTTTGCATCAAATGTGCAGAGTAACTACTTCCAAAGCCACAGCTTGGTGTTGCCAGGGTGATCACCCCCAGTCAGGCATCTCCCTTGCAAAGTTCTCCCACTGGGTGAAGTTTTGGGGACTTCTGGCTAGGAGTTACATTCTGGCTCTGGTGGAAGTAAAGGGATGAGCTGAGAGCAGGCAGATGCTGAGCCAGCATCCTCACTTGGCTCAGCTCAGCACTGCCAATGCTCCTTCCTCCTGACCTGCAGTCTCCCCTGCTACTGCAGTTCTGGTTCCTGCTGAGCAGAGCAGAGATTGCTGACTGTCAAATTTTATGCAGCCTCTGCTATGGAAGACCACATAGTTCTTACTTTGATTAAATAAATGCTTACCTCTCCCCTTCTCCTTCTCCCAGGCTCGGCAGATCAACATCCACAACCTCTCAGCCTTCTATGACAGTGAAGTGTTCAAGATGAACAGGTTCAGCCGGGATGTGAAGCGGAAGCTGATTGTCCAGCAGTTCTGAGGCTGGCAGCAGAGTCTGCCATGTGCTTCTGTGAGATGAGACCTCCATCTTCCAGCCCTCCTGGAATGATACAGACATCCTGAGCCATAGGGACTAGTGCTTGCTTTGTGCCTTATGGATTAAGGGAGTGCTGAGCTGCTGAAGACCTTGTAAATAGAACAGAATTAAGTAGTTAAATGCCCAGTCAAGTCTATTTAGCAACTTTGTTCCCTATTTTGCCTTGTAGCTAAGCACAGCAGGGAGAGAATTGCTGGCCATATACATGGCATGTTTTCTGTTTGTTTGTCACTAGTTGTTTCGGGCTCCTCTGCAGGAGGCACCGAGTGGGAGCATTCGGAAAGCATTATCCATGCCCCTTGGATTGCAAGCACCCTCAGGGATTCTCTGTTCCCATCTCTGGCGACTGCACAGCCTGATGGGTGATAATTGAAACTGCTTTCATCTCTCCATGAACTAGCCAGCTTCTCTGCTCCAGGCCTTCGTGCCTGACACTTGACATTTCCCCAGGTGCCCACATGGGTTGACCTTGTGCTTGGTTTCTGCAGGGAAGGAGGGGGGAGACAGAGGAAGATAACTGAAAAAAAACATAGCTCTTTCTGATCTTAATTGGTGATCTGTGTGGGCAGTGAAAACTCCTTCAGTACCTGCTGAGGAATCTCCAGAAGCCCTAGTGGAGAGGCTTCCCTTGCCTTACTGGGTGTTATCTCTGTGCAGCTGTCAGCAGATGTGGATTTGTGGCTGAATCCAAGTGTTATCTTTGACACCTAAACTGAGCACCCTCTCTCACAACCGTTTGTTGAGGATGAAGTACCCATGGTGCTGGTTTTGGGCATGGCAATGGAGGAGCCCTAAGCTGGATGTGTTCAGAGAGGACAGGATGAGCTCAATGTTCACATGCAATTTTCTTATTATGTGTGTTTTAATTACATTTGGTTTTCAATACTTTTGTGTTTCCTCCTCTTTTGGTAACTCCTGCAGCCAAGAGCGAAAGAGCATAAGTGAGCAACCTCGATGCTGGCCCAGCTGCTTAGCAGTTTGTGGGGCTCGGTACAAGCACATCTCATATTTGCCTTCAAGTTAATAGGAACTGCCAGTGCTGGCTCTCAGCTCTAGCTGAGACATCTGTGGACTGGTAGCAGGACACGGTTGCTCACAGGACAGTGCCATGAACACCTTTCCCACCAGGGGCCTGCCTGCAGTGGCTCCTTCCCTGTCTTGCCTGTTTATGTTTGTATCCCATTGAGAGTGTCCCATCACAGTATTTCCCACCTCCCTTCCTTATGCACACTTGGGTTAGAAAGCCTTGAGCTCATGCCTTGGCTGCCACTTGGATTCCAGTCTGGGAGGAGCAGTAACTCCTCTCCAGGACACAGCTGAGCGCTGCAGTGAATGCTTTTCCTGGCCGAAGCCTCGGGACCTTACAGCATCTCCAGGCTCCTGCCTGAGCACGGGAGAATTTGTGAGCTGGCTGCTGCAGTTGTGTCCTGGCCAAGCAGACGTGTCCCTGGCTGTTGACACCACCACCGTGGGGTTTGTCACGGTGATGTGTGTGCGTGTGTGTCCTCCCAGCCTGGAGCCAGCGGCACTGGAGCCCTGCTGGGGGCTGAGCACATGACTCAGCCTGAAACTGGCTCTGCATGTTGCCTTCTCTGCCTGTCAGCTCCCTCCTGTGTATTTGTTTAACTGTTTTGGCTGTTTTTTTCCTTTCCCACTGAGTCTCTGTCTACCAGGACTTTGTGCAGGCAGCCTATAGAGATACTTCACTAGTATTCTCTGCCTGAGCAAGCCTTTGTCCTTGAACGTGTGCCTGGGTTGGGTCTGTGCTGGAGATGGCCGAGCTGCTGTGTGCCTGCAACTGCCTGGTGAGGTCCAGTGTGGTTCCTCAGGGCTGACACAGCTATTAACACCTTACCTCCTAATGCCAGAGGCCACAGAGACTGTCCCTGGGGACAGCAACTGCCAGCACTTGCACACTGTGCCCAGCTCCCTGAGAACCCACATACCTTGCTGGGGAAGGTCCTGGCCCTGAGAGAACAAAACCAGCAACAAGGGATGAAACAAGCTCGTCAAGCACACTGGTGTGTTGTAGGAATGAATGTTGGGTGTGGGAAGAGATAGAGGCTTTGTGTCACACTGGAGAAATACAAAATGCTTCCTAAAACGCAATCTTGTGAGGTCTCTGCTATGCCTGTAGTGACCCACAGTTAAATAGGTGGCAAACATTACTACAAACCATGAGAGAATACACAGGAATGGAGTGGGACTCCTGATTTTTCCAACTCCTTGCTGTGCTGCTGGACAGGGCTGTTGACAGGCACCATTCACTTTTGTTCTACAGTGTTCTTCTGCCTCCTGTGCTTTCGTCCCACCTCACTTGGCACATGAAGTGAGCAGTGGCAACAGAGAGATGCCATTGTTGTAGTTACTTGTTTGTCATTTCGCTCACTCTGCCTCCCAAATCCTCAACACAAAGGCAGTTGTGCCCTCCCACCCTGTTGTGTTGCCAGCATCCAGCAGCGCAATGAATTCTTGCAGCTGCGCCCTCTCTAATGCTGGCATCAGCTGCTCAGTGGAGTGTTAATGCCAGTCTGAAGGCATGTTCCTCCTCTCACGGCCACTGAGCTTTTCAGGTTCCCTGGAGCAAGCTTTGGCTGTTGACAGCATCAGGTGTCTTGTCTGGACAGGGGTGCAGACAGGGGTGAAAACAGATGCTGCTTTGAGCAGGGACTGCCTTGCCAGGAGCCATGCTCCCACTGAACGTAGTGAGGATTTTGCTGCAGGGCTGTGGAGCTCAGCAAGCCAAGCCACACTCATGGAGTGAGGAGTTGCTCCCCTGACAACCTTGAGTTTAGCCAAGCTTATGCACTTGGCTTCCTGCTGCTGTGATTCAAATTGCACAGTGCCCCCAGCAGCCAGGGGCAAAGGCAAGAGCCTGGGGGAGGTGAAGTCTGTCCACAACAGGCTTTGCTTGGGCTCAGATGGAAGATGATAAGGGTGCTCCTGTAAAGGAGACAGGGTTTTATGCAGACAAGTGGTGTCCCTTGTTGTGGTCATCTTCCCCTTGGGACCGTGGTTGTTGGCAAATGTTGGGTCAGACTGGCTTCAAAGAGCATCTGGATTTGAAAGGGGTATGATGGGCCAGATCCTGATCCAGTTTAATTTGAACATGCTGTGTGCACACTCCTGAGAGAGTAGCAGGGCTCTCTGCATCTCATAATAAGCTGTTTGACTGTAGTTCAGCATGGAGCAAATACACACACAACACACACAAACACTGCACCTGCTTGGGGTGCACGAGCAAGTGCCTGCAGATACCAACTAACAGATCAGCATGTGTGATCAGGAAAAAGAGAGAGATAGGCCCTTTCCTTCCTACTAACAGGGTTTAGCTTTTGCCCTTATTGTGATCATAAACCAACACAGTACATCTGCAAGTCCTGGGCTTATCTAGTGTGCCACCACCATCTGCCTGTCAAATGGCAGATGCCCCTTGAATAGGTGAAATTCTACATTCAGTGACATGTGTTTTTCCTCAAATTAATGCCAAAGCCTCTTGGAAAAACTAGGACATGCAGCATTTCAGGATGGGCAGTGTTTCACTTTCTCCCATGCCAGACCTTGGCTGAAACCTGCTCTGTCCATCTCCACTGTGTTTACTAAAGAGCTATCTCTTTAGTAAAGACAAGAACTTTCCCAGTGTAACTGTGCTTATGATGCAGCAGTTGTGTTGGATAGTGGCATCTTCCCATCCTAGAGCAGTCCAACCAGCTGTAGTTCAGCCAGGAGGGCTCTTTCAGGTGCTTATAGCTCTGACCTTGTTGACCTCAACTCACTGGATTTCCAGCATGTGAAGACAGTATGGCAATATGTTTACAGCAGATGTGTATCCACAGATACAGGTGAGTCACTGCAAACAGCTACCTCTCCTACTGTGCTGCAGCGAGGATGCACTCTGAACTTCCTAGTATTTTTCCATCTCCTAAAATACTTTTCAACTTAACAAGGCAGAGCCAAAATTGGATCAGGCTTCTGCTGTATTTTGCATCTATTATGCAGTTCTTGCTGCCATCACTGATTTAATGTCTCCATTATCATGGAGCACTGGTCTGCCAAGGACTCCAGCCATCCAGCATGCTCCTCGGCCTCTACTAAACATCTGTGAGCAGCCTTGAGGGGCTGCTGAGCTCTGCATCTTTACAGCAAAAGCACCTTGGAACGGCTTGTACTCCTTTCTGCTCATCTTGCAAGTCACTTATCTTTTAAGGAGAGGTGAGGCTGTTGGGGGAACCCAGAGGAAGTGCCAAGTTTCTTCTCTGGATGATCTAGTGTTCAGGGAGATCTGACAATAACTGTCCTGTCTAAAAGCCGCTGAAGAGCTTCAGTCCCACCAAATCCCATAGAAACCCATATGTAGAAGCACCAATAGTTCCCATGAGTCAGTGGCTGGCTCTCCTCAGAGCCAAGAGATACCAGCCCTCTTCAGGTACAGGCTGATCCCTCCACTCTGAAAATACATACCCACATTCCAGCTTAGTCAGCTATTACAAAACCAAGAGTTTTTCTGAAGATGAAGTTAGCCTTTTCAGCTTAGTAAGAAAAACTATAAACCACCTGTGGATTCTACCCAGTGAAGATACCTTGCCCATTGAGAGATATGAACTCCCCCTCACCTTCTTAGCTTACTGTTCAAGGAGAGAGGTTTACATTGTCTGGGCTCTGAGGGTACTAATGAGCCTTAATTGCCCTGACTAGGCTCTCCTGGGCCTCTACCCACACCTATGGCCTAGTGCTCTATTTAAGCTCAGCCTGGGGTCTTTGTGAGCTTTGAGGGGGAATACTGGTTTATGTCTCTCTATGCCTCTTCACAGTACCTATTGCTTTTGGCTGCTATCCATGGACTGCCTTCCTGCTCTTGGACATCTTCTACTGCTATGGAACTGCCAAGTGATTCCTGGATGATGTCTGACTATGGCTGCTTTCAGCAGACCTTGACTCTGACCTAGGGACTGGCTGGTTTGGTGTTAGTCTGGCTTTATCACCATGAGCTTCGCTGAGGATCTGGGTGTCATCTCTGAGCTGCTTGTCTGTCTTGGGTACTGGGGGCCCTGTGCTCTGGCTGTTGCGCTCAGCTCCCTGATGCGCGCTCCTCAAACCTGCTGCAACAAAGGTTTGACAATCACTTCTCTGGGCTCTGGTCATATCTCTCAAACAGGCAGAGCTAAGACTAAACCTCCTGTGCCTTGTTATTAGCCTCTTGGCTTTATTGGGCTTTATTCTGCTTTATCCTGCTTGTCCTTCTGCCCCAGTCAAAAGCTTTAGAAGATCTGAGGCTTGCTGCCCTCATGACATCTTCATTCTTCATCCCTTCCAGAAAGTCATTTGCTTACTGTCTGAGTTGATAAGCTCAACACAGAGATAAAGGGGCTCTCTAGGTTGTACAGAGGCCCAGATTAAATGATGTGAATAGCCCCAAACAGATGTACTCCTTTCTCCTTCCTGGCTAGGGGCTCAAAAGTCACCTCTCATGTAAATGGTGGGCTGTGACCCATGCCAGCTCTGACAGAGCAATGTGACTCAGTTGCCATTCCCCTCGAGTGGGGAGCCCTCTCCCCTGGGTTGTGGGGAAACCTGCGTGAGCTTTCAGCTGGAGAGCTGTCTGCCTCCTTGCTCCAGGTGACTTTGTTAAAGGTTATTCTGGCCCCTTAATCAAGTTCAATATAGCTCTGTTTTGCTTTGCCCTCTAGGAATCAGCTGAGGTTTGCTGTCAGAGTGGCTATTAATGTAGCAATCAGCTCGGCTTTGGTGAGGAGAGAAACAGGAACATTCAGGGATGGGAGGCAGCAGGGGCACATGGAAACTGGGAAAGTAAAGCACAACTTGCGCTTCTTCTTCCCCTGCAATTTACAATAGGGGGAAACAAGCAGGGCTGGTAGCAGCACTGTATCCCAGGTGGGCAGTGTGCCATCCCCTAAGGGGAGCAAGCTGATGCAGAGATGAAGAAATGCTCAAACTGATACACCAAATCTTGCTTGGGCTCTCAACAGAGCAGGATTTCTTCCCTTCTGATTACAGCCTATCCTGGAAGGCATTCATTATTCCAGGTCACTCCTCTAAAAGCGTTTATTATACATCTTCCCCAACAGGATTTTGGACGAGAGCAGGAACTGTGGGTTTTGTCCAGAGAATGGCTGCATGCCTGGGCTATGCAGGAATACCATGGGTACTCAGACCTGCTTGGTACGGTCAAAATGCTACACCGTGTCCCAGAATTAAAAGGCTAAGTCAGCAAATGAGCATATAGAAAACCTGTTGGAGGCTCCAGCAGGCCCCTCCCACCAGACACAGGCACTGCCATTCCAGGATGTTTCGATACATGCAACATCCAGACTCTGGCAGCAGCCTGCTGTGATGGATGCCCTTGCAATGCCTTTTCCAGTGTCAGTGTCCCCTCAGCTGGAGGCTCCACAGCTCTCTGAAGCCCAAAGCACAGGTCAACTCGTGGCTGGGGCCGAGGTGCCCATCCCTGTAAGGGGTCCAGATCAGAAAGGTGTGGGAGCAGCAATGTTGGGGCCCTGCTGCGATCATCTTGGCAGGCCCTTTTCAGCTGCAGTGTTCCTGGAGCTGGAGGCCCTTTAGATCCCCAAACTCTAACCCTAGGTGTAACCCTAACCCTACCCCTAGTTAATTACCCAAACCCCGTACCATGGTTTGCCCCATCAGAAAGACGTAGGAGCAGCAATGTTGGAGCCCTGCTGCGATGGCCTCAGCAGGCCCTTTTCAGCCCCAGTGTTCCTGAAGCTCGAGGCTCTTTAGATCTCTCTGTCCTAAACCCAGCCCCTAAGGGCAGCTTTGCACTGGGTCAGAGGGGCTCATCACCATAGGTGGCACAGATTAAAAAGTGTACGGTTGGCAATGGTGGCACCTCTTAAGCTCCGGAGCCTCAGATCCAGGCGTTTAACTCAAGGTTCTATTCCTCTCCCTTAGTGCAAAGGAGAAATCCCCAACAGATATAGTCAAGAGGTGAAAATCTCACTGAAGTTCACTGACAAAAATATTAAAATCAAACCCTAGAAGTCAACCATCTTTGGCAAAGGATGAAATACAACATATAATTCAACATTCAAGCACTTACCCTAGCAGTGCTCAGAGTTAATTTAGCATTTACTTAGCATAAACTTAGCCCAAGTGGGAAGAGCCTTGAGCCTTATGAAATGCTATATTACCCAAAAGTTCCAGGCAAAGAGAAGTAGGAAAAGAAAGAGAGGCAGAGAGGAAGACAAGAGAGATCTAGAAAAACACACAGAGAGCTACCACCTCCTAGGATTCTAGTAGGGGCAGCACAGGAGATGCATGCAGGGTTATAGGGTGTGACCATGATAGACCTGACCTCATGCTCTATCCTTTAAACCCCCCATGGTCTTCATGTGCCTGCCCCTTAGGTGGGACTGCCGGTGGCTTGGCCAGTCAGGGCCCAGGTGAGCACCTGGGCCACCCCAAGAGTCCAGCACTGATAGCTCAGCCAGGCCTTGGGGTGGCTCTGGGGGTGCAGCAGGGCGTTGGCCTCATCTTAGTGAAGCAAAGATGCAAATTGACATATTCTGGAACAAGAAAGAGGTTAAATCTTTCTTTGTGCCTAAGGAAGTAGGGGCTGGACAGGGCAGGGAATTTTCCTCTTCTGGAGGGATGGGATTCCAAAAGGCTGTATAGCTGGGTAGATGATTGAGTTAAATTGCATGGTGTGCCACAAGCCTGCTGTGTCACCCAGCCTCTGTTCCAAAGAGCCAGCAATCAAGGTAATGGGAACAGCCCATGAGAAGGTTTGTTTCCTTCTGACCTAAGAATGGGCACAGACCACCTTCTGCTGCCTTGACAAGAGTCAGTGGGCGAAGAAAGAAGAGTTAAACCCTTTTCCTGGTAGTAGTGACATCTTGCATTTTTTAATGCTGCCAGAACTTAACATCTGACTGTTTATTTGTTTTGCTTATTGTTTACTTTCTTGCTCTGCTGAGCACAGGCAATATATCACTTTCACCTTTGTAGGTGAAGTCAGTTTTGCTGTATTTAGGAGAATAAAACATCTCACCAGCATATTTCAAGTTAATAAGTTGCTCCTTTTTTTTTCAAGTGGAGTATCAAAATAAGTTAAATTTCTCTTGTGTTTAGACTTTGTGGTTAGTTTCTTTTTAATTGACAAGTCTTAGGCACCAAATTCTTTCCCTTAGCTATCGCCTCATTCCTCTACCTTGGTAGTATTTGTTTGCAGGCATCTTGGAACAAAATGTGACCCTTACACTGAAATGGGAAATCTGGCTGAATTTCCTGAAGGCAAAAGCTGTTACAGTAACTTACAGTGGGAGACAGCAGAAGGATTTTCAGTTTTGCCAGCCTAAAATACATGCTTGCTTTCTGATGCTGCCTAACAGACGTTAACTGTGAAATTGAACAATTTTGGGGAAGAACAGAAAAGCACAGATAATGGTAATACCAAGAAAAATTTATGAACAGCTTTGAAGCAGCTATAAAAAAAGCATTTAGTGCAATTGTAAAGCCTCTTTTACCAGTGCTCTGAACATCATATGAGAATATAGACCAGGTAGAGAGGCTGGAGGGAGATCAAATGAGAAACGACAAGCCATTGGCTATAAAGCTGTCAATGCCTCAGAAGAGAGCCAAGCCAGCTGCACCTATTCCAGGGAGTGTGAAATGGAGAGGCAGGGGCTGTGCTGGGTTGAAGTTGGTGCTGTTTTTTAAAGAGAACTGATGTTGCCCATCTCTGCTGGCTGTTTTCTGCTCTGCTGGCAGCGCTGACCTAGCTGATCGATGTTGCCACTAATTTTATTTAATTTTCTTGCCTAAGATGTATCTTCTCCTTTCATACTCCCCCTTTGTTGCTCAGTCTGAGATTGATGTATAACGTCAAAATAAATCCAGGGAGCACCATGAGCTTCTGAGATTTGGGAGCTGGATATGGCAGGGTCAGGAGATCTGAAAGGCTTTTAGTTTCCCACTTGTAGTAAGCCACCTGCATGCGAAGACAGCCAAATTACCAGCAACAAAGTGAAAAATGACAAGAGCATTCATTAAATGCCATGCCTGGGCTAGAATCTGAGTGCACTAAAGTGTTTTTATCTCATCTAATGGGTAAGCGACAGCTCGGTAGTTCCTGCTGCATTTCCTGCTTGGTGGGGGCTGGGGGCTGCATTGATTCTGGGATAAAAAGGACTTTCAGAGCACTGGATGGATGTGGTCTAAAAGGAGCCAAAAGTGATTACTTTGGTCCAAGCCTGTCAGCTTTGCCTTGCTGCACTGGGAAAGGGGTGCAGCCAGTCTGTTACCTGCCCTGGTCATGCTGGGGGAAGCGGCAGCACTGGAGCAGATGATGGAAGGAAAGAGCTGGCAAAAAGAGGCCGGCAATTGCACAAAGGGGTGACATGTGCCAGTGCCAGTCTGGTAGGAGCTGTAAAGGTCTCTACTGATAATACTGAGTACTCTCAGGTGGCTTTTTGATTCATCACAGAGTTCAGCAGACTTTGGCACATTGACATCTTTCTCTAGTTGTTGAAAAACAGCAAGCTCATGCCAGAAAAAAAAAAAAATACCATCAATTTTTCCTTCAGGAGATTCACTCTTCAAACAACAACAACAAAAAATCAATTTATTACAGGGAAATAAAGGCTCTGGACAGTTTTTAATGAACACTTTTTTTGTGGAATAAGAATGCTTGAATTTAAAATCCTGATCACCTTTAGACCTGTGTCTTTCTGTCTCAGTGACATGCTGTGTGGGAGGGGCAGAGCATCGGGCACATGGTACAAGCACTGCAAGAATGAAGACATTTGCTGAGGCCGTGACAGAACAGCAGTTTTCTCACTCAGAACTTGCAATGTTGGATTTTATCATCTCCTGCCCTCCTAGAGTGTGTGATGAGAAAATTGTTTTGAAACAAAAAAATAAAGATTCCTAGCCACTGCTGAGGAAAACTTGAAAACATGAGCTGAGTGCCTAGTGAGAAGGGACCAACAGGTTTTCAAGTCCTTTGGTTTGGAGCCATATGTTTGCAGACTTGTGATGCTTGACCAGGTCTCTCAAATATTTGTCTGGGGATGAACCAAGAGTTCCACAGCTCTTTTGCAGGGCCAAGCACTGTAGGCCTAGAGGAGGGGAGTGGGATGGCTGCAGCCCATTCAGCTGGCAAGAGGGGTTGAAGTGCAGGGAGTTGGCATGCATTCCCTCTCAGCTGTAGTATTACAGGACCTGTTGAGCCTTATTTCTTGGACACCTGTCTGACAAAGCCCTTGCTTGAGTCATTTACTGTAATGTTGTGCCCTGAGGCCACTAAAGATGTGTTTAATTTGAAATTTGGTATAATTGAAACAGTTGGCCCTGTCGCTGTAATAATGATTTTCGGCAGGATATTCAGCATGTTCCTTTGCTGTGCTATCCACCAGAACTGCTCCAAGAGCTACAAACCCAAGAACTGCTGCAATATAGAATTTTCACAGAAGGTCATGAAGAAGGGGACATCAGCTGAATCAGTACCAGTGTGACAGTCTTGGATATGGTGGTGACACACAACACAATAGTTTTCCCAGCAGGTGTGGAAGCAGCTGTCCCTGCGAGGGCAGAGGCTCCAACATGGACACAGCTTCAGATAACTGATGCAACACTGCAAGCCTCAGGATGCAGCGAATGATAAAGGAACCAAGAAGAAGAGATGCTCTGTTGGACCTCATAATAAGCAGCAATGAGAGGCTCATTGAGGCTGTGAAGGTCAAAGGCAGATTTGGCTGCAGTGACCATGAGATAGTGAAGTTCAGGATCCCAATACAAAATCGGGAAGAGCTGCATGTCTGCATGTCTTTATCTGGCTGACAAACCAGAGAGTAAAGCGTCCATCCAGAGGGACCTCGACAGGGTAGAAAAATGGGCTGACAGGAAGCTCCTGCAGTTCAGCAAGGCTTTCAAAGGGCTACACCTGGGAGGAACAATCTCATGCACCACTATACGTTGAGGCCACCCAGATGGGAAGCAGTGGCAGGAAAAGACCTGGAGATCGTGGCAACACCAAATAAAATGTGAGCCAGCAATGTGCTTTTGCCACATAGATACTGATGGTATCCAGGGCCACATTTCCTTCCAGTGGTGCCCAGTGACAGGGCCAGAGGAAATGGGCACAAACTGAAGCACTGGAGGTTCCTTCTGAACATCAGGAAGCACATTTTTACTGTGAGGGTGACCGAGCAGTGGCACAGGTTGCACAGAGAAGTTGTGGGGTCTCCAGCTTCGGGGATACTCAAAAGCCATTCGGTCGTGGTCCTAGGAAACTGGCTGTAGGTGTCCCACCTGAGCAGGGGCTTGGACCAGATGGCCTCCAGAGGTGGGGAAATGAATTTGCCCAGCGGGAGAAGTTTTTCTAAGTGATGAAGTGAGGTGTGAGCTGAAGGGTGGGGGAGAAGTGGTGGCTCCGTGAGCCGAGGGCAGCTAAAGAGAGGTCAGCAGGCGGATGCGGAGGGTTTCTGGTCTGGGGCCCGCCGCTGCCGGCCCCGGTGTTACGGCTGACAGGGAGCTGCCCTCCCGGGGGCTGTACCCCTGCCGCCCGCGGGTCCAGGCGCATCCCTGCTGCCCGCGGCGGGGGCTGATCACCCGCGCCCGGCGCAAGCAGCTGCGCCGCCGGCACTCGTTGTGGGCGTCGGGGGCGGCGTGCGGGCCCCTGCGGCTGGGGGGCTCCGGCCCGGG
>VZRN01005367.1:3183392-3270598 GCA_013397935.1 Dasyornis broadbenti
CGGCCACAGGGACCCCCGGCGGGAGGCGGGTCTGCTCATCCCCCGCTCCGGGGAACAGCGATCCACTATGGGGCCAGTGCCCCGGGCCAGCGGGACGTCTGCAGCAGGCAGGTCTCCATCACCCCACTGTTCTCCGCAGGCACTATTAACCCCGGGTACCGGGACGTGTGCCGGCTCCCAGTCTCCCACCCCGGAGCTCTCCCTGGGTACCGGGCACTGTCTCTCACCCAGGCATCAGAGCCCTCTGGGGCAAGCGGTCTCTGCCCCGGAGGTTGACAGGGGCACCCCCCGTTCCCGGCATGGCGGGCTGGATGCACGTGGGTTGCACCCCGCGGGGCCGGGAGCTTTCCCGGCTCTCCTGCCCCGGGGATGGGACACGCGGCGCGGGACCCGCGGCGACCCTGCACGCTGTGGGGCACCGGCCCTGGGGGCGGATGGTCGCGACCCGGCCCGGCCGGGGCAGCCTCGGCTGCGGCAGCGCTGCCCCAGTCCGCCCGCCCGGTTATCGATGGCTTGGTCTGGCGTCGTAGTGATTTTGCGAACTACCGCGAAACTGGTACAAAGAATGGGCAACCACAAATTGCTCCGCGTTTCCCCAAAAGCCTCCTCTTGAAATTTGGAGGAGAGGTAGGGTGCCAGGGCAAGGCAATTAAGTGCAGGAATAATTATACTCAGAATAGTTACGAAGGCTCTGCTTCTATTTTTAAATAGTCTGGGGAAATTTCCCAACAAAGGGATCCCCCAAAGACACATGAGGCTGAGATTGTCCCCTTCCTCCCTAATCCATCCCTTTGTACAGAAATCTGGTTAGCGTGGAACAGGAGTTCTGAACGGGGACATTTGAAGTGTGGGGGAGTCTTTGTCTTGAGTCATTCTGACAGGGAGGGAAGGGCTGCCTTACCAACCAGTCCCTGTCTTCCAGCACGACCGAGCTGTGATACAGTGACATCCAGTCCCCTGGCACATCTCTCTTATTACCCCAATCTCCTGAAAATGTTCATGGGGGAATGTGTTATCTGCGGAGCCGCTCTGTCCATGAGCTGTGAGTCTCTGTCGTCTGGGGCTCCCTAAAGAGAAGAGATAAAGCCTTTTAGGTTTGCAAACAATAGTGAGCTTAAAGAGCAAAATAGATCTGAAAACCTGTTGGGGTTTTGTGCCAATACTCTGTGGCACAGAGGCAATAAGTCTTTCCAGAGCTGAGCAGGGAGCCAATTCTGTGGCTTCCTTCAGGCAGGTTGTCCACATTAAGGGAAAACCTCGGGCACAGCTGGCAAAGGTTCTTTAGTCACATCTCAGCAGGAAACCCCTGTCCCCAAATTCAGCCAAACCTCTGTCTCCTCCAGAGAAGAGTGTAAGATGTGAGGGGGGGAGCTGCCATATTCCCACCCTACCAATCTGCCAGCAAAGGTTGGCCCCATCCCCATAGCTTGAAAGCTACATTTGCTCTGCAGAAGAAGGAAATGGACCTCATGGTGGTTTTAAAATGTGGCAGCCAAAAGGACCACCACTAGTACTGCTGTGCTGAGGGGAGGATATGCTTCCTATTCTGCTGAGGCTGCTGGAAACTTTCTAATATTATTGTCCAGCTAGTGGTGATACGGAGGATTTGGGTCCTTGGCTTTCCCTATGATCCTCTCTGCTGTCCTAGCAGGGAGAGGCATAGGGATGGGAGGTGAGGAGCAGGTCTGAGGGACAGCTCAGTTCCTAATCTAGTGAAATTTGTAATCCTGGTGGGCTGTGGCAGCACTGTGGGGCTCGACTCAGTTGGCCAGGTGTGCCCAGACAACTGAGTTCCTACCTAGATGGGAGGTCAGAAGTGGAGATGCAGACGGCTGGGAATTTGTACATCAAGCTCTCTTCTGGTTATTGCTTTGCTCGGTGGTTCAGGATCAGTTCCAGTCTGAAATAATTCAGTGCAGTCTGGCCTCACTTCTCCAGTCCAACAGGACAGGAATAGTTAATATCTGAGAGAGATCTGGATTGACTGTGCATGGTTCCCCACATGGTTGCCTGGACTGGGAGCCTCCAAAAACCTGCAGGATGTGCTGAAATGGGACACATGCCTCATCAGGGTCCCATCACACTGGTGGGTAGCACAAGTCTGTTGTGGAGTATGGAAACATCTCTCCAGGCTCTAGGGTATCTGAGCCCCCTTGGTTTTGCAAGTAGGAAAATGATGCAGGGGAAGAAGAAAGGAATTGGTCTCCTTCCTCTTTTTGTCTCCCCAGGTACTTGTCTGCATGTGGGCTATTTAATTTTTTTTTTTTCTTTCTGCCTGCTTAGAAGATGCCTTATTAGCATTGTGTGAACAAGCCAGAGATGAGGGAGTATAGATGAGGATGAATGAAAATTCCCTGTAGTCAGTTTTTCCTTGGCCGCCTCACTGCCATAAGGAAATGTTCATTTAATTATAGGCATCAGGGGTAGAAATAACTACATTAAGCCCTCAAGGGGAAGCTGCCGGCGATGAGTTGCAGATCAGAGTGCTCCGAAGTTTTTCCACTTACTCTGCATGGGAAGAAGCTCCGGCATTTTGTGAGTACCTGGATGAGCAGCAGCAGAACTGAGAGCCCCACTGCAGGGCTGGGACAGAGGGGCTGGAGGAAGGTGCATCATGGCTCGCAGCTGGTGCTTGGGTGAACTGGCTCCTCATTCTTGCTGGCTGTTTGTCGAAACCAGGGCACTATTGAAACACGTAATCCCAAAAGAATGGAGAGAGGCTATTTGTCAGCCACACGAGCGCAGCCTGCACCGAGGCAAAACAAACACGTGTGTTGGTTTGTTCAGAGGGCCAGGGATGCTGGCAAGGAAGATAAACCCTGCTGGGCCTCAGATCAGACCCCCACTGTCCCTGTGTCTGGTGAAGCCTTTTTGTGGTTACCAGGCTTTAGATGTACTTTCTTGGTTGGGGTTAATTTGTTTGTATTGGGATGCCAGCTTTATAGCCCTCCCTCTGTATGCCAGCTGCAATCATGGCTCTTCTTGTCCTGCCTGGTGTTGTGAAGGTAGTCAGTACCCATACGTATGCCCTGGGACCACCAAACCTTTGCACGAGCTTTTTTTGCCTAGGATACATAAGGTTGTTTGGAGACTGGAGCATCTTGGGCGTGCAGTGTGTGGCAGGGTAGTTATCACTGCTCTGCTGCAGGGGCTGGAGTGGAGTGCAACCATTTTGTGCTCAGTGTTGTGCCAGAGTTTTAAAGACCTTTTGGGGTGTGAAAGGCTTCAGTTATATTTTGACAGGCAGCCGTGTCTCAAGGGAAGTCCCTCTGGCACCTGAGGTAGTGCTTGCTGTGCCTGGGCAGGGAGGCTTTGCAGGTGAAGCAGCCATGAGCATTTATTTGGTGTGCTGGAAATCAGACTGAGCATTGTGGGGTACAGAGTCCAGGCTGGGGCAGAGTGAGAAGAGGACGCACAGGTGTGGCGAGACAGGTGAAATGCTTTGGGCCTGCAAGAGGGCAAAGAAGTCTGTGGGCTGTGGTTTTTCTGTTATATCAGTGGCTTTCATCCCATGGTCTGTTAACCCCTGGGGGCCTGTGGGCTGTTTGAAGAGGCTTATGCAAGGTAACTGAAGAAAAGAAATTCACTTCCGCTGTGTAGAACTGTCTACCTGATGCTGTTTCCCCACAGGCTGCATCTCCCCTGGCCCCAAGCTGGGAGCTTGCCATTGTCGATTGTGAGAATCATGGAGGAGAGCAGACGTTGCAGCAGCAGAGGAGGGAGGTGTGAAGGCTATGAGACAATCTGGGGAGGGAGTGAAGGCAAACAGTCTGGGAGACTGAAACCAAGTGAGACTGTGACTCCCGGCACGAATGGTTGAGCGGAGGGGGAAGGACAGGCAGGCTTGTTGAAGTTGCTGTGACCTGCATGCATGGAGTCTCTTGTGTGCAGATGGGTGAAGGTGTTTAGAGCAGTCCTGATGTTACAGATCCGAAGGACTGGCTCGTCTTGGCTCTGGGATAAGGATGCCCAGCACCCCTGGATGTCAGGCCTCAGTGCTGGCAAAGGGCACATCTGCAATTAACTGCAAAAGCAAGTGCATCCCCTGGCAGTGCCTTGCTGTTTTCCGTGGATATACCTGGGCCTGCATGCTGTGGATGTCCTCTGCTGAAATGCCAAGGGAGCAGATGTTGGCAGTCCTTTGTGAGGTAGCGCCCACTCAGTATGTGCAGACACGCACTCCCTGCAGCTGGGTGTTGGAACTCTCATTATGCTTGCTGTAAAGAGCTGTAAAAGCTTAAAGATGCTGGCACAGCATCCCTCTAAGGAGCTGTCCCATTGCAAGGGCTTCTTCTGTTGTGCCTTGTCCCTCTTGTTGGTGTAGGTTGGTAAGGATGTGCTCCCCACAGACCCAAGTGCTTTTCCTATTGCTTTCTAAAATGTACTGGTGCCACAGGAAGGTGGATGGTTTTAGAGGGACACTCAGTAAGGGACCTGGTTGCTGGCAGCACCAGAGGAGGATGGCAGTCTGATCTTGTTTTCTGAAGCCCTAATTGGAAATGATCTCGGAGATTAGGGCCATGGCTGGATGTGTAAGTAGTCTAGTGCAGTATGGGAGAGCAGCAGTAAGGCTGTGTGGGAGCTGGACTCGGAGAGGTCTCCTAGGTAGAGTGTCCCAGAGCAGGTATGGTCTGTAACTCTGAATGAGCACCAAAAGAACTTGGTTTGATACACAATCATCCCATATGCTTCCCTGTGCAAGCTGTTGAGGGTTTGGAGTGCAGAGACTCCAGGTGACTGTGTGGGAATCAGCTTGGACATCACTCAGTCAAACAACATTTGCTTCTCTTCCCTCCACTGGCCGTGGTTGAGGTCCCTTTTTTGTTATTTAAATTACCCTGTGTTTTGTTATGTTCTGGAAGTGGTTTGTACCGTTGGCTGTTCTGCCCTGGGGCCTCTCTCCTCTCTGCCCTTGGGCCTTGCTCCCCGGCCTTTCCAGGCCTGGTGGTCTGGGGGAGGGAATATCCCTGGCAGATGCTTCCCTCATCTGGTCATTGTATTTCTGTCCTAACTGATTATCAGTAAATGACCCATTCCTGACCCAGCTCTCCTAGGAAATAACATTGTTGGGTAGCTCCTGGGTGTGGGATGGGCTTGAAAGGAAGGTCAACGGTAGCAGGGCCAGATGGAAATTGTTGCGGCTGCTGCATTGGCAATACCAGGATGCTCTGACCTCCCTCCCTGGTACCCATTGTGCAAGTGTGCCTGGGTGGGGAGTGCAGGCCCTGCCAGTTGGTGGTGACAGGCAGGAAAGTCAGAGTGTGCCCCAGCCAAATGTTCTTCCCTTCAGCAGGCTGATCCTGCCTCCGTGGCACTGTAGTGTAGCCACAACACTCATGAAGGAGAGCTAAACCCAACCTTCTGTTGGGTAAACTGAAGAGCACTCCAGCCCCTCTATAGATCAAGCTGATGTGATGACATCTTAAATGATGATTGTGTGTTTCCTTGGAGAGAAATTGAGGTTTTCTTGTTATTAATTAAAAAGCAAAAAAATTTTAAAGGCTGTTTGACACAGTCACAGCCAGATTCCATTTCATCTCCCCAGATCCCTTTTCTCATTTCAGCTGGACACAAAAATGACTTATTTCCTCTTTCACTTCTAGTCCTGTACAATAGGCCGGTTGGGAGCTTTTAAATAGCTTCCCTGTCCCATGGAGGGGTGACTTGCTCTGTGGCAAAGGGATGAAGTGATTCTTGGTCAGCTGATGTAAAAAATACTTCGGAGGTCTTTTAGAATTATTTAGAATTGTGAAACTGCTCGTATTCACAGCACTTTGTGATAAAGATGGCAGATAGTCTTTCCTCAGATTTTTTTATCTGCTGTTGAGTGAAACTCCCTCATCTCCTTGTCTGGGGCTGTTGTGTTGAATCCTCTGCTGAGCTGAACAGAGAGCAAGCTTCACCGCTTTGACTTAGAACTGTTTTCTACGGGGTCAGTGAGGTCAGCACTAGCAAACTCATTTCATCTGTATCCTCCTGGCTGGCTTTTTTTCAGTGGCCTCAGGAAGGTAACACTGCAGCATTATTTCCTGCTGTTGGAATCGCCCCATTCTGCTCCTTATAGAGGTGAAACATCTTTTGCATCACCTCCTCATGTCACCTCTGTGGGTGCTGGCAGCAGGACAGCACGCAGCGGGAGCTCCCATCCTGGATTTGGTGCTCTCCGCCTTTGTTCCCTCTCCCCCCTCCACCTACCTCTCCCACTTTCTCTCCTTTCTCGCCCCTCCTCTGTCTGTTCTGGGAGGGTTTTTCCTCCCGTGCTCGCAGCCCTGCTGTTTCCCCGAAGGCTGGCTGCCCTCTTTAGCATGCAGAGCCTCATCTCCTCCAGGTTACGCAGAGGTGCCGCAAAAATAGAAATGAGAGACAAACGCCCCATTGAAGCAGCTGGTGAGCCCTGGCTCCGTTCCCTACTCCCTCCCATCTACAGTTGCGGGGCTTTATTCATTTCTTTCTTTATTCCTATCACTTGATCTGCCTTTTAGAATACAAAATCGGGAGACTGATGGCTGATAGAAGTTGTCTAATCCCTGTTCCCCATCCTAGGAGGAAAATGGCCTGCAACTGATGTCTTGGGCATTAGATTTCCTCTCTCAGCTGTGCTCCCCTGCCTCCCAGCTCAGCTCGGGCTTTGATTCTTTCTTTGCCTTGGTGTTGACAGCTGCGTGGAGCTCCTTTATGAGAGGCTTGAAGGAGAGGGGGAAGATGGCAAATCTTGGGGCTGCTGTTTGGCACCCCAAGCCTTTGAGTTTTTGCTGCTGGTGCAGAAGATGTGAATGAAGTGGTGTCAGGTTGGTGTCTGGAGAGGTCCTGATTTGTACCCTGGTGTGGTGGTGCTGTTAGCCCTGGAGCATTCGGTCTGGTGCTGGCACAGAGGGTTCCCCCGGACCAGTCTCTGCATCCTGTATCTGTAGATCAGGCCCCAAGGTGTTACTCACATCCAGCCCAGGAGAAACCTGGCTTGCTCAGGCTGTGCATGACTCATTCTTAGGGATGAGGTGGTGTAGTTTTATCTTGGGCTGAGGAAAGCACAGCATCCCAGTAAACCAGATAATGCAGCTTAGGGGGTTTTAACTGGGTAAACACTTCAGAGTTACAGGAGGGTAAACAAAACTCCTGGCATCCGAGCTTCCTTCATAGATGAAAATAGCTCCCTGGATTACCAGCTTCACCTGCCATGAGATGTCTGTTGTAGGAGTGGTGGGATGGGCTGTGGCTGAGTTCTGGAGGCAGCCCAAACGGTGTAGCTGATGGAAGCAGAGGTTTGAGGCAGTGTAGATAGATGCTGGGACAGAGGTACATTTTGAGGCTCTGCCTTGCTGCTGGGGAGACCCAAGATGTGTTTTGTAGTGTGACTGGTAAGCTGAGGTGCCACATCAGCCCTGTCTCTGCTAATGGGAGTCAGGGGAAACTGAGGCATTGGGGTGGATAAAGAGGTTGCTTAGGATCCAGGCAGTCAGTTGCAGTCACATAAAAACCAAATATTCCATGTGGCCTTGGACTTGCCATGGTCTCTTCTTATCCTTCTGCTCTCCTTTGCTGGATAACTTTGAGAAGAATGTTTCTTTTCTCCTCCTTGCTGCTCTCTGTCATGTTTGCTTAAACTGTAAGCTCCTCAAGACGAGTGCTCTCTCCAGTGGGCTGCCCTATCAGTGATGCAGGTGTCGTCTGTCAGCTGGGGAAACTCACACTGGAGCCTGCTGAGCACCCCTGAATCAGCACAGGGCTGGCCTTGCCAGGTCTTCCCAGGTCCATGCTCGTGCACAAGGGATGTGTGAGTTCTCGATTCCTGCTGTGGACTTCACTGTTCGTGCACAGCTCGGGAGCCAGCATGTCCCCAGGGGCAGTCTGAGGGTTTTGGTTGGCTCTGTGATGCTGCAGTAGATTTCTTCACCTTTGATACTCTGCCTCTGTTGCCATTCCCTTTTCGTTGCTGCGCAGGCCTCAGCTGATCTTGCCTTGGATCAATAGAGCAAAATAAATGAGACTAAGAAGTGCTGAAGCCTGGCCGAAACATCTATGGGAAAGGGTAACCAATATTGGATTTTGCTGACTTCAGAGAATAGTAGGGAAAGGCGGAGAGGGTCAGAGCAGGCAGAAGACTTCAGAAATGCATTTCTGGCTTCTAGCATTCCCAGGACAGGTTTGGTAATCAGTCTGGCAGGTGAGCAGCAACTCCCAAACTTTCTGTGCTGACAAGCCAATGTTTTCAATGAAAGCACCAGGGCCAACCCATCTGCTATTGCCCCATAACTCATCTTAGCACTTGCCCTGATTTGGATTTGTGCTTCTGGGATGTGCGGTTTTAGGGCACAGTGGTGGGAAGCAACATCAGGAGGTTGCCTCATCTGTGCCCTTGCCTGAAGGCAGTTCAGCTCTGCTTAAATCATTTCAGGCCACGTATATCCAGATCTGTGTGCAGTGTTCAGGTGATGTCTCAGCAGTGCTTTGGAAAATTTCTGTTTCTAATAGCTCACGACTCAGCGAGGATTTTCACATCTGCATTACAGTGCTATCTCAGAGCTGTTTCTAATACAAGAGTTTCTCCTCTTAAGACATTTCTAATGGATGTTTTTCTATCTTGTATCAGAAGTGTTTTGTGCTAGTTCTCAAGGGGGTGACTTACCACTTTATTCTATCTCTTTTCATAATATTTCTGTTATTCCCATTCTCAAGATCACATGGCTGTACCTACAGTCTTTCTGTGCAGTGAGAATGTCTCCTTGCTTTGTATCCTTGGCTAGTTTCATTACCATGTTCCTACTTTTTGTTCCAAGGTCATTTAGGAAAATGTGATAGAACAGCAGATCCAAGGACAAACCTTGAGGAATTCCACTAGTAGCCTCCCTCCAGCACAAGCCTCTGTCATTTTTTGTATAGCCAATGCCTTACAGTTTTCCAGCTAATAGGTGTCTTTTCTTGTGTCTCTTGTAATTCTGCATGAGGCACTGTATCTGATATTTGACTGAAGTCCAGATGGATTAGTTGCAGCATTTCTGTTGTCTAGAAAAGCAGTTATCAAAGAAAAATACCAAATTAATGTTCATTTCAGCTTATTCAATTAGTTCAGTTCAGTGACTAGTTCATTAACAATTGAGAAACTGAGTCTGAGCTGAGAAAGCAAGAAAACTTGTCCTTTTTTTATTCTAATCTATGAATAAAAATCAGCTGTGAGAGGATGAGATCTTCTAGTTTTGATGTGCTAAATAATAGAGGACTGCAAAGCAAATGGTTCAGTTCACCCGAATTAGTTACTTCGCTTGCTTAACAAAACTGTTTTAAATGTAAAACAGCTTTTGGTAATTTTATTTTTTCCTTATGCCTCCATATTTATCATGGTATTTATCAGCTGAATAAAGCCAAGTTCCAGGTGCTGTTTTCTTGCATTTTGATTGAAGTTCAATATGCATGTGAATGTACCTTGACACAAATCACAATTAAAGTCTCATCTAGGAATCAAGAAGTGTCAGTCAATCCTTCTAATAGTTAAAATGGAGATAATAAAAGTATAATGTTGAAAGAAAAGTGCAAAATGCAGCTTGCTTCCCTGCTTAGTGTTAAGTGGATGCTTGCTGTTGTCACAATATAATTCTTGCCTGTAACGGTCAGCCCTTCTCCTTATGAGCACCAACAATGTGAGTGCACTGAAATTCAAACACAAAAAAAATTTCGCCCTACAGATTTAAATATGATTAACACTGGTTGCAAATAATACTGGTTTGAATCAGTCCCCCTGCATATAATACAGCTGTAGATCAGCACAGCCTGATAAAAACTGTCATTGTCTTCACAAGGCCAGAGTTTTATGGCTGAAGTGTGAGACATTCCACCTCCTCTCCAGGATGGGTGATTAACAAGGCACCCTGTCCTTTAACAGAAGCAAAAACACCTCAGAGAGGGTGAATCATCACCCCAGAAAGAGAGATGCCCCAGGCTGGATGATTGCTTGGCACTGACTCCTCCTGGATGTGAATGCTCCTCTGCATGTTTGTGGATGTTTCCCAAAATACCCTAATTGTCCTCATCCTTCGGGGCAGGTTGGTTTGGCAGGAGCAGGCTGCAAGGGGAAGGCCAGCCCAGTGGGTGTCAGTCCTCTCTCTGATGTGTGTTTACTGTCATTATACAGGGACTTTGTGCCTCTGCCTTGCCTCCTCGGAGGACCCAACTGCCGATGGCCTCACATCAACTTCCCTGCTGGAATTTGCTATGATGTCCCACCTGGAGGCCATGAATTCCCATGAGCAAACCAGCCCGGAGGCTGCAGAGCTGGACCTTGCCCCTGGCTCTCTGCATGCTGCTCCAGGGTCAGGCTTTGCCAGTGAGGAGAATGAAGAGTCCAAGATCTTGCAGCCCCCACAGTATTTCTGGGAAGATGGGGGAGAGCTCAATGACTCCAGCCTGGACTTGGGACCGGCAACAGGTAGGTTATTTTGACCCCATTCTTCCTCCCCACTCTGCAGGGACTCTGGGGCAGTGGAAGGATGCAGGAATCTATCTTCCTGCTTTGACACAACTCTCGCTAAGAGGGCCTGAGATTAAACGTCAGCTCTATTTTCTCACCTCAGTGCCTGATGTGTCCCCAGTGAACCCAGAGCAAGCACAGGCTTTAGAAACCAAGTTACAGCTGAGCCTTTATTCCTGAGCTGCCATGAGCTGGGAAAAGTATTGCCTCCATTTAGTTTCCCATTGCCTCACACCCTCATTCTCTTTCCCCCTTTTATGCTCTCTTCTCTCTCTTCTGTTTCTGTCTATTAAGCACAACTTTCAGGTCTCAAGAGCCTGACTCTGAGATCAAGGCCATCTTAGATTTTGAGTCAGAGCTGGGTCCCCTGGGTCAAATTCTGGATTCCTCACTCTGTGACTTCATGGGGATTTGGCCCAAGAGAAGACAGCAGGTTTTGTCCCTTGGACAGCTGTCCTATTGCCCTCCCTGTCCTGCTACTTCCTGACAAGTCATGGCCAAAATGGGTTTCGTTGGCATTTGAGCTTGCTTTCCTCTGCGGAGTGCTTTTTCTGAGACAGCTGAGCCCCCTCAGTAGTCTAACCCCAAGCCCCTCATTGGCCTTGGGATGCTATCAGAGAGAGGGATGGAAGGAAGGAGGAGGAGCATTGCAGGGTTTCCAGTAGCTTAGGAGATTATTTCACATGCTCCTGCTCTTAAGTGTCATGTGGGGCATGTATTAAGTGTTACCCAAGGGCCAGGCTTCAGCCCTTATCCCTCCTCCCTTATCCAGTATCGCTCTCAGCAGGTCTGACTGAGGTCTGCAATTAGAAAGTGCAAGACTCGTTTTATCTCCACTCTTATTTCTCTGACCTTAAAAAACACCTGTGCTCACACAGGGCTGAGAGCTGCCTCAGAGCTGTGGCCTGGGCTGCCCACTGGGGCACAATGCATGCTATGTGGGGCAAGGGCCATCCCAGCTTAGATCTCCAAAGCCCTTTGCACACTGGCAGCGCTGCTAAACTTGTCTGGCCGTGCTCTGGCTGCCCTGGGGCAGGCCTGGCCGCGGGGCAGCTGTGCTGGTGCAGCAATGCTGGGGGCGGATGGTGCCATTGCTGCCAGTGCATCCCTGGGATGCGCTCTGGCTCAACCGCTCTCACGCACTGGCAGCGCTCAGCGGCGCTTTTCTTGGTGTGCCAGCAGGCACCTGCATGTCCTCAGAGATCTGGACGTGACTTGGAGAACAGCATGTGCTTGTGCATTGAGAGTGAGATGACTGGGTACCAAACCCAGCCCTGCCTCTTGCACGTGCCTTGCCCCATTTGCATGCAGAACACGCTGCTCTCTCCTTCCGTTCTCGCCTGCAGTACTTTCCTCCAGGAACAGATGTGCTCTTTCAGCTGTCCTTTATGCATACCCTACCCTATCCGCTGCCCAGCTAACCACTGCTCTGCTTCCAAGTGCTGTTTCTTCCCCTGACCGTTACTGTGTCCAGAGCTCATGTCTCAATGGCATTTCAGAACCTTGGTTAATAGAACAGTTTGAATTATTCAAGAGCTGGGAGCACATTTCTACTTAAAATTTAATTAGAAACCTGCCCTGTGTCATTTTACAATAAAGGATATTGTAATAGCATCCCTAAATTGGGCAGTCTTCTCCTGCCATGCAAAGCTTCTGTATGAGAGACGCACACAGCCAATGGAACTTACGTGCTGCATGTGTGACAGATGCCATGTGATACATTGTGGAACTGTGTGATGACATCTGTTAGGTTATTTTCAATGTATAATCCCATTAAACAGTTTTAAACAGCTGCTGTTTAAGGAAAAAAAAGTTTATGGTGTAAGTTTTCCTTACATGAGATTTCTTTCAGTGAAGTATAGCCCAGCATAGTTGGTAGCTCTGTCTCAGGCACACACTGGAGACACTGCATCAGTCAAGGCACAGAACAGGATTGTTGTACTCCTAGAGAGGGAAAATTACCTGCTATGAAAGGAGACCTGTGCTGGCTTCTTTCTGTGTTTGTATAAAGGTTTTGGGCCTGAACTGGTGGT
This sequence comes from Dasyornis broadbenti, assembly GCA_013397935.1. NCBI lineage: Eukaryota > Metazoa > Chordata > Aves > Passeriformes > Dasyornithidae > Dasyornis > Dasyornis broadbenti. The sequence continues at coordinate 3,195,885 of VZRN01005367.1, forward strand.
GGTCTTGCAGGTGGGCCAGATCTGCTATTTGAAATCTGTGTTAGTTATCTCCATCTCTCCTTTTGTATGACCCTCTGAAGTCTGTGTGGTGAGACTCCCTTCTGTGTGATTTTGAGGCTGCAAGAGCTAAAAAGCAACAATTTGCAGCTGCTGCCTTTTTTGTTTGTTAAGTGCACAAAAAACATCCTTTAAAAGTATTTCTAGAAAACATGTGACATCTAGGGCCACCTGTTAGTCCATTAGAAAGTGAGAACAAGCTCCCAGTGGCAGAGCACAGCTCAGCCTGGGGCTCTGGTTCTCCTGAATAATATGCTTTTGCTGATTTATGCTATGGAACAGTGAATCTGTATTGACATCAGTGAGCACCAGCCCGTGGAAGGGCCCTGACATTTGTCTCGTTCTGTCTGAGGGTGCACAGAAGTGCGCACTTGCATATGTGTCACCCCATGCACAGCTGCTACCCCGTGGAGCCGCATGTGGAAGAGATGGATTAGGTCTGGTGGGCATTTAGATGCCATATCCTTATAGAAAGAAGCAGTGTGTGATTTGTACTTCAGCCAAAAGGCAAGTCAGTGGAGCTGTGAACCTGTTACTTCTGTATCCCTTCAGGCATCCAGGGAACCTGGAATCTTCTCGGGTTGTAGTCTGGATTTGGCTGCTTTGCCTCACCTTTGGTAGCAAATTGGCCTGAGCCACAGATCAACTCTGAAGAGAGAATGGACCTACAGGGTCTTGCATCTGGCCCTTCCTATCCTCCTTTCATTTCTTCCTATTTCTCCATCCTGTTTTGCCTGTAGGCTTCCAGTCCCCTGTGTTTTCTACTGTTACATGGATGTCCTGGGCAACAGATAAAACATCTCATCCAGCATTAGGGTTAGAAGGTGGGAGTCCCAAGGTCTCTTTGAGTCCCTTGTATTTAGTGAAAGAGTTACATTGTCGTGTATCCACCCTGGAGTGCTCCCTGTTTGCAGCTCTGGGTGTTCTCCTTTGGCTTAGTCAGGACTCGTTGCCCCACATGTTCCTCGCTTCCAGTGAAGGCTCGAGGTTGAGGCAGCCTAATCATTAATTGCTGGGAAGTGTGGGCTCCTGAAAATGGACACAAGACTTGTGAATGTCTAGTGAATGAGGGCACTTGGTCCCTCTCCTCCCCAGCCCAACAGCTGAGTACTCAAGGATTGGAGTCCTTCATCCCATTTTCCAGTGTTACAACGGTCTGGCATGAAGCTCACTTTGTTACAGCCAGGGACTGCTCTTTTAGCTCCAAGGGGTTTGAAAACCAAGGCATGACTGTACTGGGAGCTATCAAATCTAGTCTTATAGATTGGTGATTTCCTAGAACAGCATGTGGTGCTTTGTGGGATGGGGGAGGAAATTGTAATCTTTTAATTATTCATAGTAATTAGCAGAAAGGATTCCCAGGAGAGTTAGGATGAGGGATAGCAGCACAGACAAGTTAGAAAGACTATATTCAGGGAAACGTTAGTTTTCTGACCAGCTGATGAAGTAAAATACCTTCCATCTTCTCTGATAGTGAGTTTCACTTCCTTCTGTGATGAATTACTTGCCTCTGGCCAGAGAGATCCCAGTATCTCTCAGCCTTGCTGAAATCTACTGCCTCTTCATCCAGACTGACAGCAGATCTGCATTTCTTAATACCATCTTCAAGCCAAGCATTAATGAAATGAAGCACCTGGTAAAGACTGTCTCCATAAGCAGCTTAGTGCTGAGCAGCCTCCTGCCCTAGCTCAGCTCCTGGGATGCCTCTTGTTTATGCCCTGGTTTAGTGTACAGGGACATGTTGGGTGATCTGTCTTGGGACAAGCCAGCTTGGTCAAGACATTACTGCCACAGGCTGACCCATGACAGAGGGTTTCTCTGGTAATTCTGGTGCAGCTATCCCTGACTAACTGTGTTTGGGTGAGGATGGCTTACTCTGGTGTTATTGCAATCCCTGTGCTGAGCTGGAATAAGGTGTGAGGCTGTTTGGGAACAGCTGTAGTCCTTGGTGCCCAATCTGTACCTCATGCAAATTCAGCCATAACAAAGCCTAACCATTTTGCTTCTTTGGGTGTCTCTTTTGACTGTGATCTCTTTTGTGTGTGCGGACTTGTCTTGGAGTCGCGGATAATAACCTCTCCTAGCTCTTCTGGAAGATTAGTATATTAGCCCCAACTGGCTCAATTCCAGCACCAGTAATTGTATTTTGCCTCTTTGAAATCCCCCTGCAGTTTCAATCAGCTGGAGTATGACTTTTTTGCAGTAAGCCTTACTGTTCTATACTGCAGAAAGGAGAGCAGATACAGTTTCAGACCTGCTGCATTTTTAGTAGAGTGCATCTTGTGATTCCCAAAGTTGGCAGATGTTTTAGTGTGAATGGTGCTATGTGTTGTGATTGGAGCCTAGGAATGCTCTTGTCTTTATTACAGTACCTTCTATTTATCAGTAATTCAATCACTGGTTAACATGATCTTCCGGTTTAATCCAATAAACACCTTATGGTCAGGTTATGTGTACTAAAAACAATGAGGATCACCCTCTTCTTGAGCTGTCATAGTTGCTTTAAACAGTTAATAGCAAATACAGGGTAGGGAACCTTGTAGGGCAGTAACTGAGACCAGCTCTTCTGAATGACAGAGAAGCAGAAATGTAATGAATTAAATGTCTGGCTGGGGAATCGTGCTTTGGCACAGTGCCATATCTTGGCCCATCTGGTGTCAGGGAAGTCTTGGTATTGATTTCAGAGGAAGCAGGACACTGCCTGAATGTTGGCTTTTGCAAAGGTTTGAGGCTTATGCTCATCTCTCCCAGGGAAAATCATCTCCCCAGGTGAAGGAAAGACCCGGGTCTGCTGGGAGATGCAAAGGGCAGGACTTGGAAAGGCTGTGAAGGATGGTTTCTTTAAAAAATACTGCCTGAGGGCTTTTGTAAGAGTGCTGGGAAGGGAAAAGCTGGGGGATTGTGGGAGGCAGCTGGATGCTGCAATATGAATAATATCACCACTGATGGAAAGCATTAAGGGGTGAAGCTAAGGATGTGGTGGCAAAGAGGTGAGATAGAGGTGTGGAATTTCATATCGGTGAACCAGACTCCCAAGGGGATGGTGTGGCTGAGAAGCTCTGGGAAGGTACATGATGTAGAGCTGTGTCTGTCTCTACACTCCTCTGGTCCTTCCCTGCTAGACTGTTTGGCCAGAGATGCTGGGACAATTTCATGGTTCCAGTGGTTGGTTCTGCTGAGCTGTCCCCCTCTGTGATCAGGCTGGCTCCATCGTGGCTTGGCTGCTCTTGTTTGTGACTGGAGAGGAGCATGTGCCATGTCTGTGTGTGGCCACGAGCACCTCTTGTGCTCCAGCCTGCTGCTGATCTTGGTGGGAGACAGCAGACCCTGGCAGGGAAGGAGCTGATGGTGTGTGCAGTTATCACCTCCTCCCTCCTCGGGCACCCTTGGGTTTTGCAGAGCTCTGCTTCCTCCCTGAAGTTGCATGAGCTGATAAATGAGCCAGGTAAATCTGGCATTGCAGCCAGCTCCATAATACCTGTCTCCTTCAGCAGAAGACTCTGTCCCGTTTCTGCAGCAGGAGCACAGGCTGCCTGCATCTCTCTGCCTCTCTGTTCCATGGTTGCTGTTTCTCCCCACAAAAGCTGGTGGGAATGGGAGTGAATGGCACTGGCATCAGAAGGTGGGAAGGCCTGTGGCTGCACTGCCATGTGGCGGGAACATGGGAACCAGGTGTAGAGGTTCTGCTGAAGGCAGAGGACAACCAGGTGGACCAAGGGGGTTGTAGGAGACCACTTGCTGAAGGGGAACTGCTACCTGAATGCTGGAAGAGATGCTAAAAATGGGAGATGCCCTATGAGTTCCCTTAGGGTTGGAGGGAAGGGGAATCGAGTGAAATGCCAAGACTCTTCCAATGGGCAAGCTCCTAGCTGTGCATTGCACAAATGAGTGACAGGCCAGCTTGTCTGGATGGAGGCTTGGGAAGAAGATGCTGGGACCAGCTTAGGGGCTGAGATTGTACCAGGGAGTTGGACAGGGTGCAAAAATTCCTTCAAAACTGTAGAAGAGGGGTGTAAACAAAAAGAAAATATGAGTGTCTTAAAGACACCTGATCTTGAGAATTTGGCAGACATCCTTGTTAGTGAGACAGTAGGAGCTGATTCCAGACAGGAGCGGTCTAGCTGAAGAATCTGGAAGGAAAGATTGATTCATTATCATTGGCATCTGGATGTGGCACTTGGGGATATGGTTTAGGGATGATTATAGTGCTGCTGGGTTGATGGTTGGACTAGATCTTGAAGGTCTCTTCCAGCCTTGATGATTTTGTGATCTTTCCTGAACCTGGGAATGACTGAACCCCTTTGGTAACTGGGTTATATGGGGAGCTCCTTGTTTTAAGGAGCACAATCCAGCACCACTCTGACCAAAATGCCTCAAGTTTCACTGTTCTCTACATGAATCTGAGTAACAGCCCTCTCAAGATTTGAGAGAAGTTAAGTTTCTAATCAGTGAGGTCTTATGAACCAGACAGAAGAATGTTCCCAGCTTAACATGCAGGGTAGGGGGGAAACTGATGACAAGTGGGAATGTTAACTGAGTTAGTAGCAAGTGTGAGGATTCCTGTGTCTGCTTCTACCCTGTTGATTTGTTGGCCCAGAGAAGCAGCTCAGGTTTCAATCTTTGGCTGCCTTGTAAGATAGAAGTCTGCTGGGAGAGAGTGGTGGGTTCTCCGTAAACTTTCTTTGCCCGGGAGAGAAGGCAGAGGTGGCAGTTCCTCCGAGATCTTTAGATCTTGTTGGTGGAAAGGCAGCACGGCTGCACCATGCGGGGCTTTTCCCCACGGGAGCCAACTAATCTGTGACAGAGCACTTTAAGGAAAGGTTGAGTGTGTGACTTCAAAGGAGAGCTGACAGGCTGGGAGCATTTCTCGCTCCCGTGGGACAAACCTCATGCTGCTTTTTCGTGGTTTGTTTTTTTTTGCTGTGCCCATCTGCCTGCCAGTTCGTGCTCTGCTCCAGGTGGGAAGAAGAGCACAGAAGAGAGGAGGTGCAGAGGAGTTTAGAATAGCTTAGAATGTCTTTAGGCAAAGGAAATGGCAAATTGGATCACTGATCCTTGAAAATAACATCTCATCTCACAGAGCCTTGTTTAAAGGGGCAAAACCCTCACTTTTCACCCACAGCTTGTCAGAGCAGAGGGGATTCTTGGTGCAAACCCTGAGTTCTCTCTGCAGCAGGAGGAGTAGCAGAGCCCTGGGTGATGCACTAAACTTTACTATCTGTCTGAGGACAGTCACACCCAAACCTCCTCAATCTCCTGGTCTGGGGCTGTCCCTGCTGTTACCACGCTCCATGTAGCAAGGCAGTGACTGTGTCTGCAGACACTGGGATGTTCCCTGTAGGTATGGGCCTTTGGGAAAACCAGTGCCAGGCAGTGAAGGAGAGATGGTTTTTTTTTGGTCTGTGCTGTTGCTGATTGCTCTTACCATCCTCCTTGGCCTTTGAGGAAGCATCACCAGTTGGCTGTTGGGAAGCAAAAATCTTCTAATCCTTAGGGTCTTTGGGTGGGGTGTCAGTCAGGGAGTGCTCTCTAGTGAGACAAGCAACATGACTTCTGCCTGCCCTGGGCGGTGAATCCCAGTGGCCTCTTAGCAGACAAAACTGGGTGCCAGTCCCCACACCACAACTCTGAAGGTCAGCAGCTGGATCATGCTTGTCTTTGGGCAACATCTGGGAGGAGCTGCTGATGCCATAAAGGGAATGAGCTGTGGATTAGGAACGCCACTCGCCAGCTGAACAGGAGCATCTTTACACCTCCTGTTTGGGGTGGATGGAACAGTGTGTTTTCTGCTCTGGAGGGGTGGGCAGGAGTAGTATGGGCAGTCTTGATTGCCAGGGAATAGCCAGGGCAATGGGTGTGTTTGCTGACATGGCCTTCTCTGCCTGGGAGCTCGCACCCACTCTGGCAGCAGTGAGTGATGGATTGGAGTCAGGGATGCATGGAGATTTTTTGTGCAGATCTCTGTAAGGCATCCAGACAGCTGCTGCCCACTGTGCTCAGTCGAGCATCTGCTTTGGCAGGCAGGAGAGGAGACGGGAGCCTTGGGAATTTCAGACAGTCATTTACTTAATAACCATAGTCAGGGCAGGGGACTGATTTCTGGCTGTGAAAGGATCGTCTTCCTTCTCTTCTCAGTGAGAATGTGCTGTGCTTGTCTTGGGGAGAAAGGGAGTTAATTGGGATGCAGACTCCTGAAACAGAGCTCCGTGGGTATGGGCAGTTTCTCAAGAAAGATGAAAGTTGATTTATACTTGCTGGATTTGTGCCTGCCATTCTGAGCTAAATGTATCTGATCTTCCAGATACTTTTCTTTTCCTAGGTCCCAGCTCCTTGTTAGATTCCAGAAGAAACCCCTGCCTGCTCTGACCTTACATTTGTGAGGTGCATCTCCTTCAGCATCTATGTTTGTCTAGCAACAACACTTGCATTCATGGTCAGAGCCACAGAACAACAGGGGCTGAAACTGGAGGAAGAGGAGTTAGGTTCAGCTGCTGTAGCAAAGCAAAACTATTGCAGATGTTTGTGGAATCACTTTTCTGCTCTGAAGTGCTGTACAAACTAGAATTCTGCATTTCAAAGATGCCCAGGTCGATTCAGGGCTTGGTGGTATTACTTGGGTGTGCCAGAAAGGAGGATTTGGTTTTCTGTGCTTTAGTTTCTCTTCTCTAGTATTTCCCATTTAGCTTGTGGCTGACTGCTGCTACCACCCCTTATCTTTGTCAATCCCATCTAAATGAATCTCTGGGTTCCAGCCTGGTCCCTAACACTCATAACCTCAACTTAGAGATGCCAGGTGTCAAAACTGTTATATATTATTGTCTGTGAAAGTGCCTCGGGACAGAAAGATGTGGAGAGAACAAACACGGGAATTATATCTTGGGAATATGAATTCACTGGGATGGGATGGGGAGATGGAGAAGTGCACATATTGGATGGGATTGTTCTCTGCTGTGGCAGACTGCCTGCTCTTAGAGGCCTCTGCCATTTGACCCCCACCTGTGGCTGGACACATATAATGGGATATTTTCTACCTTTCAGAGTTCTTAGTTCAGATGTGACATGAAGTCTTTTGGATCTCTTTTTAGATTACACCTTTCCTGCTACATCTCAGAAGGCATTGCTGAAACGAAATGGGACACAAGTAGACAATTGGGAAATGGCCACTGTCCAGCCCCCGGCAGAATTTGTGGAGCCTGACTTGCACACGCCTTTCTCCACACTAGAGGAAGAGGAGGGGCTGCTCCCCATAGACCACTCAAGAGGAGGAATGGAGAGCCTGCAGACCTCTGGACCAGAAATTGCATCTTCTGAACCAGTGGACCAAGAGGACTCCTTCTCCCTTCTGTTTTCCACAGCCTCCACCAGGCCAGGTGTTGTGACTGAGGCAGCCATGGGAAGGCAAGAAGAGGACTCAGTTTCTCCAGGCTTAGACCTTGGGAGCAGCATGGGACCAGGTCTTCTACCTGTGTCCTCGACTTTTTCTACTTCTGTTGCTGCAAGATCTCCCAGTGTTTCAGAAGAACTCTTTGAGGTGACAACTGGAGACACTTGGGCTGTTGGGGGAACAGATTCTGAGCTGACTGTGGCTACCACAGGAGCAGAGCTTGCAGAGACCACAGTGGAGGCTGGTGGGGAAGAGCATTCAGCCAGGGAGAAGGTCTCAGAGCCCACAGTGGAGTGGGAGGTGCCAGAGCCCACGGTGCTGACTGAAATGGAGCAGACAGTGGAATCGCCTGTGGGGACACCCGCTCCTGCAAGCAGCTCCCCAGGCACCCAGACTCTTCCTGGGAGTGATCAGCACCCCCCTTCTGTGTCTCCGTGGGACAGAGCTGATGAGCCTGCACTGGGTCCCATTTGGAATGACACCAAGTCAGTCACTGAGACTGCGGCAGCAGAGAGGAGCTCATCACCACAGGCTGGAGATGCCCGCATGGCCATGCTGCCAACTGAGCTGCCCTGGGACTCGGCACAGGTCACACTGGGAGCAGGGAGTGGGCTGGGATGTTGCAGTGAGGATATTTGGGTACTTCAGTCCTGGGGGGCTGTTTAATCCTCTCCCTAAGTCTGACTGCTGGAAGTAGTTTTTTCTGTTCACCCAGTCAAAACTGAATTTTCAGGGACAGTTATTCACAGCAGTTCTTAAGGGTATCCATCATCCTTGGTGAAAGCCCTGCCCCCTCACATCTTCCCAGCTGCAAAAAATCCTGCCTCTGATAAACAGAAGCTGAACACCTTCCCTCTGGGGCATGCACAGCAGAGAAAGCTCCTTGTTTCCTCAGCCTGCATTATTGGAAGTGTCAGGACAAACATGGCTCTAAGGATTTCTGGAAAGGGAGTGAGAAGAAAGTGCTGTTTTTGCTGCTGCTATCTGCAGGGACCAGATGCAGAGCAGGTGGAGCAGAGTACAGTTATATGTGAGGATGTTGGTCTAGGAGAGCCTGGGGGAGAGGAGGGGTGAACTGCAGTTCCTGAATCCAGTAAACTGGCAGCTGGTTAAGAGAAGATATGTAGCAGGAGCTGACTGTGAGAAAGTACCAAGCAAAGCTTTTAATTTTGCTTTCTGCCCCATGATACTCAGGAGCCTGAGCAAGTGGCTTAGTCCCTCTGTGCATCCTATCCTGCCTGCAAAGTGCTGCCTTGTCTCACCAGTTTGTTTAAGCACTGCAGAGGCTCCTGGTTAGCTTTTGTGTTAAGTGCTGATAAGGCTGCAGGCTAGAGAGCTTTCCACTGAGAGCTGGTGTCCTCCTTGAGTCTAGATGGAGATGGAAGGTCAAGCTGAGCTGTGGCAAGCTGGCAGAGTAACTTTGTCCCTGCTCCATGAGGGAATCACTGAAATGGGGATTCCTCCTTAGAACAGAATTAGAGTACAGTTGCATCCTTTGAGAAGTGCTTCTGGGAGTATGGCAGAGCCCCTTGCTCCTGTCCCTTGTGTACCCTGTGTTTTCAGTAGCAGAATTACATTCACAACTGAACCCAGCTGTCTTTGTCTTGTCTCTCCAGGTGATCTGCAAAGACTGGAGCAACCTCGCGGGAAAGAACTATATCATCCTGAATATGTCGGATAACATTGACTGTGTAAGTCAGTCCGAAGAGATCTGATGAGATGGGGGGAATGGTGCTTAGGAAAGTGAAGGCAGGCACAGCTCTTGCTCTCTGCTTTCACCACAAAACATTTTAAAAGCACTAAATCTCAACTTAACCTATAGAGGCTGTGAAGAGAAGGGGAGGAGGACAGAAATATTCCTGTTCTCCAAAAGGGAAAAAGAGTGGGTGGAGAGAGATGATTTTGCTCCAAGTCTAGCACATGTCAGTCCCATATTGGATTTTTTACTAATTTTTGGCTGCTAGTCTGTGCCAGTCAGTACCTGGATTGTCATGAGACATGAGATCTTTTAACATTGCACTTCTTGCAGGATTGAAGTGCAGTTCTCCTTCCTTCTCTTCATTTTCCTTCCATTCCTTGCAGCATATAGTAACGATCCTCTGAGCCATCGGAGGAATAGAGACTCCCATTTGCACTGTGCATGGATAAATATCAAGCAGCTATCACTAAATCTTCCTTAAGGGTCTCTTCTCCCCACCCTATTATCTTGTGTGTGTTATCTGGGTCTGTGAACTAGCCATGCTCTGCTAATCCAATGCCTGTCCATCCATCCTCATAAAGCTGCAGTTAATTTATGAGCCCAGAGTCCCTTGTGGATCCCTGGTAAAAGGGCTTGTTCACTTCTGCTGGGCCTTTTATCAGGCACTTAAAAAACAGTTGTGAAAGGCCTGGGGTCAAGGTGCCTTTCATAATTCTAAGAAATTATTATGAGCCTGACAGCCTGAGACCAAAATGTTTCATTGAGGAATTGTGTTCTCGCCTCATGTGTCTGCACTCCTCCTTTGTGGGGCTCCTGCTCTGGGCAGAGCTTGCTGCTTCTGTTACTGCAGGGTTGCTTTGTGGCACTGACCAGTTGCCACTACTGTGATTTCTTGGTTGGTTTATTTTATTTTTTTAAAGGTGACCTTTTTGGGGGCAGGGAAAATGGGGAAATTCCTATACACAGTAAAGCATGCTGACTGCTCTAAGAATAGATGAAAAGTCAGTCTCTTTCCTCCTGATGTGGGCAAACCAGTGTGGAGGGTTTTAGGTGTCTCTGTTACAGTTCACAGTTGTAACGCAGAAAATGAGTCCTTGAAAACCAGAGTCCTTCTGCCCTGTTTCCTTCATGTCTCCATCACTCTCTCTCCCATCTCTATGGACTTTAAATACTGGTTAATTTTGTAATATGTAGTAGCTTCCTTCCTGTGATCACTGGTACTTACGTTGTTTAAACCTCTGTAAGGGGAAGAACTGAAAAGCAGATGTGCAGATGTCTCGATCAAATTATGTCTTTGCTGTTAAATCCTCAGTTCTGCCTTGCTGGAGGAAGATGGTGCCCTGGGATAGGCAGGACTGAACTATTTGTCTACGTGATTTCATGTTTCAAAACATATTTCCCAGTGAATGATTTGTGCTGTACTACCCCTTATTCAAAGGGACATTTGTCGACATACATATTTAACATGAGCATCGCATCATTCCCTGCCTCCCATTACCACTTTGCATGAGTGAAGTTGGACTCAAACTCTTCTCCTTTCCACTGATACTGATGCAGTTTGTTTCCTACCCTTGGTAATTTGCTCAGTTTGGGCACCTCACCTACTGTTTGCCTGTTCCTTTTGTTTTTGGTTTCTGTATCTGAGCTCTGTGGTTTTTGGGTTTCTGAGGTTGTGAGGGAGAACCTGTGTTGCAAGTGCTGTAGTTTGAATTAGTGTAAATGGGGTTTCCTCACCTCTTTCAACGTTTTGGTGGCATGATCTAGTGTGTTACCAAATTCCACTGAAAAGCTGAGAGATGAGGAGGATGCTTAGCCTCTTCCAGAGGGTTGCACCTTGACCTTCAATACACTTCATGGCACCAGGCTTTTACCTGCCACAGGGGTGATGTCTGTATAGCTTCATTAAGCTGGAAGCCCATTTGTCTTCCCAAGGGGCTCCAGGCAAGGGAATCACTTCAGTCTCTCTCTGGGCAAATCTCCCACTCAACCTACCTGGAAAGTTTGCCCAAGTGAGGACTGCAGGATCTGACTCAGCAGTGGTACCTGGCTATGCATCAGGAGGTGACCTCCATGGTGACACAGCTGCTTTCAGGCTCCTTCACTGCTCCGTTCTCTCCACCACAGAGAATTTATCGGTGCTCTGCAACCTCTGCTTTCCCCATCACCAGAAACATCTCACTTCTGACCTCCTGCTCTTGGCTCAGCTGCTCCCCCTTCCTCTGCATGCCCCAAAAGAGAGCCACAGGCTGGCAATGGGACCATAAGCTGGAGCTGCAGCTGAGCATCATGGTGCTGCATCACGGTGCTCCTTCCTCACGCAGCTCCTCCTGCCTCCCCATACCAAACCCCATAATTTGATGAGAGGAGGCACTGCCAGGCTCTTGTGATTCAGGCCCCAGTCATCGATGTCTTCTCCAATTAGGCCATTTTTGGCACAGGCCTGTGCCTGCCCTGAGCGCTTCAAATTGCCATGGCAACAAGAACTCTCCATTTTATTAATCATCTGTGTGGTCTTCAGGTTGGCATGGCAACTGGAGATAAGAATAGAAACACAGGAGTGAAAAAGCAGCAAAAGAGCCTGCCGAGGGATGGCTGGAGCATGTCAGGCTGAGCGGCACCCGCTGACCCAGCGCTGGCTGTGGGGAAGAGCCTGGCTGCTTCCTTCTCACCTTACACAATAATGTTGCTTCAGGATCGCTCTGAGCCAGGAGAGCTGGGCTTGGTGTGGTACATATGGCAGTCACAAGAGCTGAGGAGGAGGGTTGGTGCATCAGGAGATGTTTGTGGGTCCAGCCTGGGGTACTGTGCAGGGGAGCATTGCACCAGGTTTAACACTGCTGGCTTTTGGGAACACGTGAGGTGTCAGCTGTACCATCCCTGCAGTGCTACAGCTGTCTTGTCCCCACCATGCACTCACCAAGGTTTCTTTCCTGTGGCAGGAGGAGTTTCGGTTGGAAAGGGGTCCCCAGCTGTTGGCACTGGTGGAGGATGCCTTCTCCAGGCAGGCAGAGGGGCTGCAGGAGCGCTGGCTCATCTCTCTGAGCAAACCCAATGAGAACGACAAGCACTTGCTAATGACACTGGCAGGGGAACAGGGTAAGTGCTGGCAGCAGGAGCTTTCCTGTGATGGGGACTGTATTTAAGGGGCTCCCAAATGGAGGTACACAGCCATGTTGGAAGGAGCTTTTGCTTTCCAGTCCATTTCAATCCCACCAGTTCCCAGTATTCACTGGACTTGAGGGATGGAGAGGGACTGAGGACATAAGACTCTTTCTTCACATCTGCCTCCTGGGTTGTCCCTCACTGCTTGCACAAAGCTTCATCTTCTGCACTTTGCCTTCAGCTTTGCTCCCTCCCTGGATTACCTTTCCCTGAGCATCGTCAGCTTTCTCCTGATGCTTATGTTCTCCCCTCCATGGCAGAATATGACAGCCTGCTCTTCGTTCCCCTCCTAACCTATCAATTCTTAAGTCTTGTCCAAACTAGGACAAGATAGTGTCCTGATAGTGTCTCCTGTCATCTCCAAAGAAACAAAAGCTGGCAGTGAACATGGGCTGGACTGGAACATTTTACCATCTCTTTACTCCTGTTTTGGTACAGGGGTCTTTTCCTGTACTGCTTCTGCTACCTGCTGAGCAACAGAGACTTCTAATGTTGGCATTATGGCCTCTGTGACATTTATGAACCTGTCTCTATGACTTTTTGAGTGCTGCTGCTTGCTGCCAGAGCAGACACAGATCCTGAGAGCTTCTGTGGTGGTGGGGAGGGTACCTAGGTGGCTCTGGTATCAGTTCATCCCTGGATTTTTTAACTCTTTGAAAGAGTATTTGGAGGTACCCTTGTCTGTGATCTTGTGTTCTTTCAGCCTCCTGACATAAAATACCCATGAACAAAAATGTGTGTTCCTCTGCCTCCATCCTGTTGGGGATTTTAGAGTGGTGAATACATCTGACTGAGTAACCTGAGCTGAGAGCAGCACTGATCTCCTCCTCTACTTTACAGGTGTTATCCCTACAAAAGATGTTCTCATGGCACTGGGGGATGTTAAGAGGAGCTTAGCTGAGGTAAGACCCTGTCTGCCTGCATCCATTTGTTAAGACCGCTTATGCAATTAAAATAAGCAACTTGAAAACTGGGAGCATATCTCATTCTAACCAAGTGCTGAACCCACAGCAGGCAAACAGATGAGTCAGACTCTTGGCAAACTCCCTTCTCCCCTCACTGGTAGTTGCCAGGCCATCAAATGTCTGCTCTCTTTAAGAGAGTAACTATGGGTTATTCCCTCCCTGCTTTTCTGGCTTGGTTGTGAAACTGCTTTTCACACATTCATTTTGTTGGGATTCTCAGTGTCACCCTGTCTATGCTATTGTCAAAAGCAGTGTGGGTGCCGCAGAGCCCCACATTTGGCCCTGCTCACCCTGCAGCTGCTTTACATACATTGGCTTCTTTTGACACATTCACATGCCTTCTGCAATGCCGGGGTCTGCATTTCACTCCTTAAACAACTGCCTTCACAAGGGCAGGCAGAGGACCTGGATCAGTGGATGCCAGACTCCCCTGCCAGCTGCCTCTAGGCCTCACATATTCCCTTCTGACCATGGGCAGTTTGGAAGAGGATAGAGATGAGGACAAATCAGTCCCATGACTTCTGGCTTTGCTCCTTCGTCCTACAAGATATGCAGACACTGAGGGGCTGATTCTGCTTGAGTTTTTTGCACCACTGGAGTAATTGTGCTGATTTTAGCAGCAGGGCTGGGCCACTGCCTTGCTGGCTCTCTGCTGTCAGGTTTTTCCCTGACCTAACAAACTGGTGCAGTTAGACAAAGCAAATTAAGTGCTCAGTGGTGTATTGATTGGCTTATACCAGAGAAAGTGCAAAAAGCCAACCCTGTAGAAATTGTGTGACTGAAGTATCAGCACCTAGAACTGTCCAGAAAGAAGGATTTGTGTGGGTGTGCAAGGTTTGACTTTGCAACCGTGGCCCCATGTTAACGTGAGTCCTACCAGAGCCTCCTTGCCACATGCCTCTGACTCTCTGGCTCTATCAACAATGAAACTCTGTTCCCTGTGCTGCCCTTGCACAGCATGACATTGCAAAGAGGAGGAAGGATATTCTCTGATACCTGTCACATTTACTATTGAACTGATATGTAACCTGTTTCAAATCTGCCAAGTCACTGGGACCAATGTTGGGCTGTTTGCTGACAGCCACAGTGGGCCAGTTTCTAGGGCAGCTATTCCTAAGCTTTTAGGCTCAGTGGGCAGCTGTCCACTTTCAAAACCTCATAAAGACCACTATGCCCTCTTCGGACCTGAGCTTTAACGGAAACTTATTTATTAGGGTTACATTCTCTGCCAAGGAGTTACCAAAGCCTCAGCACCCATCTGTGGTCAATAGTTTGTCTTGGGAACTCCCAATCTTAGACAGTTTCTCCCATGAAAGCCTCCTTGTCATACACAAAGGTGTGATCCTTGTGTAGGTGAGCAAAATAAGATTGTGCCTACTGTCATTTGCTGATGTGTCAGGTTTCATGGAAAATGGTGTTATGTATAGTTATGTGCCTTCTAGTCACGTAAGACATTGTCAACCTGACTCTCCAGCCCTGGCTTTTAGTTTCTCTGCCCACATTCATGGTCCTGTACTTGGACCCTGTAAAGTCTGAACAGGGTTCCACCTGCCTGCAGGCCAGGACTTTTAGTGTACTGCTTCCTTCCTTCCAGATTGGTATACAGAACTACTCGACCACCACAAGCTGCCAGTCACACCCCAACCAGACACGCAGTGATTATGGGAAGCTCTTTGTGGTGTTGGTGATCATTGGCTCCATCTGCGCCATCATCATCGTGTTGGGGCTCATCTACAACTGCTGGCAGAGACGCCTGCCCAAGATGAAGAACATGGTGAGCACCGGATGGGTGGAGAAGGGGGCCAGACTCTTAGCTGTTTTGATGGAGGGGATTGGAAAGTTACGAGGGCGATTGTTTTCCCCTGTCCACTTATGGGACATAGCTAGGTATGCTTCTGGAGCAGCAGTGAAGTCCATTCAGTTGTAAGAGAGATGCAAATGTGCTTAGGACAGCTCATTTCCGCTGCGAGGGTTGGGCTAGGAGTAAATTTACCTTTTCCCACTGACCCCACAAAGTTCTCAGTGACCCTCATAGCATGATCGTGCTTCTCAGCAGCATTGAGACCTGTCCCTCTTTGTCTCTGTTTGTGTCCTCTTGTCCCTGGCAGTCACACGGTGAGGAGCTGCGCTTTGTTGAGAATGGCTGCCATGACAACCCCACCCTGGACGTGGCCAGTGACAGCCAGTCGGAAATGCAGGAGAAGAAGCCGAGCGTGAATGGTGGAAACACCATCAATGGCCCCGACAGCTGGGATGTCCTGATCAATAAGCAGGCGAGCGAGGATGTGGATGTGTTTGAGGAAGACACGCATCTTTAGAAAAAGAAGGGAGGGAACCACCCTCTTAAACACACTTGTTTCTCTCCTATCTTGACTGATGGACCATGGGATCAGGTGGCTTCTCAGGAACTTCTTAAAACCTTTGAACAGGTCTTTGGGCAAGTTTTCCCTATGGAAGTCCTGAGCCTGCATCTGAGGCTTGGAGCCAGGAGGATCTCTGAACAGAGGGAAGCGGGAGGGGTGGGTTTATAGATCTCTATGTTTGTGTTCCTATCAGTAGCACCAATGCTTTCATCACCTTTAAATGCACTTACAGTAGCTCTGTGGTAGTGGCTGAGAGTGACTGGACTGGAGAAACCAGATGGTGGGGCTGTCTGCCCCCAAGAGTTCAGATTTGGGGAGTAAATTCACTTTCTAGATGCTGACCTTGAGATCACATTCAGGGTGTGCAGGTGCAGTAAAACCTGTGCATTCTGGATGGAGGGGAGCCAAGATTCTGTTAATGTCCTGGGCAGAGTTTGCATTCTCCATGTAAAAAAAGGTTTTCTAGTGCTCTAGCATTCAGCTACTAATTGTATGAGAGCTGATGTTTACATTTGGGGAAAATACCCCTCCCACCCCGTCCCTACTGTCATCTCATTTCACCCCTGGTACCACAAACAGCCCCACTCCTTTTTTCAGCTCTACAACTCCAAGCTGAGCTTGCAAAGTTTGAGCACTTTACCCTTGCTTGACTGATTGCAGAGAATTCGGTGCCATGGTGCAGCATTTTAGATGGAAATATGCTTTAGGTTGGAGAGTTGCTCAAAAACAATGTTTACATGCCTCTTTCACAACAGCCTGGGAAATCAGCAGGAAAATACCCCTTATCTAAGTGTAAGCTTTAGACTGGCCAGCCTTCTCCACTCCAGTGCTATTTTACAGGATAGTTTGGTTTCAGTTGGTGATTTTGCAGTAAATATAAAGACTATATGAAACTTTTTAAATAGGGAAACAAGTAATTTTCTCATCCTTTTGTTTCAGTTTCAGCATCCTGCCCTGAGGAAAGGGTGGAAGTGTTTAATATCCCACAGGTATAAATCGGGGTAACATCTTTAAAATCACTGCATTTAAACAGTGTAAGAGCCAGTTCTGGTGAGATGAAAATCGGATGTAAGAGCTCCCCAATGAATGTTTCTCAGGCATGCCTCAGGCAACTTTGAGGCTCCAGCTCCCTGAAGATGTCTGCTAAAGGCACGTGAATATGTATAATTGTTCTCTGAGCCCTGCTTAAACTACTGTCAAGCCTGAAATCCCAGAACTTTTGTTTCTTCTGTCATCGAGGGATTGAGGGACTTGCTTCGGTCAGAGGCACCAGTACTTCTCTCCCTTGTGGTGACCTGCATGCTTGCTTGCTGCGAGATGCAGCTTCACACTTGGTCTTTAAGGGAACTTTTGTACAGAAAGGCCCCAGTTGTGCAGCCTGATGCTGAGCCTGTAAATCTATCACTGTATGCATAGAGACTTTTAGCACGTTCTTCCCTGGTGTGTGTGCCTAAAGTCAAGGTAAAAGAGTCTGTTGTTACAGTTTGTGTAGCGCTTTGCACACAAACTGAATCACAGATTACCTCAATGTAGGACCACTCTGATACCAGTTTATTAGGCACTGAAGAAAGGTGATAATCCTTGGTTTCCTATCCAGTTTTCAGTGGTTTTAGCCTGCCTCCATCTTTCCCAGTGTTATGTAGGAGACAGTGATCATCAGCTCATTTTGTATCTTGGTAGAGTCGCAGAGATGCTCAGAGTTCCTTCTCCTGCCCCAGCAGTTGGTAGTGGGGGACAGTCCATGTGCATGGACAGCCACACATGGCCCTCTCTGACCACCCCTCACTGAGGGCTCCTGCTGAGTTTGATGGGTCTGTGCAGTGAAACTGCACGAGTCCACTGGCTGTGTTGAAGGCACTTTGGGGCTCACAGGATTAAATGCAGATTGTTGTTATGGTGAGTAAATTAAAGCATGGAGTTAAAATTTGAGTTTGTATAGCACTTAGCATAATGGGGCCTGGCATGTCCATGGCCTTTAGGCAGCTGCACCGTGTAAATGTTTCCAAGTCCAATAATCCTCATCAAATATGTTTTTAATGCCTAGTGGCTGTTAAAAAGATATTGCCACCAATCAGATGTGAATCATTTCACCCACAGATTGCTTCCTTGGTGCATGTCCCTGCTAAGAGCTGCTTTGCTGCCCTGTTTTCTCTCCACTTTCTTAATTCAGAGAACAACAAGGCACTGATAAAGCCATGCTTCTGGCTGGGCTCAGCACCTCCCAATCTCATGTAAAGTCTTCAAACTTTAAAGAAACCAAGGGGGCCGTGTGGGCTCAATAATGAGCTAGCAAGTTCTCCTGATTTGCTGTTCTGGCCTCTTGTGGCCTGGAGGTTTTTTAGAGACTCTCTTCTCCATCTGGAGCATCCAGGTGATCTGAGAGACTCTTTAATGGTGGCTGTCATGAGGCTGAGGACATTTTTCTGCTGTCTCTGACAGGGTGCACCTGGCTATATGATCCCAGTTTAGCTTCAGAAATCCACTGGTTGATAGAATTTCACTTTAGTCTGGTGATACCTTTTATCCCTTTACAGTTTATTTTTTCTCTATATCATTTTTTTGCACTAGGCTGATTTTGTCAAGTCGATTGCACTGTTGTCCCTCTCCTGCCAGCCCTGCAGAGACAGGTCATCTCTGGGGACCTGCAGGCTGGGAAGCACTGTAGAGAAGCTGTTGGTAGCCCACTTACTCTGTTCAGTGCTTGCATTTCCAGCTCTGCACAGGGAGGATGTAAAGAGGAAGAAAACCTTTGTCTTAGCATTTATAACAGGAAGCTTTTCTATCACCCTAATGTAGTTAAACTTCTTTTTAATAAAAACTGTCAAAGCTGGACTTCTCAGAGCAGTGTGCCAGGCGGCAGAGCAGATGCAGGAGACAAAGCAATTCCTGGAAAACCCTTTGCCAGCTACTCGGACATCACCATCGTTCTGTCTGCCAAATGTTTGGTCGCACTGACACCTGGTGGCGGTTGGGAGTTGGAAACGAAAAATTAAAAAAAAAAACAACAAACTTTTCCCCTCTCTTAGCTTTGGATATTTGTTTCCTGTGACTTGCCTAGGATAACCTGCTTTATTCACAAGGGGCTGCAGGACTCGACTGTGAGCAGAGGGGCTCGTACCAGGCATGTCAAGGATGGTTTGTGTGAGGACATCCCTGTCTGCAAAGCAGTGAGATGGGACATTCTCTGAAGTCACCGGTACAAAGGCCCTGGATACCAACACAGGGTCTCAGCTCCATCTTCCTGCTTTGTCTGCCACTTGCTCCCTCTGCTCCTTGGGAGCACAGCTAGAATGCAGAGACTCTGCCTTGAAATGGAGGTGGCTCTTCACAGAGACCATCGGGTGCTGGTGTGAAGAGTGCAGTGCTTCGGAGAACACCGGCGATGGCATCGTCTGGATGCACGGCCAGGATCAGAGTGGCTCTCATCTCTATGGGATGGTGGCCAGATGTGGTCTGGGATGGCCAAGCTGCAGATTACTCTGAGGTGTCACCCACATATCTGGAACTGTGCCTGTAACATGGAGTCTAACTTATCCCAGGGCTCTGCATCCTGCAGGCTGCCTCGGGGAATGAAGGGTGGAAAGAAACAATGAGGAGTGACCTGGTAACTGTGCTGTGAAGGATGTAATGCAGCTTGAGAATACAGTTCAAGATACATTTTAAGGATCGCTCTGGCAGAGGATACAATGTGAAATGAAGGTACATTATCCTAAGGACTATTGCAGCATGACCTCAGAGCATTGCAGCAGGGTCCCACTGCCGTCAGCAACTCGTCTGTTCCGTCTGCCTTTGCAGCCATGCAGGAGTAGATCTCTCCTTCACAGAGAGTTTGGGACAGCTCAAACAGTCAGACACAACAAGCACCTTCATCTGTGTTGGCTCATGAGAGCCTCATGTGCTCTCTCAGCTGACAGCCAGGCTTCGAGCCATTCTTCTCAACACCTTCATTCCTGCTGGACACAAACTGTCTGCAAGCCCTGGCCACTGCTTGGGATTGCTGCTGGAGAACACTTAGAAACACCTGTGTCTGGCCCTGGAAATAACAGGGTTGTGGTTTTGTTTTCTTTGCAATAAAATACACCTCCTGGGTGTCTGAACATTGACCTGAGCGCAGTGCTTTGCTTGGTTAGATCTGCCTGAATTCATATCTGCTGCATCTGGTAATGCAGTGTTGGCTAGGGTCCCTTTGCCAGGATGGGGGCTGTCAGCCTGGCCCAGCTTCCTCACAGCACACTCCTTAATTCTTCCATCACAGATTTCTGTGGAAGCCCTGAGCTCTGCCAGGTGCCCCGGCAGTGGAAACGGGCTTCTCCCATGGGGTACTCTACCCCTCCAGTACCCACAGGACCAGTCCACGATACCTTTCTTGCTCAAGTGGCTTAGCACAAGCCTCTGTTACACAGCAGAGTCCCTGCTTGTGTGCCCAGCCATGTGCCACGTGTGACCCACACAGCTCTCCACCATCTCCCACACCTGCTCCAGACTTGGACCCCGTACAGAATCACAGAATTATTAGGGTTGGAAGCGACCTTGGCAATCATCCCGCCAAGCCCCTCCTGACAATGTAGGGTCACCCAGAGCAGGTGACACAGGAACACATCCTGGTGGGGCTTGAACATCTCCAAGACTTCACATCCTCCCTGGGCAGCTGTTGCAGTGCTCTGCCACCCTCAACATAAAAACGTTCTTCCTCATGTTGAAGTAAAACTTCATGTGTTTTAGTTTATGGCCTTTCCTCCTCACCCTGTCACTGTGCACCACCGAAAAGAGTCTGGCGCCATCCTCTTGGCACTCACCTTTGTACAGATTAATGAGCTCTCATCTCAACTGCACGTAGTCCAGAGAGAGCCCTGCTCTGTGTTCCAAACCCTCTCCCAGCCACGTTCTGAGCTAGGTCCCCATCTCAAGTGTGTTCCAGAGCAGTTCCCCAGGTGTGCTCCAGATCAGTCCCCGGCTCAGATGTGTTCAAGTTCTGTCCCCCAGGTGTATTCCGGAGCAGGTCCCCATCTCAGGTGTATTCCAGATCTGTCCCCCAGGTGTGTTCCAGATAAGTGCCCATCTCAGGTGTGTTCAGAGCTGATCCCCTTTCCCGAGGTTCCGCGAGTCCCCGGGCAGCGCGGCCGGCAGTTGTTCCTCCGGGCCGCAGGGGGCGCTGCAGGGGCGCTGCGGGGCCGGGCGGTGCCGCTGCCGTGTTTACAGCCCCGCCGCTCCCGCCCCGCCGCCGCTGCCCCTCGGCCCGGTCCAGTTCCGCGGCCGCTCCTCCGCTCTCCGCGTCAATGCGGCGCCGCCGCCCCGCGGCCTGGCCCGGCCATGGACACCAGCGACCTGTTCACCAGCTGCAAGAAGGGCGACGTGAGCCGCGTGCGGTGAGCCGGGCCGGGCCGGGGAACGGGTCCCCCGCACTCGCCGCTGCCTTTAACCGCCCTGCCCACCGGGGCAAGCGGGCCTGCCGGGACGGCCCGGCCTCCCCGGGACGTGTTTACCTGAAGCTCGTCCCGGTATTCCTAGGGCGGCTGTCGCAGCCTCGGGGTTCCCCAGGGCGGCCGGGGTGCGGAAAGAGCAGTTTGTTCTCCTACATAAATGCAGCTTGTTTGCACCCCGAGGAGCTGGGTGTGCACCGGATCTTTGCCGGGCTGCTAGGTTCGGGTGAGGTGTGGCCGGTTCTGGCAGGTGTCTGAGTGTCAGACGGGCACTGCGTACTCGTGGGTGTAGGTGCTGCCTGTGGCAAATGTCCTTGCACAAGGCTCCTCTCTTCAGCTGCTCTTTCTTGGGCTGGTAGGAAGCTGGGTCCCTGGGAAGCAAGCGTCATGGAAACGTTTAGGCACTTTGTGCTGTAGACTGTGGGAGTATCTCTGAGAATTGCGGGAATACTAAATTTCAGGTCAAGTCTCCTTGCTCATACCAAAGCAGCATAGCTTAACTGCATTGATTTTGGATCAGGAGGCAGATGGGCTTGTTGTTCTGCAGGGTGAAGGGATGTTGTAATGCAAAGGTCCGGGGTTTACAAAAGACTATTTTCCTGCATTTCCTGATTTGAATCTAAGACTGTGCTTTGCCTTTTTGTGCTACTTGATTCTTTCATTTCTCAAGGTGTGATGCCAGATAATCAGAAGCAACCTCTGTTTCAAGGTGCTTGCTAAGGAAGGATAAGTGAAGGACTTGAGTTGCTTGGCATGTTGAATATGGTCAGAGGAACCTGAAGTTTGAGACAACAAAGGTGAAGGGAGTGAAAGGGAGGACTCACATGGTTGGTGTTAAAAAACTAAAACTTGAGAATCTTTGTGAAGGCTGAGAGGGATTTTTACGTGTGGTTGTTGCAGTACAGGCTATAAAAAGAGCCAGGCTGTGCAGGAGATTTGTCTGCAAGGCAAAACCCAGCTTCTAAAGGGGCCAAAGAGGGAGAGCTGGCAGCATTTGATCAAGCCTAAACGTGCAAGACAAGGAAGTGGCAGGATTTAAGAGCAGTCTGGAGTGACACTGATGTTGTTGCTTTTGTAAGGAAAAGCCATGAGCAGGATGGGAGTCCAGCCTTGGCCTTCTAAAACTGGCCACTTATCCAGGCTGGGAGCGTTGTTGGGTAATGTGAAGGTACTGCAAAAGTACTCAAGCTGCTTTTGAGATTGCTGCCCTGTTAGAGATGGATTTGATTCTCTTCTTTCCCCATGTGCACCACTTAAGATTGAAGGGAGATGCCAGGCCATGCTGTAGAACACCATTCTTTGGGTTGAAGATTTGACTGATGTCCCTTCAGCTATGGCTAGCAGCTCCCCAAGTCCAGTGCAAGATCCTGTCACACTTTTGGAAGTTACTCTATGAATTCAGAGTTACATCTGAAAGAGGAAGACGGTAACTGAGTGAGTAGCTGCATGAAGTTATAACTTTGTTCTCTCCCTTTTCTTCCAGATACCTTCTTGAACAGCGAGATGTGGAAATTAATGTCCGTGATAAATGGGACAGTACACCCCTGTGAGTGCTGCAGCCTGGAGCACTGTCTGGGCGGGGGGTAGGGCCTTCAGAGCTCCTTTATTCTCTCTGCATCAACAGCTACAAGCACTGTTACAAAATGTCTCCGAATCTGCCTTTTGGGAGCTTTGGCTACACAGTTCTGCTACTCTTTGCTGTGGATGCTGTCCTACATGTATCTTTGTCTCCATATTTGGCTGGGGCTTGCTGTAGTGATGCTCAGAAGCAGGATTTTGTGACCAAATTACCTGGACTATGCACTCTGCTCTTGGCTAGATTAGGCTTTTTCCCCACCAAAGTGTATGAAATTTTAGCATGTCTTTTCAGGTGAAAGCTTGGCCTGGTAAAATGCCAAGTGACTGTGGGATCACAGTCTGTCTGGCAGGGCTGTGAACATGCAATAGGTAATGAGGAATCCCCATGGAGGGGCTGAGGAATGTGCTGTGAGCTTTTTACCTCCCCACAATTCCAAAGAACATTTAGACATCTGCAATATAGTTAGAGTACAAAATAACTTCCTAAGTAAAGGTAGGCTAACATTTGGCTGCTGCAGTACATGTTATAGGATTCTCCTAGTTTGTAGGACAATTTGAGGTCCTTGTGAATCACGAAAGGCTTAGATTGTGAAAGAGAAAAAAAAACTGTGAGTAGAACTTAGGGGGGTGGATTTGCTGTGCATCCAGTGTGGGTGCTGTTCCCTGCGTGGCATAGCGTGCAGCAATCAGACTGACAACAGAAGGAGGAAGGAGTGTTTTTGAGAATTCAGTGGACTACTGAGTACCCATGAAATGATCTCTATTAAAATGAGAGTGGATTTGGCAGCTGGTGGTGCAACAGAAGATGCTGAACCCAGACTGGGACCTTGAGATCTCCTTGTACTGCCTAGGATTGCTGGCAACAGATCCTGCTTAGTCTATTGCTGGGATCAGACTTCTTTGCTATTTGGTAGCAATTCCTCACTCCTATGAGGAATTGTCTTCTGATCTTCTCAGGGATGCTCAGTGCTGTGGTCTGTGTGTGGTGATGTGCCAAAACACTGAATTCAGGTTCCTACTGCATCTCTAATTTTCTTTCTCTCGTAATTGTCAGGTATTACGCCTGCCTGTGTGGACATGAGGAGCTTGTACGTTATCTTCTAGCCAATGGTGAGCAGAAGTGTCCTGATATGGGTGCTGTATCTTTCTCTGGTCTGTTGGGATTGTATATCCTTCTAGGTGTCCCTTGTGGAAACTTCTTCTGTTACAACCAACCATCTGATCAGTGATCTCAGACTACAAAGGGAGCCCTGCACACACCTTCATGGTTCCTTTTGCAGGCCATTTGTTGCTTGAATTTGCTTCTTGAAATTGCTTGAAATTTCTTGATTTGCTTGAAATCTTGAAAATGCACGAAAAGGAATCTATCTCTGATGGCTCAGGGCAGCATGACTTTCTGAAATCACAGCTGATGTTTTGCAAGGGTGCAGTGGTGTTGGGAATATGCTGTTCTAAGGCTTGTACTTCATATGAAGAATTGTCTGTGTAAAACTTTCTCGTGCTATTCTGATAGCCTGGCTTTGTAAGCAGGACTTAAAGGTGAAATGAAAGGGATTTTGGTATTCTCAAAGCAAGACCAATTCTTCAGGCCAAGTGCCTGCCCATTTGGTTCTCAGCACCCGAATTCCTGTAGGTACTGGTGGTGTTCTCCCAGAGGAACCAGAATGCAGAATCAGATCTCAAAAGACTTGATTTTTTTCTTGTGTTCCCAGCATCTTAGTCAACCACTTGTGTAATTCTAAATAGGAAAATGCAAATGCCCTCCAAATTTCTAGCAGATTCTGAACTAAAGAGGCATCTCCAGCCTTATAAAAAGCAGAACTACTTTTTAGGAGGAGCTGTTAACAGTCCAGTTAAGTGACTGCACTCTTTGTACAGTGAGATTTGTCTTCCCAGAACACTGCTGGAGCCATGCTGAGAGGCTTTTTACATGGGTCAGTTTAAACAAGTCATGACTTCTTCAGAAAGGGATTCAGCTGTGGGAGGACAGCTTTAGGTTTGTACACATGTGAGAGAAGCTCAGTTTTTGTAAATAGGCTCATCAGCAGAAGGGACCACAGTGAAACGTGTCAGCAGCTAGAAGTCATACTTATTTAGTGACAATCTGGGGACGCTGGAGAAGGATCTAACTCTGCCTACTGGCCTGTGCCTGTGGTTGTTTTGCAGGAGCGAAGTGTGAGGCAAACACTTTTGATGGGGAGCGTTGTTTGTACGGAGCTCTGAGTGATGCCATCCGCCGGCTGCTGAAGGAGTACAAACAGATCACAGCCAAGTGCATGAAGAGGGACTACTACGATGTCTTCCTGCAGCGGTAAGGACGTGAGGCATGTGCAAAGCATCCCTTCATCCTTCCTGAGCTCTTCACCTGCATATTCGAGCTCTCTGTTCAGGGCAGCTTTGAAAGGCAACTTGGGACAAGGCACTAGGAGGAAGGATGTTCTAGTGGCAGGAGACTGAGATCAGCATTCAAGACTGGCATATCTCTGTGTGTGACCTCACACCTTTCTGTGCACCAGTCTAGCTCTGTAGAAGGAGTATGATACCTGATGTCCACCTGATTTAATCTCTTGGGGATGTTTGTGAGGATATATATGAAAGGAGTGATGGACATTAGAAAACACAAGTGATGGCTGCTGTAAGCTTTAGAAGTAGCAGTTTTGATTTCTTCATTTTAAAGAATGAGGGTATGGGCATGCAGGCATAAACAAGGCTTCACCTCTGATGTGATGATTGCCTGCATTTCATGCCTGTCACATCCTTCCTTCTTCTGAGGTGGGGTGACACCAAGTCCTTTCCTATTTGTTACATGGTTAAAGCATGCACACTGACAGTGCCCAGAGAACAGGAAAGTTGCACCTGACTTTGTAGTGGGGTAGGTCTTTTTGAAAGTGTGTCCTTCTGCAGCGCTATTTTTGACATCTGACAATTTAAAAGCACTATTAACTTTTAGAGATGTGCTTGGGGGCAGCTAGTTCTGCTTTAAAATCTGTTCCCTGCATTCAGGTGTTCACCTAAGGCAGGAAGGTTTTATTCTCCAGCCTCCCTGTTGCACTAACAAAACTTCTTTGAGTTATGGAAGCAAGTGAGACGTACCAGCCCCTGTGCTGGCCTTCCCCCTGGGCAGGGAGAGACTGCAGTGCCCAGGAGTGTTTGTTCATTTAGACCTCATTGTATTGTGTTCCCCACTAGCTTAACTCTATCCTCTCCTTTTTCATCCTGCAATGAATTTCCCTTCTTTCTGTTCCTCACAGGTTGCTGGAGCAGGGTTACCAGAGCGACATTGTTTTCATTGTTCATGGCAAATCCTTCTGTGCCCACCGCTGCATCCTCAGCGCTCGCAGCGCCTACTTTGCAGAGATGTTTGAGACCAAATGGAAGGGGAAAAATGTGATAGTGTTGAAGCACCCACTGGTGAGCAAGGCTGTGCTTCCAGTTCTTTCCTTTCTTTTCCTGTTTCAGCTGGGGGAGGAAAGTGAGTAGGAAGGACAGTTTGAATAGCTCCTGGGGCTCAGAATGACCCTAGTCGAGGAGAAGAGCTTGTGGAAGCACTTTATGCAGTAAAATAGCATCCTATTTAGATAACAAAAGGCTGCAGACTGCATACCTCCCCTTTGTTCCCTCTCAAACATGTCTTAATTAATTGCAGTAGCAGGTAGCTGTTACCATCTGCCAGCTGTGTCACGACCCCTCTGTGGGATGAGTTGAGTCTGTCTAATTCCTGGTGGACAGGTGGTCTGTGGTGAAGACCTTGCCTCCATAATTGGCACTAATTGAGTCCCTTTTGTTGCCTTTGCAGCAAGAACTAAATAGGCCATAAGTGCATTCTATCCATTAACCACTGATACTACAGCACATGTTTCTGTAACTTGACTCTGGCAGTGCAAATCCTCTTGTGACCAACATAATTCCAGTTTCTCAGAACACTGCTCTCCTCTCTCTTTGTACAAGAACATTTCTTTCCTCTGGAATTAGGAAGAGGTGGAAATGTTTATGATCAGTAAAAACCTGGATTTTACAGAGCCTATATTACAACCACGTGTGTAATGTTCCTCCATTAGTCAAGTCCTGTCCCCTGAGATACCTGAGGGATTAGTATCAGCTGAGACAGTAAGGAGCTGTGTAAGCCAGGTGAAGTGGCAGCATTAGTTATGTGAGAAGCAAGGAAATCAGATGCAGTGTGTGAGTTCTTATTTAAGTGGGATTTTTTTTTCACTTGTTCAGGATTTTGTTTCAAGCTTATTGTTAAATTCCTGGTGATTCCAAATGTAACTTTCTCTTGTTTTATTTCAGATTAACCCAGCAGCTTTTGGCGCTCTTCTGCAGTATCTGTACACAGGTAAGTGACCTTACCCTCTCATGTGTGTACGCATGGCTGGTGGGCAGCTGTCTGTGCCTCTGCACTGAGTGGCACAGGCTTGCACTGAGTGGCACAGGCTTGCACTCAGCAGGGTTTGGGTGCTTGAGTTGCCAACAAATTCTCTCTGCTGGCAGAAGGGGAGAATGTGAGCAATCACCAGCTCTTCCAAGTTGTTTGTACCTTTTGCCAGTTGTCCTGCCAGTGACTATACAGTCAATTAAAACCAAAACCAGCTTAGGCTGGTTGGTTGGGTGGATTTAGAGACTGTACTTCTAACGTAAGGAAGAAAAATCTGTCACCTGGTATAACAGTCTCGTAAGGTAGTGAAAAGCCAGTTTCCCATGTAGGACATTTTCAGTTGGGCAGACCTGAGCAGTGTGTGCTGAATGTTTTGACTACTTTCTAGTATTTTTTCTGAACAGAAGTTGATCTGTGAAAATGCTCAAGTATTGTAGGCATGCTAAATGCTGAACTATCTCAGGCCAGGAGGTGGTGCTAGAAAATAACATTGTCTTCAGGGCTCTTCTTTTCCAGTGCAGTGTGTTCAGAAATGTCCCTTGCCACGTATTCAGTGATAAAGATCCTGGAATGAAAACTTGTGAGCCTAAATTCTATTCTTACCAAAAGCCAGATAGCCAGTAGTGGCATGCTGTTGTTGTTGTGCTGCTATATTTTTTTATTTTCTGAGGGAATTAGACACGTTTTCTATAGCCTGTTTGGTCTTTGGACTCCAGAATGAAGCTGTTAGGGTAGACCCTGGAAAGTGGAAATGTGAATAAAATGCCAAACTATTATTGATTTAAGTGGTGGGGGGCTACCAAGTCTTATCTTCTATGACTGAGTTGTAAGTGGATGCTGAGAAGTGAGACAGTGTATCTAATTACTGAATTTCTGTGCCATTAAATCTTCAGACCTTATTTTTTGCCATTTTTACACCTTAATTCTGTGGATTAAGAGAGCTGACTGCATTTCTTCATGACAGGTCGTCTTGATATTGATGTAGAATATGTCAGTGATTGCAAGAGGTTGGCCAAGCAGTGTCGGCTGCAGGACCTCATTGATGATTTGGAGACCAAATGTAAAAAAGTCTATGAATTTGGTAAGCATTTGACTTGCTGTTGTCTCTGCTGTGCCTTTGTGCTCTTCCACAGAGAAACAGGAATGTGTGATGGTGGATGTTTCATGGTGTCTTTGGGGCTTTCAGAAAATGATTCTGTTGTGGAATTTCCATGTTTTCATGGTAGTTTTCAGTCATAGTCTTTCTGTAGGGCAGCTGTAGTGGTTTTTGACACATGCATGTTTATCATTTATACTGAATGCTTTCTTTATAGTAGAGCAGCCATGGCAGCACTTTGCTGTGATTGCCAGACATTCAATTGAGCATGGTGGAGTCTATATTGGGAAGTGCCTTCCAGCAGAGAGCTTGTTTAAATCCCTGGGAAGATAAAATATATACAGTTAGAAGTAATTTTCTGCATTTATCTGACCCCTAACCAAAGCAAAATGTTTGATAATTGGCCCAAAATGGGTGCAGAGGGAGATGTTACACTTTTTTTAAAAGCAGGGAAATATTTTTGAAGGCATGTGTATATTAATAACACATGGATGTGCCAAACCTTAAATGAAACAATACTCTATTTAAGGCCTTTTTGTTATCCAAATAGCCTGTGATTTAATCATGGCATAAGCTCATTGCATGAAAACCAGCAGTTGGAGTTTATCATTCATTTCCTTAGCTCAAGCTAAGGGACTCGTGAAGAAAAATCAAAACAGCACAAGTGGTGTTAGTCATCAAGCAGAAAAAATTATCACATAAAATCTTCAGGCTGAAAGCGTCTGATTCCCATTCCATGCTCTGAGTTAACTCTTATGCTTTAGTCAAGTTAATTTTGAGAAGAGACTCCAGTCTGTAACTTTAAAGTCAATACCATCTTCTTCCCTGATCTAAGAAGCAAAGGTCTAGCTGTTGCACCTTTTCATTTTGAATATGAGTTGTGATTATTCTGCCTCCTGAAGTTGCAGGGCTTAACTGATAGAGAGAATACTTCTGGCTCAAGAAATTCCTCCTCTGCAAATCACATGGAAGATATTACTGTGTGCTTGTCTCCCTTTAGGCATGTGCAGTTGTTAAGTGGTGGGGGGGTATGAGATTACCATGGTACAGCTGTTCCCATGTAGACCAGGGTGCAAGTCCTTATGGAAGCTGTATCATAGGTGTTCAGCCATGTAAACACAAATGTAAACATGGATCTGAAGAGATTAGAAATGCATTTCTTGGTATCTACAAAAACTGTAAGATACAGTTTGTATTACGTAAGTGGTAGAAAAGAAGAGTGGTGAATGCATATAAAATAAAAACTACTGAGTACTCAGGTAACAAAATTATCTTGTATTGTCTTTTGATATCAGAGTAATTCAGTGAGATGCTGGAAATCCTTTTTTTTCCTTTTTATTTTTTTCTCCCAGGGTCTAGCTGAGACATTCCACCTTAATTCATTTAGTTAAAATCTCATGTTATATTGTGGAAGGAAAAGAAAGTATTGAAATTTGTGAACTGCAAAAGCCTGACTTCTTGGTGGGTTTTCAAATGAAAAATAACAAGGTAAAGTTTCAGGTTAGTTGGAAGTTTCAGATAAAAGCACCACTTGGAAATATAATGGCACTGGACAAATAATTTAATTTCTGTGTTCTTTGGGGAGGTACCAATTCTTCAATTTTGAGGTCTGACAGAAGACAATCAATGGATGGTTTAAAGCACTGATGGAAGTACTAGGCTTGATTTTTATTTATGACAGGCTGGATTCAAACAAATAGAACTACTGTTAAAAGTTTGTTTCTTAAATCTCATGTGGAAGCCAGGAAAACTTGACTCTGCAGAAAGGCATATATGTAAGAGTTACAGAAGTTAAAAAATTGGAAAGATCTTAGATCACGTCATGTCTGGCACTTGGCAAAGCATGACTCTTCCTTTGAGCGTGTTAGGAACCTCTGCCTGTTCCAAGTGCTCGCTGTAGCACAAAGACCTGGTTCAGGTCTGCAGAGCAGGGTCATGCCTTGCATCTGTGTTCTGAAGTTAAAACAAGAAAACAACATGAGCTCGAGCCTCTGTAGCTCCACTGGATAATTGCAGTGTCTGCAATCTCATTATCTAGAGTTAATCAGTATTTCAAAAGCACTTAGTATCTTGGCATGCACAGAGAGTAGTTTAGGAAGAGGATGACCTCGTGCCTTTTGTTGTACCTGAGATATATTTGGGTGTGAAAGCTTGCCTATCTTCCCCTGTGTGTGTATTGTGGCTGTAACACGAAAAAGCTATTGCAGTGTTTGGAAGAGCTCAAACAATTTGTCCCAATTAAGGCATAATCCTTCTTTTAGAAGTGCATTTGTTATAAAATAAATATTCTGCAGTTACTTCAGCAAGTTTTAGGGCAAAAGGGTGGGAGCAGGGTTTGTGATGCTTACCTTTGTAGCAACGACACTGGATGTGCAGAATCTGTGGTTGTAACTAATTGTGCCATTGGAAGGAAGATGTATCTGAGTGTGGTAGCATTTTGAAGGTCTTGGAAGTTTAATGTGGTTTTTTGTGGCTCTTATGTTTCATGGTAAATTGGCTCAATTTAACCAGAAGACTACAAAGAAGTATTGAGCAGAAAACCAAGGCAGTTGATGCATTGGTAGGTGATGTTCAGTGCTATACAGCTGTGCCGGGCTGGGAGGAAACCCAGTCTCAACCTCAATCACATTTTGGTTATTCCCTCCAGCTCCTTGCATTGTTTATGTTGCTTTTTTCAGAAACTCCTTCATTCCTCTTTCTTGCATTCCTCTTTCATGGTCCCTGCTGCTTGCTGACAGCCAGCAGCTTATTCCTGTTTCACAACTTTGATTTTTATTGTCTCTGTTAGGAAAGATTTTCATGTGATACCACTTGCTGTGCCCTTGGATTTGAAAGATGCAGTGTCTGACTAGATTTGCCTCTCAGAAAAATCACTGTTTCTTTGTGTCACTGGGAAAATGCACAGATGCTCTGTGGATCCCAAGAGAAGAACTCTTTGCCTTGACTACTACTTAAAACTTGCTGGGTCCTTTAGCACTTACAGAGCCTGACCTGGTGACTGTTAGAATACGTACTACAGAAATACAAATGTTTCTCTTTGCCATAAAGGATTTCTAGTTGCAAAGTAAGAAATTTCCATCTCTCATGCTGATATATAAGTGGTCAGGCTCTTTGAGAAAATGCACTCGATGTGGTTTGTGTTGGTGCCAGGCCTCATCTTGGGTTATTCACCCTGGAAATCATCTGTCCGAGGATAGCATCATGCTACTAGGGTACCCTGTCTCCTTCCTGGTGAGCCTTGTGTGTAGCAATCATGGTACCTGACTATTTTGTACTGGTAAATTATCCTTCCCTTTTCAGAAATCTTTCTGGGATATGCAGCCTATGGAGAGGTACAGTGGTGGCATATTTCAAGGGTGCAGCAGTGATGTGGAGGAGGGGGTGGAGATCTTGTTTTGTGGCGCATCGTGGTCTTGTTTCGCCCACGACCCAATGGAGTCATCTGATGGAGCTCATGCAATGCTGTGCAAAATGTCAGGAGAAATGAGGTCTCAAGGTGGCGTGATTCACCTGTGAGAGGTTTTAATGTGGTGAATCATACCT
The DNA here is from genome assembly GCA_013397935.1 of Dasyornis broadbenti. Classification (NCBI taxonomy): domain Eukaryota; kingdom Metazoa; phylum Chordata; class Aves; order Passeriformes; family Dasyornithidae; genus Dasyornis; species Dasyornis broadbenti. The sequence goes on from VZRN01005367.1 coordinate 3,227,527, forward strand.
GTCAGAAATTCTTCTGAGTGCTTCAGAGTTAACTCTGTGTCTCTCTGGCTCCCAACAGTATTCAGGCTTCCTCACCACAACTTTTCATTTTCCGATGGTCCTCTGTCTGTTTTTCACACGCTTCCTAGTATGCCAGGCACTCTTGAACATCTTACACACTCCAGTTCTCTCCCCAAACCGTGCAGGCCCTGGAACAAACCGGAGATGGTGAGCTGAGGTGGTGGGGCAAGGTAGCCAGAAACAGGAAAAGTTGTGCTGGCAGCAGCATTGTATCACAGTGGGTCTACTTTGGGCTGCTACTCATTTGAAGTTAGGGTTGGCTACTAGGAGCTCCACAACAACTTTGGTCATAGCAAGACCACTGAAGTATGATCATGTATTTTGCTTTCCCTTTAATGGGCTGTTTCATTGTGTAGGCTGATAAAGCAAGACAGGAAGACACACTAGGTCTGAAAAAGACAAGTAAGTTGCTGCCTCTGAATGGTCTGTTTGAGCTCTTTGGTAGTAGTGATGCTTAGTTCAGGCACATGCAGGAGTCTGGGTGCTTTGGGGTCTGTGCTTCAGGGATCTACAGGTGGAGAGTAGAGGACAGACTCATACCTGCTGAACTTACTGACGAAACAAGAATAAATCCCGTTGTTCCCTGCAGTGAAATCAGGATGGCACAGCTGAAATGGGACTCAGTGAGAGCACGAGACAGAGCAGAGAGGCACGGAAGCAGAATAATTTTAAAAGCTCCCTTGCATGGGCTTTACCTTAGGTGACACTGTCAGCTGTAGGGGTGATTGCCTGGGGAAGACAGTGTGTGAGTGGCTCCTGCAGGGATCAGGGCAGCCTGATCCATGGTCCTTAACTGTAACTGATGACATGGATTCCAAAGATCAAGTTGGGCATGAAATATGCCTGTGACAACTTTGTTTCCCACAGTTGATATTCCAGCATAAGGAATTAAGAAGAGGTTTGAGGACAGACAATATGTGCATCCCCATCCAGCCCTGCTCAGTGAGGGGTGCTGAATGTGTGTGTGCATAGAAGAATTGTGTGTGTTTTGCAGTAAAAGCTGAACAGAAATAATACTGGTTTTCCTGGAGTGTCCTTTATCTAAATGGGAGAGAATGTTTGTAGAGGAATTTAGGCATCTCTGCTCTTTTGTTTTTTGCTTCTTCCAGTCTCTTCCAAGCCAGGGACCTGTGTGAAAGTGCTGACGATTGAGCCCACAGGTAACTGCCGGCTGCAGGAAGATTTGGCTCTCCTGGCAGACTGCGCCCTGCCAGCTGAACTGCGGGTAGGGAGCACTTCTACTCCTTGTGGGCTCTGTGGGGCTGGGATATCTGCTCACTTGTGTCCAGTTATGTTATTGCTATATAGACTGTAGTCCTTGCTGGTTTGCTGGTGTTCCAAATGCTGAAAGGGTTCTATTGCTCGGAAATGCTGTAAAATTGTGTAATGAGGCCGTCAGTGCTGGTCTTTCCCCTTGGACATTCCCCCCAACAGAATCTTGGTAAATAAAACCCTTTCCATGTGGTTGGTGGGGATTTCCCCTTTGAATACAGTGGGACAAGAGATGGCTCCCAGTTCCTCTCTTTGCCGTCCTTCTTGAGAATTAGAAATGTTGTAGCAGCAGGCATAGGTACTCAAAGGGATATATAGGTGGAAGATGGCTTGCTTGTTTGCTAGGAACTGACACACTGCAATGGAGATATGTTTCCAAACCCTGAAAATATTTCCAGCAGAAATAGGAGTCCCTCTGAAGAGAATTTAACTTGACTGGCAATAGGTCTGCTTTTCCTAATTATGCCTTGCCCCTCAGAAATAGCCCTGCAGGTTGATGATCACTGTGTTAAAATACCATCATATTATTAGTTAGGATCATATACGTGGATCTTCTCTCCCATTTGCAGAACAGGATAGCTATTAGTTGTCTTCATTCTTTCTGCATCTGGTGTTTTCTGTAATATTAGCAGATTAATTTTGCTCTTACATATGTCATTTTTCTTCTTCTTTCTTATACCAACCACTTTATTTAATAATGTGTACTCATTTTAGGTGGCTGCTGTGCCCAGAGGTTGTATGACTGAGTGATGTAGCCAAGTTTTATTGTCTTTTCTCTTTCTGTCCCCTGCCAAATAGATCTGTCTGGTGCAGAGAGAGTGTGTGTGTACCTGGATAAGGTTTCTTACCTTAATAAACCAACATGGTTTTTGCTGGCTTTTTTCAGATATATTTCACTATAGAGGGAGTTTTTTCCATCAAGTTTACAACTACCAGTTCAGAAATCTTTCCCATGTAACCTGCCTCCTCCAAGTGACTCTACATTTATTTGTGGCTTCCAATATACTTTTCTGTATGTTTGCAGACTTTAAAGGGAGGTGATAGTAAAAGTATCATCTTCAAAGTTTCAGATTACCACCGCATGAATTAAGAAAGGATCATGGACCTCCAAACAGTGAGATTTACATATATTATAAGTCACTTCACAAATAAAAAGAATACTTCCTGTTTGATTGCTTGTTTCCAGACTTTGATGGCATAGTACTGTTAGGTTAACTTGTCCTAAAGAGTTAGAAACTCTCTCTTCCTTCTTAATTCTTTAGTGTAGAATAGCAGCTGTAAGGAAAAGAGGAAACTTGGAATAATGTAATCATCTGACAGGGCTGTGAGTTGTGAGCCGAGATTTTCTTGCTGTGTTCATAGGTTGGAATGAAGGCAGCATTAGACTTACTACAGCTGTACAAATGAAGAGGGCATGGGCATATATCTGCTCACAGAGAATTTGTGTACCATGCACCAAGTGTAGGTGCTTTGTTTAAGCCTGATAAATTCTAAAGGATTCCCATTTTTCTCTCTCTACTTTTTGTTTTTTTCATATATTCAAAGAATATATGAACAAAGCTCTTAATCCTAATGTTATTTATATCTCATCCTAATGTTTCCAAATTGTTAAATTCTGTGAATTGGGCATCTTTGTTCTGGGACAGAGGCATTGCACATCCTCATTCTTGCAGGGTTTGCTGCCATACAAGGCATGGTATACAAACTATGTAACCTAAAATGTCAGGAACAACTGAGTAGTCACGCACAGATATGTGTTCTCAAGAGAAACATACTTTTTTTTTTTTTCCGGCCTGTGCAGAACAAAATAGATATTTGGCTTCTGGATAAAAGCCAGCATTTCTAGAATTTGGCAAGAAACACTTTGAGCTGCTTCATATCATGTAATGCCATATTATATGAAATGGGGATGTATTCCGCTTTATGTTTCAATAGAAACAAGTAATTTGCAATATCTTTGATACTTGAATGATGCAGGAAACTTTGTGCATTCCAATTTCATACTTGGTAGTATATTATATAATTAAAATAATAATGAAAGTTTGATGTCCAATTAGGGTTCATTATTATTTTCTAGAGTGAGAGCTATCTATTCTTTGAAATCTCAAACACATTTTTCATTCTGGTGCCTTGTTTCTCTTTCGTGTTTGTACTTGAAAGCCTTTTTTTTTTTCAGTGTTTCCTTTTACAAGTGTGGTTGTTGTCTCTGCTTTGTTTTAAAGTAGTAATGGCCAGGATTTTTCTGTCTACAACAGCTGCTTCCTCAGTTTGTTGCAATAAAATTTCGCAGTGACAGATTTAGGTAAAATACCATGAAAAGCCAGGCAACTGTCAAAAACCATGTGGCTTCCCACTGTCTGCCTGGTCTTTTCATGTCTGCCAGGTGACCTCTGAGTTACAAACTCCAGGGCTTCCAGAACATTACACTGTAGGCACATGGTTTCCTTGTAGCTGTTTTTCAATTACATTTTAACTGAGATTTTATGTTCCAAACCAAGATGAAATCAGACTTAAAAAGATCAGAGTTTGCCATGAAATAAATACTGTTCTTTCCATCCACACTGAAATTTGGTATGGCTTTAAAAAAGTGACCATTTGCCACTTTTGGGGCAAAACTAGATCTTGTAATGCATAGGAAGAGCAGTTTGAAACAAGTAGATAGGTTCCGTCTTGTCTGTCTGCACCCGTGTACTGTGGTTGTCCATGGCAGTGACTCCTGTGCTTGCTTTGCCTGTTTGGCAGAGGCAGATTCACTGAAATATTTACAACATGTTTCCAATTTAATTTTTTTTTTTTTTTTTTTGTATCCAATCCACTTGCATCTGGTTGCGAGCTGCTAATCTTCTCTTGGATCACTAACCCCTGTATTTTGTGTTGTAATTTATTTACAATTTTCTTGCTGAGATAATCTGGCCAAGGTACAAATTGCTGCCACTGATTTGTTTTGTATGTTTTTGCCTCCAGCAACATTTCTATTTAAGCTCTAATAGGGAATGTGTAGCAGAAAAGACTTGATCCTCCACATATGATGGTGGAGAGTAAGAGTATTGAGAGTATTTCTATATGGTGATTGAGTTATTGTGAATGTGTTTGCACCTTGTAGGCTGGACAGTGTTGTGCTCCTTCAACAGAATACTTGACTTTGGCAGCTGTGCTTTGCCTGGACAGAGGCCTGTGAAGGAGATTGTATGAATAGGGGTGGTGGGAGGAATAAGCCAATTTTCTGCAGGGAGATCCTGAAAAGGAGATTAGATTCCTCAAGCATGACAAGGGAGGAGAGTAGAAGTAGTAGAGACTTGAAAGGGGACTAAAAGGAAAAATTCTGCAAAGCCACTTCATGCTGAATGGGAGAAACAAAGACATGAACCTGCTTTTGTAATAGGAATTGGAAATGACCTTGTAAACCTGAGCAACAGAGTGAAGACCAGGCAAGGCTAACAGCAGGAAATTGAGCCCAGAGGAATTGATAATTCAGGAGACAAACTCTGAGACAAAAAGAACTCCCATATCCATTCCTGAGGGATGGACTCCTTTTAGAGATTTACCTTTGGACAGTGAAAGGAGAGCAAAGAAGGGGTGCATGTAGGAGATGCGGCATTTGTCTCGACTGAAATTCCTGTGCCACAGAGTGGCATCTTATCAAAGTTTGTGAGCCGGACTGCAGGAGAGAGGTGCTATGGAGAGCCAGCATTACTGCAACAGCCATGTGCATGATTTACATCACTGGCGTTCTCCTGGGATTAGGAATCAGAAGCTGCCAAATGTTGTCGTGGACAGACAAAGAGCATGGTAGATGGGTCCAGATTGCCATGGTCCGTGGTGGTGTGAGCTTTTGCCAGCTTGGTGCGTTGCCACATCTGAGAACCTGTTCTGTGAGAAACCTCACTGTGTGTGAGCTGAGCCTGGCTGGGAGCTCCCACCAGTGTGTTCAAGGTTGTGCCTTTGTGTGCTCGGTGGGGAGGAGTCATCTGGCTTCTCAGTAGAGCTGAAAGTCAGGTTGAAGGCAGGTGGGTTGGAAATGTACAGTCTGCTATTGTGAATCTGATCTTTATTGTCAGCCCAGGGTTTTCCTGGGTTCAAATTTGGCATGTAATTTTCCTGGATGAAAGACAGCAGGAATAAACTCCTCGTCCCAGGTACCTTGGGGGCATGTGTTTGGAAAGCAAGAACCAGGGGAAACTTTTGTTTCCAGACATTGTCTTGTCTACAGGACTGGGAATATAAACTTTTTAACTATTGCATTACACTGTATATAGAATAAGGTGAAAGGGAAAATATTTGGACGTGTCACTTTAAAATAACATAAGGCAAACAGATTTTTTTTTTTTGGTGTGTGCTGTCATTGTTGGCATGTGGATTTCAGTGGAGGTGTGCTGGTGTTAAAATAATTCACTTGAGTATTAATACTGCAACAACACTACCTTTGGCTGCAAAATCAAATCAGAAATCTAAAATGTGCTTTAGCAATGTTGGATTATTCAAGTGAGGCAGTAATTGTGGCCAAACCATTTCAAACTGGTGTATACATGGATGTAATCTATACATTATTACATGTACACAGTAAAAGGCTGGTCCTAAGCTCCAGTACGCTTATGATACCTACTGCATGAAGTAAATTCCACCACCACTTGGTTATCTGCCATGTTAGATGGCAAAGAAACACTTTCCAAAGGCATCAGGAATACCTCTTCATCAGCAGTGCAAGTTCTTCATTTCCTGACATTGGAATCTGTGTTCAGAGCATCCCTGGTGCTCTGCACTGTGCTGAGGAAATAGAGGAATGGTATTTTCTGGGAAAACAAAGAAGTCTAAACTTGGGACTATGAGCATGTTTAAAGCAGGAATGTTAAAGGAAGGGTTTTCTGGTTTCTCTTTCTAGGTTGGTTTTGGGGAGTTGCCGTTTGACAGCACCGACAACTTCAACAGTTGTCCTGATGTGTGTTTCCGTGTGGAAGATTACAACTTCTTGTGCCATAAGGTATGTGCTTGTGCTGTACTTCCTTCTCCTCCCTTTTTGCCATGAATCTAGTCCACTTGTGTCCCTCATTCCTATGCTGGATACATTCTGCAAAAGCAGCATTGACTCAGCCAGAAAACTGCATTTAAAGCATTTAACAAAGCACTAAAGCTTGCCTTTCCTGCAGAGGTGTGGAGATAAATTTATAAATTCAGCTACAGTATTCACAGCTGTAAAATCTGCTGCTGCTAGCTTGTGAATTCAGTGCCTGAAGAGGGGAATGTTTGATCTGCAGGTGAACAGCAGTAAGAATGAATTTTGAGATCCAACCTCAACTCAAGCTCCTACCCTAGTGCTATGCTAATTTTGAATCTCTTGAGTTTACCAATTGTGTTTGTGGTTCTGAGGGTAGGCATGGATAGAATAAGATATGGAAAAATACTGGAGATATAGCTTCAAAATGTAGGGTAAATCAAAGTTACAGAGTCTGAACTTCTGAAATATCTTTGAGCTGCTCTGACAAGTGGTTGGTAGTGCCCTTTGGTTTGGTGCATTGAGCAAGATGCCACTGTTTTGGTTTTTATTCCCTCTCCAGGCATTTTTCTGTGGTCGCAGTGATTATTTCAAAGCTCTCCTTGAAGATCATTTCAGTGAGAGTGAGGAGCTGCAGACACAGCCCAGCATCCCTGTGGTGACTCTCCACAACATCTCAGAAGACATCTTTATCCGGGTCCTCTACTACATCTACAGTGATGATACAGAGGTGAGGCCAGCCATTGGTCCTTCCTTCAGTGCTGGTTAGCTCTGAGGTGTTTTCAGCAGTATTCTTCTAAAACTGGAGCAGGGTGTGTGTGTGTGTATTCTTAAATTTCACTGGCCTGCTCTGTTACCTCACTTTTGTCTTAGGAATCCACATACTGGGATGTGCTGTTAGCCAGGCAGGATGGTAGTTCATGTGCATGATGTTCAGGAAGTAAATCCTTAGTTTTTTATCCCATAATAAAAATCCGGAAATTAGGTTGCATGCTGTTTATTCACGTGATAAGTACAGGGCTTTGCGGCTTTTCCTCTTGGGTTCTGTGAAAAGATAAGGGAAGCAGCTGCCAGTAGATGGCAGATTGACCACATTTGGAGATGTGGATAGGTTGAGAGATTCTGCTTATTTACTCTTGGCATCATAGCCTACTTTTCCATTTGTAGCAAATCGTCGTTTCCACTGTTATTTATTACTGGGGTGGGCAAAGGTTCCATTGCGAGACCAGTGCCTTGCTGTGCTCAGGATCACAGGCAGTATAAAATGGCTCTAACCCATGTAGTTTTCAGCCTAATGGAAGGTGCAGCAAATCCTAGTGTTTAATTAGCTTCATGCTTTGGTTTTGTGGCAAATGCTTTCAGCAGGTCTCTCTGCAAGATCCCAGAACACGTTCTGGCATGGGAGCAGTGACTGGAGATGTTGCTGCACCTGCCAGTGTCACTTCCCCAAGCAGTGTTTGTGCTCTGGGTTAGGTGCCACATACAGAGAGTGCACGCAGCTGTGACCTTGTTTCTGCTGATCTGTTCTCCTCGGGGCAGCAGTGAGGAGAGGTGTGTTTGGCAGGCAGCAAGGGCAGGAGTGCCACTGTATGCCAAAGAGCAGATCCTTCACTTCCCTGCACCCTTCCCTCAGCCGCTTGCTGAAAGGGAAGGCAGAGAGGGAAAGAAGCTGCTTGAAGATCTTCCTGACCTTGTGACTGCACTGCAGTGTGACCCTGTTCCCTTGCACCTCTCCGGTCTGCCTGCTGTCCTCATGATGTCTCACAGGAAGGATGTTTCCCAAGCAGCTGTTCCTTTCCAAGGGGTGCCTCAGCTGCCCTGTCTGGAATTGGGTCGGGAGGACAGACCAACAACAATGTGTAGGAGTTAAAAGGATCTTACTCATACGTTTTGTGTGCAGAATGATGCATAGCTTGGGTTTCAAATCAAGCAGCCAAGATGTGAGCTTCTGCAGAAAGTTCACCTGTCATGAGAAACTACCAGAAAAAATGGTCAGGAAGACACGAATATAGCTTAAGTTCCATGTTCACATGTGAAGTGTTCTCCCTGTCCTGCATTTCTCCAGCCAAGTATCAGCACTCTTAATTCCATGTTTCTTTTTACAAAGGATTTATGGTGTCTCTCTGCCACGCAGTAGTGACAGTGTTTGAAGTTGGGGGGAAGAGTGTGTGTAGAGGAGATAAAGGGTTCCAGGCACAAAGACAAGTTGCTGATCAGAATACTTGTGTAGGCTTGAGAGCACTTCTTGGAGGAACATTTGCCAGGTTTGTTTTTGATGAAGCAGTTAGGAGCTGCAGCCATCAGTACCACTGACTCAAACATCTGTAGCTCCTGAGGTTCCTGCAGTTTATGAAGGGACAAAGCAGCACTTGATTAGTAATCCCAAGAGCTTTATTACCTCATATGCATACAGCCCTCATGGCATGGCTCTCCTACATCTTACGTTCTTCTGTCCAGCTGCTGCAGGGTGTTACACAGCTGGGTCACTTGCTATGAGCTGTTTGTCCAAACACAGGTGCAGACAGCTGTGTGGGAAGGAAAAATCAGTTGTTTGTGGTTAGAGTGAACAACCACATGTGTGGATGTGCACAGCAGCGTGTTTGCTGCTCAGCAGTTATCAGGAGAGTGGGCCAGGCTGCACCAGTTACCATTCCTCCATCCAGTGCAGTGGGGCTCGGTCTCTAAGTGCAAGGGCCCTCGCCTCCTGCACAGCCAGGGCTTGCTGTGTCCTGCAGATCCGCTGTTACAGTGGGTGTGGGTAACTGAGCTCTTTGCAGTTCACATTAGCAGGAGCAGAGAGAGGCTCTAGTTCCGGGTTAGTGACACAGACGGCTGATGAAAATAGGATTTGCCCAGCCAGGGGAAGAAGCTGAGTGAAACTGGAGGTGGTGTCTCCAACTTTCTCTACAGCATTTTTTATCCTCAGATCACTTGCAAGTACCCAAGAGGAAAATGGGAAGGTGTCTCTCTTGCCCAAGAACCTGAAAATGTTAAAAGCCATTCACAACAGTTTAAGTTTGGTGCAATAATTTTGTCCAGTTTGAATGCATGTTAAAATTCCACTAGTGTTTGATGTACAAAATATGTTTGTTACCCAGTTGGGCCTCACCTACAGTTTATTTTGTGTACAATTTTCTGTCCTTGGGTGTACCCCTGTGCCAGGGATGTTGTGCTGGCTGAGTTAGCAGAGCCAATCTGAGGAAGGAACTTCAGAAAATTTTGCATGTTTTTCACAAAATGTGAGTCCAGCAGGATAAAATGGGAGGAAAAATGTGGGGACAAAGTTCTCTGTCCTGCCAGCCTCTTCTGTTTGTCTCTTGGAAGTATGTCTGGTAAAAGCAACCTCCTGCCACTGCCACACTGAACATTCCTTAGCAGCAAGTGCACTTCGGTGTTTCAGCACTGCCCCGTGCTTAGCTGGAGCAGTTACTTGCAGCATGAGAAACTCTCTGCAGCACTTTAAACTCCTCTGTGGTAACTGAGTGGAACACCCAGCCTGAAAGGCTGAGCCTCCTGTCTCTGTGAAGCGAACACTTGTGCAGTAATGGGCCTAACAACGCATTAGTTTGCTAGAGACAAGCAGCGTGCTCAGGACTGGGCAGTAACTCCCCTGTCTGCATTGGCAGCTGTCCCCAGAGAACGCCTACGATGTGCTGTGTGTGGCAGACATGTACCTGCTGCCCGGCCTCAAGCGCCTCTGCGGCAGGACCCTGGCACAGATCCTCGATGAGGACAACATCATCAGCATCTGGAGGATTGCAAAGCTGTTCCAGCTGACCCGACTGGAGGACCAGTGCACAGAGTACATGGCCAAGATCATCGAGAAGGTACCAAAACACTCCCATGGCAGTGACCACGTGTCACTGATCTGAGCCATAGAGACAACAGATTGAATGGTTGTACTTTGGTCTGCAGTTAATGGTTGTCCTCCCTGGATTAATGTACTTCCTGAAAATGAGCAGCACTTAAGTAGCAAAGCACATAGTGGGTTAGGACGGAGGAGGAGGAGTGTGGCAGTTCCTGATGTCACCACAGTAAGCCAGATTCTGATTCCTGTCTAGCACATCCCTGTGGAATGTGGGGTGAAAAAGTTGCCCAAAAATCTTTGCAAGTACCAAGGGCAGGTGGTTTTCACTGAGCTTTCAGCCACTGTGCCCTGAGTAGCCATGGTGTTGCCTGAATACACCAGCTACAGCCTGGAGAGCCCAGGTGTGCAGGGGAGCTCTGTGCAGGAACTGTTTTTTGGTGTTTGCTAGGGGAGTTCTTCTGGCATAATGCTCTAGATAGGAGAAATTAGTGTGACCTCTAATCTCCTCCAGGATGACAAATCAAATAGTAGGGGTTTCCACAGAGGAAAATTTGCTGTTGAACAGCAAGAAGTAATGAATTTAGCACTGAAGTTTTCCTTATGGGGCTCCATTTAAGTGTTATCTTGAGTGATTATAGCTTAGTCTCAGGACTCTTGGAGAAAGTCGCCATATGGAAGGATAAACTAGAATCTATGAAGTGTTTTTATCTTGAGACAGATCTTTATAAATGGCTTGTACAGTTCACATGGGAATGTAACATTTTCACCTGCAACTTGAAAGGTGTGAAAATACTTTTGGCATGTGAAAACAATGAAGGAAATAATTCTGGGGCTGTTACTTTGTTCAGTGTATAGCTTGAGGATGACAGATATATTAGCATGCACCCAGATTCTGGCTTCTGAAAAAGCCAGATCAGGGTAGGGCTTTGCTTGTGTGTTCACCTTGCATTCCCCATCTCTAGCTTGAGTGGGAGTCCTTGGACCCAGCATTGGCAGTGTGCCTTATTAAGGGTGTTGGCACAGCCAGAGCCACCCCAGCTGATGTTCAGACATCAGTGGTTGCCAGCATCCTGTGGAGATGCACTGATGGCAGCAGGGAGAGATTTTGGCAGTGTGGTAACAGAGCAGAGCTCAGCAACCTGCTGTGCCCAGACACAGTTCAGTAGCATAGACAGATGGAAGCTGCCTCTCACCCTTCAGCTCACCACACGTTCCTGGAGAACTTGATGGAGAATCATTCATGGGTGACCCAATTCTGTCAGGTTGGGTGCAGAGCAGAGCAGCTGCCTTGCTGGTGCTTGTGGGGCTGAGTCAAGTGCAGGTAGTCATTTGTGGCTCCCAGTTCTGAAAAGGGCACAAGCTCCTATTGGCTTCTCTGCTACAAGACATTGCCCAAAAGTGTCTGGTAACATCTCCTGGTTCCTGCTGGGGAGCCTTTCTTGGGGGAATGCTGTGTATGTTCATGTGCCCCAGTACCAGACCAGGGATGCTTAGTTAGAGGGTGTTACAGTGCACTGTTGGAGGTGCAGATTGCTTGCAACTGCGACTGTTGATTGTTGGAGTATTACTGCCTCCTTAGGATGGATGGCAGGATGCATCTCCAAGTGGTGTCTGTAGGAGAGGTAGGAGGATTTGGGTCTCCACGTACCCTAGCATTCCTTTATTTTCTGTGGGATCCTTTAACAGTGTCTGAGACCGTTATCCCAACCCTTTACATCTCTTTACCTGTCTTCTTGTCTTCCTAATGGTTCTCTTGTCCTGGTCCAGCTGGTGGAGTTGGAGGAGTTTGTGGCTGCTGTGAAGGAGAACGCAGAGGCTGTGGAGGAGCGGCAGGAGACTGATTCCATCCCTCTGGTCGATGACATCCGCTTCCACATCACCAGCAATGTGCAGACTTACAGTGCCATTGAGGAAGCCAACCAGAAACTTGAAGCTCTGGAAAACCTCCTGGCCAGTATAGGGCTCGAGTGCTGATGTGTGCAAACCCTGCCTGTCATATGCAGCCTGCACAGCCCTCACTGCGTTGTCTCGGAGTGCAAGAACATCTGAGTCTGAATGTCCTGCTTCCCATTCTTTGTCCTCCTTCCCATCCACCTTCAGGCATGGTTTCTTTTTAATTTATTTGTGTCTGGACATTTGCATTTCTGGTTTGTGTTTGGTTTTACTTTGTTCTTTTGTTTCTCCTTTCAGAAGTAGCTCTCAAAGCTCAGCCTAAGTCAGTAGCTGCTCCTTTGTGCAATGCAGTGCAGAGAGGAGATTGTGAACTGTTGGGAATGGTGAGGGAGCTGTTCTGGGGACTGTCTGCTGCCTGGGGTTAAGACCCATACTGTTCTGTGGTCCAGCAACACACTTCTGAAACTGGCTCATGCCAGGATATTTGTTGAATTACCAGCAGCAGAGGAAGAAAACTGGATTAAACTCTTAATAAGTATATGGGAAAGGAGGTCAGCACTGTCACTGTCAGCGTTATGACTGGCAGAAGTGGGCAGTGCTTCCTTAACAGGGACACAGAGGTACTTGTCTATGTGGAAGGCACTGTCTTCACCTGCTATATTAGTACTTAGATGGAAAAAAAACAAAACAAAACAAAGTGATTTCCAGGTCTTCCCTAACTTTTCATTGCTTTGAAGTGCTCAGAATTTAAAAGCTTTGCTTTCTGAACAATCATCTTTGGGAATACAGTAGAGACCAGAATCCTTTCATTCTTAGAAAGCGGTAGTTTTTAATGCACAAAAGAAGGGAGAGCAGCCGTTTTCTTTTTAAGAGGGGAAGGAAAGACCTTCTTGGAAACAGCACTTTTCCCTTTATTTTTGTCCACTGTGGTAGGGCAAGGCTGAGTTGCTGGTGGGTCTTGGGAAGAGGGGTCACCGGAAATCTTTTTTAAAAGGAAGAGGGGCCTTCTGCATCTCTTACAGGGCTCCTCTACGATTTTCTGGCTTTGCTCAGCCTTGAGCCTTGTAGCTTCATTGTTCTCCAGGAAATTCACTGTTTGTATTAATGAATGTTTTTGAATCTGTATTCTGCAGTAGGTCGTGTTATCTCATGCTGTCTGCCTGGTTTCCTAATGAGAGTAATGGTGTTTCTTCTCCTTGGCACTAATCAGCAGGTGATAACTCTGCATAAAGCTTACCTTGCCAAATAGGCTGCCCTTGGAGCTGTCCATCTCTGCAATGAGGTGTTGGGAGAGTCTTGGGTCTGCATGGCACAGGCTGGGCATACTTTTCTGTGCTGTGCATTGGAAGGTAGAGGAGGCATTGACTGAAGCACATGGGGAATCCTTCAACAGGCACTGGGCTTTCACAACTAGCTCATGTAATGATTTTGGTCACTTCATGAGGCAAGAGCTTGAAATATACTGTGTCAGGTGTGCTTTTATTGTGTGATGTGGGAACTGGGCAAGGATCTCCTGCAGCTTCAGGGTGTTGTTTTTTTGAAATGTAGGTGGTGCTTCTCATGGCTAAAGGGTTTGGAGATCCAGAGTTTGGCAGGGACTTGCTTCAGGTGTGGATGTATTGGGAGGATGGCTTTTTCTTCTTTGGTAACCTCACCAGGTGAGAGACTGGTACTCCACAGCAGATGGGACCTGCAGCCTCACTGCCTGTACCTGTTCTGCACTGAAGCTGTTGGCAGGTACATGGGCAGGCTCTGGGCACCACCTGCACTAGTTGTGGGGAGGGGACTATGGGCTTGGGCCACTGTGCCTGGGGAAAGCCAGACTTTGGCAAAATCGTGTCAGGATTGAGTTGCACTTAACAGAAGCTGGGGATAGAACTGGGGCAGCGGGAGCAGGGATGAGGTTCATTGATATAACTGAACCCCAGATCCTTGTGCACTTTGTCATTGGGTTTAAGTGGTGTCTCTTGCACATCAAGTCTCTGGGGCAGGGGATGGTGGTGGCAGGGCTATTCAAGCAGCGTGTGTTTCAATTCTATTTCAAAACCCTTGTGAAGAAGTGCAAGGAGTTGTTTGTTTTCTGCAGTCATATTAGGGTGAGGGTGGAGGATGTGTCCCTGTGGGGGTGTGTTGCTGCATGGAAGCAGGAAGCAGCAGGAGTGTGCTTCTGTTTGGGATAGTGATGTGCAGAGGAGCTGTGCATTTGTTGTGTGATTTGTGGAATGTACCTCCGTGTCCACCTCTAAGCTCAGTGTGTCTTTGACAGGACCACCAAAGAGCCCAGCACAACTGTACTGATCAAGGCATCTCCATGAGCTTGGGGAGGGGAAGGGCTATGGAGGAAGCTTTAATATGAAGTCCCATGTATTTTGGAGAAAGAAAGGTGAAAGGAGAACTGCTTGTTTTCTTGCTAAGTGGAATGTCAGGCTCGTGAAAGCCTGCTATAGAAACCAGCAGCTTAACCCAGCTGGTTCAGTTCCCCTGTGTTTCTCCTCTGTATATGGCTGAAGATAACATTGAACATAAGCAGAATGTTTAGTTTATCACATCCCTTCTCCTCCAGCAGAAATTCCACTTCTGACATTTCACTAGTCAGCTTTCCACAGTAGTGGTTGTGACAGCCCACGAGGCTTGCATGGAGCCACTGGAGAACAGGACGTGGCCTTTGCCTTCTGCTTGTACTGAGCGAGATGCAGAAGCAGCATTATCAAGGAATGTGCTAATGCTTTTCTCTGCAAATGTCTCAGCTGCTAAAGCAAATGGACACTGGCAGTGGGCAAAGCAGGAGGAAGGCAGAGGAGGAGCAGCAGTGCTGGGAAGCATTTTCCATATGACTGCTCTTGAATAATTCCATTCTTGCGTCCTTAAGCATGGAGCAAGTGAGGCTGCAGTTGTACATGTGGGAGAAAAGGTCAGCATGGCCTTTTGATCTGCCTCCTCAGCAGAGCAAGTCCACGTGGGCTTCCAAGCAAATGCCTCATCTGTCTGCGTGCACTTAGTGGTCACATCTGTGAGGCCTGTCAGATTGTCCAATTACTCGGGATCCTTTAACTCCCTGCCATCCCTTTTGGCAAAATAGGGCTATCCAAAAGCATGCATAAGCAGATGGTCAGCATGCAGGCAAGCTCTCTAATTAAGATGAGCCAGGACAAAACTTAGATTTGAATTCACTTTATTCTTGCTGCAAATAATTTTATCACAAAATAAAAACCTTCTGATTTTTCTTCTGTTGTCTTTGGTGTCCTTTCTGTGTTTTGTTTCCTGTCCTTTTTGTTTACTACGAGCCACTTGCTGAATTACGAAGATTGTAAAATTTACCAGAGCGACATTATATTTAAGAAGAAATGTGTAAGCATGTGTGCAGCAATAAAATAGTCTATTTCACTATATCTGCTCTGGCTGTAGTCTCTTTGTTACTGACTGGCAACATCAGCATGGCTTTATTTTTGGAAGAACTCTGTGGGCTCCTTCATTTTCCCTTACCCAGGCCAAGAATTGGCTCTGCACTGCCTGGCTTCCAAGCAGTTTGTACAGTCCTGACAGAACAGGTGAGTAAAGCACTAACTTGTTTTTCCTGTCTCCTTTTTTCAAGGATTATTCCTTTTCTTTAGCAGCACCATGGCACAGGCTTGGTCACTGCAGTGGTGGTATGTCAGGGAGGTGGTGTTTGTCTCGGAAAATTGCTCTGGGCTGTTGCTAATAGGTAAGTTATGTTTCCCTTTTCTTCATGCCATGCTGTGCCCCTGTCGTTGTTGACTGTCCATTACCTCCAAGGATGGAGATTTCTCAGCCTCTGTGCTTCACTACTCTGACTTGTTCAGTGCACTCCTGGAGTCTGAAGCATGTTTTTTTTTCTGAAACCTTGACTTTGCTGAAGTGCCTGGTCAGTCCTTCCTCTCTGAGGACACGGGGACTTGTTTTCTTGTCTGCTTTGTTGTATGCCTGGGTGGCTACAATTTTTTGGATAGACTGAGCTGTCTGTGCAGCCCCTGTTGACTTCAGAGCGTGACTGGCATTCAGGGAACGAGCATCTATCTTGTCCCTGTTGCTCTGTGTAGGAACATGCAATTTTTGGAGAGGAGATACTAATAACATCTGAATGACTAATGCTGTTGAAGGGAGGGCTTAGAAAAGTTCAAGGCTTAATCAGGTTTTTGGGACTCAGTGCACACAAGGAGCAGCACTGTGCTGTGAGAGCCTGGAGTAAAGGATGAGCCTCGGCAAGAGGCTTGAGCTGTTCATATTGTACAGTCGTGGTCAAACTGGAGCTGGCACTTCCCACGTAGCAGCTCACAGTTGGTGTGTGTTGACAGACTCATCTGCTCAGGGTGACTGTTTTCCTGTCTTGCTGTGGGCAGCCTGACAAAGCCCATTGCAGGCTTGGGAGCCAGAATGTGTCTGCTCAGCTCCCAGGGATGAGTGATCCTGACTAGGGTTGCAATGAGAAACCATGGCTTGGCTTGGTTCACTGCTCGCAGGGGGTGGTGGGTGTGCTGAAGAGCAGGCTTTTGTTTTACCTTGTAAGGGAAAACAGATGTGAGGTAACAAATTCCTTAAGATGAGAGGCCATACCAGCAAACCGTTTATCAGAATCTGGGCCTGTTCTGAATAAAAGTGCTAGCTCTGCTGGGGTTGCTGCCTGCCTTGGGGAAGTGCTGAGGGAGAAGGACAAAGAGAACTCTTTTTTTAGGCTGCAAATGGTTTCAAGGGTTTTAGGTTGGAAGTTGGAGACGGGTTTTCGGCAATAACCAGGGCGAGGGCTGCAGAAGTGCAGTTACTTAGGGAACAGCAGCAGTATCAGGGTGCAGCTGTGGACATGCAGATCCTTAAGCCAAAGTCAAGCTATGAACTTCAAGTTTACATGTGATCAGCATCTGGGGAAGACAGGGCAAGCATGCACATGCCGTTTGTTTTCCCTGGTTGTGATTAACTTTGTAAGCCTACCAGTGCAGAGCAAGGTTTGAAGGGCATTTCAGCAGTTTAAGGAAAGCCTCGGAAGAGAATCAGTGCCATGCAAACAACTAGCTCTGGTCCCAAGGGTCTGGCTGCAGTTCTCAAAATAAGCTCTGAAAATGAGTGTGAGAGTTTTCTTCTCCTTATTCCTGTTACCAGCAGAGCAAGCTCAAGGGGGAAAAGCAGGACTGGAAAGTGAATTCTGTTCTCTACTGACAGCAGCAGTCTGTCTGCTCTGTTTGCTGGTATGGCAGAAGGCAAGGCTGTTGCTTTGGCATGTTGGGTTAGGAAAAGGAGGTGAAGGGAGTGCTGTGGTGTGGCCAGATGCTTCTGTTCATGGGCTCAGCATAGGGTAGATTTGGTTCAAAATAACTCGATGTAGCATTCCCATGGAGGAAACCAAGCTGGTCTGTGTTGCACTGCGATGTCATTAAAACTCCAGTAAGGAAAAATGCCTCTCTCTTTATTATTTTATCATTTCTTTGTAAGCCAGGGTCATCCCAGTACCATTTGTGCAAGACTGTGACTGTGATGAACTGTTTGAGGCAGGCTGTACAGAGACCTGCTCCGAGGGGAAGGCAAGTGCGTTAGCTACTGCTCCTTGAGATGGGCTTTAGGAGGTGAAGGCTGATCTTTCATATCAAGGCTAAGTTGACATTGTATCTCTCCCTTCTGCTCAAAAGGTTTTATTCTAACATATTCTTGGCACAGCATAGCAGAACTACCGATATTTCTATGAATTTTATTAAGCTTGCTTCCATAATGGGAACCAGCAATCTGGTCTCTAGAACTCCTTTCATCGCCCTGCTTCCTGGATTTAAAACTAAAAACTATCCAGGAGTTTCACAAGAGATCTGTTGGTGGCAAGTTCTACCTCCTTCCCTTTTCCAAAGGCTCTCCTTGAGAAGCTGAAAATGCTTCAGGGGAGTTGTTTCCTGCTGTGCTACAACCCTGGTCTGAGTGCCAGTCGGGCACAGCATCTTCAAAGCTGTTCAAAGTGCTGGCTCTGGCCACGCTGCTCCTGGGGTGAGGGGTGACTGCTCCTTCACTTCCTGGGGGCAGGGGAGGTGGTATTTCTTGTTTCCTGATTTTGTGACCTTTTCCAATCAGGTGTGCAATTAAACAACAGCTTCCCCAGTGCTCTGCTGCCCGCAATGCGTGTGGTACTGCAGTGAGGGGGTACATCGGGCTCGTGTGCAAAGTCCAGCCTTTACTGGGGATCCAGCACTCGCCAGTCACGCAAGTGCCCCTAGGCTGGGTTTTGAGCAGCCTCAGCATGGCATGTACATGAGCTCAGCATGGGAGGAGAGGACTTGGTGTTAAAAGTGCACGAGTTGAGTTCTGGAAGCTTTTGATGTGACAAAGACAAGGCTGCCCTGTGCAGCCCTCAGGGAGGGTGGCTCACTGCTGTCATTGCAGCATAAGGCTGACCCTGAAGTCTAGCTGGGGGGAAAAGCTGATTTTTTAAATTTTCCTCTGGATGGGGAACCAGAGTTGTTTATTTCTAGCATGTGGATATCTCCTGCTCCAGGGTTCACTGTGTCAGCCTGCAGAGAGCTTTGCTGGTGTCGCCATTGCATGGTTTTTTATGTAAATGAAGACAAAATGCTGACATAAAGGCTGCTGACTTTGGGAGGGCTGGAAAGCCTAGCTTTTCCTGGGGCTCTGTATCATGCCAGATACAGAGCTGGCTGTTTACTGTGCTCTGGCAGAGGTTTGCTTGCCTTTGGTCATGGACCTTCCTAAACTGACAAGGTACCACTTGTCCTTTGCCCCTGAGCTGCCCTTTCTTCCCCTCTACCATTCTTGTCTGTGTGTTTTCTTAGAAGACAAGTGTTTTCCATGCTTGACATCTTGCCCTCCCATCAGCTCGCCCCGGGCCAAGCAGCTTTCTTCGCCAAGTTTCCTTTGGATAGCACATATCATGCGATCTACCCAACCCTTAATTGATCTCTTAGGAATTGTTTTTCATCTGAATTCCTGGAATGTTTCCATACACTGAAGAGTTTCCTCCGGAGGGAAGGGAAATTAATCCTATGTCCCTCTCTCCTGAGGGGTGGTGGCGATGGGAAGGCCGGTTGTTTGCTTTGTGCCTGTTGGGAGATGTGGGTTCTGCAGTGTTTGCTCACAGTCATGGTGGTTTTGCTTAATAAGGCAGCTGTTCAGAGAGCAGCAGGAAGGTGAGAAGCAGCTCCACATCAGCAGCTTCCCCATCAGATGGAGAAAGAGAGCACCCCAGACAGATAAGCTGGGAGAGCATTACCCTGTTTCTATGTGCAAAGGAGATTTGTGGAGAGGAGCAAATGACTGATCAATGCCCCACGCTCCATTCTGAGCGGCTGGGTGAGCAGGAGTGGTGTTGGCAGGCGGTCAGGCTGCAGCGTGTGCACGGCACTGGTGGTCTCCAGTGGTGTGGTGGCACCAGCACAACCCTTCAGCTCCATCTCCCTTTTCCTGTGATGAAATTCTGCCTGAAGCTGGGCAGGGACAGTGGCAGGTGGAGAGGTGCAAGTCCCTGCTCACCCCCAGCAGCAGCTCTGCCGTGGATTGCAGCCCCACTTCTCCCCCCTCTGATGCTTAACCAGCAGCAACTGGAAGTGAAGCACTGTGGGTTATGTGCTGAGCAGATCTAAATTAAAATTCCTCACCACTCCCTGGAGCTGCAGCCTTTGACTGCTGTCAGTGCCTGAGCCTGGCCTGGGTGATGGGCTGTGCAGTGCCAGAGGTCTGACAGAGGCATGGACCCTGCTGCACTGTGACAGAGTGTGACACCTCTTGTCTTATGTCCCAGTGGTGAAATGGGCTGTCTGTCCCTGCCAGGGTGACTGCAAAGGACCGCTAAGGAGCTCTCCCTCTCACCCTGGCACTGCTCTGGCTCCTGCTTTACTCTTTATTGGCTGATCCCCACCTTGTAGCAACCCCCAGAGCCAACCTTGGATAAGACGACTGAGCACAACTGAAGGAAGAGAAAGACAAAAGCTTCAGGGCTCCTGCAGACTCCCAGATCAGAGTAGAAGCACAGGCTAAAAGCAGAAAGGCCACCTATGGCTGTGACAGCTTGCCAGACGCCAGGTGGTGACACTGGGAGAAGGGCACTGCCGAAACAGCTTCTTTGTGCTGGTGCTGCTCCCAGCCTTGTCCCCTCCCTCCTGTGCTCAGTCCCTGTCCCAGCACCGTGGTGTGCACCCTCCAGTGACCCTCAAAACTGTGATGAGCTAAATAAACCACCAAAATATCAGAACAAAACGCTGTGGAGTTGCCAATATTAATGCAAATCTTGTTGCTAATGATGTTCCTTACTACCATGGTGTCCCTGCTGGCTTGGTGAAAAGCCCCAGCTCTGCTGTCTGTGTTGATGTGCATCAGTCTTTGGCCAGAGCTTTTGACACAGAGCCTACACAGGGCTGCAGAAGGAGAGTATTATTCTCTTGATTTAGTGACTAGAGGCATAAGGAAGATGAAATGAGTTGAAGAAGGTTGCAGGTTGGGTCTGGTGCTGCTCATGACTCTGGCCAGTGGGCTGGCACCTGGACATACTGTCTTGTCCATCCCCTGCTGCAGCAGTCATTACCTGTTTTGGAGTGTGAGTGGCTGGGAAGCCCTTACAAACCAGTGACTTATCCTGAAATGTGCATGGGGAGGACGGCAGGAGGGGACCTTGTGGCTGCCCTTTGGCCCAGCCCCACTGTCTGGGCAGGGAGGACATTTTGGCAGCGTGGGGCACTCTGACAGCACCAGCCCTACGTCTGGATGGACCAGGGGCTCTTACAGCATCTGGCCACTGCCTGGGAGCTGAGGGCATCAAAGCCACTCCCCAGCCTCATCTGCAGTCACAGCTGGGGACAAAAGGTAGGATTTAATCAGTTGTTCCTGGCCATGGTGCAGATGCTTCCTGTTGGAATTGGGTTTAGTTCAGAACCAACATCATGTTTTAATGGGCTTGTAAAAGCATAGGAACCAGGTCCTGAAGCAGGCCGAGTTTGCCAGTTACTGCATGTCCTCCACCAGCTCCACGCTATTGCTTAATCTGGGGTGTGGGAAGCACTTTGGAATGGTCACCAATGATGCTCTCAGACACACTCTGTTCAGAAAACATAACTTTATTATTAGTTGCAATATACATTGTATTCCTTTAAGAATCCTAAACTTGTATATGGTTTTCCCACTGAAAATACATGTGTATGTATATATGTTTTTATATATGTATGTATATATATATATAAATGTATTTTATTGAACTGGAACACAACAGAACAAGAGAGACAACCTCAGGAATTACTTGTAAAAGGAAATGTGATCCCAACGGGTTTGTGCTGGCAGTGTGCTAAGGTGAGTGGTATAAAAAGAACAGGCTAAATAGAAAACATGATGGGTTAGGCAGTGGGGAATGGCCTCTCAGTGCTACAGGTGGTGATATATACAGTAGTTACACGGTGCTATTGCTCAGTCACGGGTGCCACCTGTTCTCCAAGGCAGACCAGACTCTGGTGCGGCTCTGCACAGCAACATTCATAAGGCTGGCTGTGCTCCCTGCAAGTGGTACCTGCCAGTTGGAAACAGAGTGTAATTACATTTCCCTCAGCAGCTGCTCTGCTCATTGCTAATCTGGTCAGCCAAGGAAGAATTCCTCTGGGGCTTGGTGAAACCTAACTGGGTCAGTATAAAGGAGCTTACAGGCAGGGGAAGGGATCAGCAACAGCAGTGAGAGCTGAAATGTGCAGATCAGTGTCTCACCTGGCCCAGGCTGATTCGTTCCTGGCTGCTTCCCTCTGCACTCATTTCCCCATCTGCCAAGGAGCTGTGGCCCCTCTCTGCTTGGCAGCCAGCCCAGGGGTGTGTGGCGTCAGTGAAGGCAGTGCCCAGCTTCTTTTGGATAGGTTTCCCTGTGTCAATTGCCTCAGAAGGTGACTCTTCAGAAAACTGGCTGAGGGTGGCAATACCTGCTGCTGTGCCATGGCTTTGGGCTTGTTTGGCTTTTTGTTGTTGTTGTTCTTTGCAGGTTTGGTTTGTTAACCTTTTTTTTCAAACACAGCCTCCCCAGGCCATGTGCCACCGCTGAGCTTAGATGTAGACAGAGGGACAAGGCTTCCCCAGATCAGTGTAATTTGTTTCCTTTTATTTCTGTTCAGCTGCAGATGTTTCTTGGGTGAAAGGACACATTTTAGCAAAGGCACTGACAACCGACTTTCCTCTGCCTGCAGCCAGGTTGGAGGGAGCAGACAGGCTCTGACCTTTCTGCTGAAGGGTCACTTCCCTCTCCCCTCCTGCAAAGTGCTTGTCAGTTTGGAAGGGATGTAAAGAATGTGGGCATTGATTTACTCCTCCTGACTTCCTCAAGAAAAGTGCTTTCAAAAATCCTATCCTTAAGTCATCATCTTGCTACTACCCCCGCAATGTCTGTCACCTCTGGATCACACCCACTTGTTTCCTCTTCCAGCTGAAGAAGCAGGTGAGATTTATCACTATTGTAGTGTTTCTCTTTTTGCTATCTTTCTCTAGCGGCATCTGGCCAGGAGGGAGCTTGCTCAGGCAAACGAAGTTGCCTCAAGACAGGCTTCTGGAAGATGGAAAGCAGGTGACCTGCACATTGCTCCTTCCCAGAGTGTCACCAGAGGTTTAGCAGGGGCTGCTGAGAACAGCTGATTGCACTGGAATAATATTTCAATAAAAAACTGGAATTGCTGGAAGAACTACAGCTCATTTCTCTCTAATTTAGAGGCAAGAAAATACAAATGCCAAAGTGCCTGGATCGACCTGTATAAAAGAGCTTCCCTGACTTGGGCCCCTTAGGGCAACTACTAGGACACAACCTGTATCCACACGTCTTTCATCCATCCACACTGCTGGGACTGAATGGGACTGAGCCCTGATTCTGACCGTTATTGCACAGAGGTCCCTTTCCTGAACCTTGCCAGAACTGCTTCCAAAGGAAAAAGACATGAGTGACCCCTCTGCCTGTCACAGGAGGGACCTAGCCCTGGGGACAGCAGCTTAAGACAGCCGTGGTTGCTGCTGCTGCCAGGGAAGGCAGTAAGGGCTGGTTTGTCACTGGGGGAGATGCCCCACTCTCTCATAGTGCAATATTTGCATTCTCTTCTTGCAAAACTGGAGGGAGAGGTGCAGGTTAAACCCCTTCCCTGTGGATAGTGCCAGGAAGTATATTCATGCTAAGGGCTATCACGCTGGATAAATCAGCCTGCACAGCCACCCGGTCATCACTATGCAGCTTTTACTGCCTCAGTGCAATGTCTCTGCTCTAACCCAGGGTCTAAACTCTTTCACCCTGCTCCTAGCAGAGACTCAGGCAGCTCTAGGATTTGGCTTACCTGCACCACAGGCCCAGCCCACAAGCTCCTCCACAGCAGCTCATACAGCAGGGTCTGTGGGTGCCCCCAGTGCAGGCAGGTAGAGGTTGGATGGATGATCACACCCTACACTCTGCCTTCAGCTCCCCACGGGTCCCAAAGGACTGAGCTCAGCCCCTCAGGGATCTACCCCGGTGCTGGTTTGGAGGAGACTGGGATGAGCTTGGACAGGATCTCTGCTCATGCTGGGGGTCTCCTGCTAAACCAGTGGACCATGAGAACACCCACTGCTACTCCCCACCCACCAGATGCTCTGCATTTCTCTCTAGCATTATTTTCAGGACATTTTCCAACTGATGAAGGAAAACAACAGATTATGACTGTAAAGTTATGGTGAGAGGACTGGATCCTGGTAGGACAACATTGTTCCTTGCCAAGAACAGGAATGATTAACTCCTTCTTTACTCTCCTCCCATTTCTTCCCCAGCTTCCAGCCACCTCTATATACATCATATATTATATTACTATATTCTCTTATAACTTTGACTTTGCTTTCTCAGTTTCAGTAGCACAAGTGATTAATTCCAAAAGAGGAAAAAAAGGAGAGAAAAAAAAAAAAAAAAAAAAAAAAAAAAAAGGAAGGAAAAAACCCTGTCTCTAGGAATATTTACACAATAGTTCATCTTGCAGAGGAGATGGGGTTTGACATTGGGAAAAGCATGGGAATTGAATGTGCTAAGTGGGTTTGATTCCACGTTCCTGCTTTTCCCTCTGGGATCCTGCTCTGATGATGAAAATCAAAGCACTGTTCCACATGCTTTCCCCGAGTGCAAACTTGCAGAGGACGTGCAGGGCGGTGGGGGAGGCGTCTCTATCCTCTCCCCTGGCCTGGTCTGCTTAAAAACGTAGTATCCAAAGGGGTCTGATCTTGAAAATCAGCCTTTCACCTTCAGGGAGCTGTCAGCTCCATCTTTAGCCTCTCCTCATCACCCAGCACCTTCGTTTAGTGCTCTCCTCTCAAGGACCAGGGTTTTTAAGGTACTGGATGGTGGGGACAAGGGATGCACCTGGCATCAAAACCATGAAGTGGAAGATACTGATTTCTTTTACATACCAATAATTATTGCAGTATAAACACACCCCTGTCACCCCAGCGAAAGCAGAGAAGGGGAAGCCGTGGGGAAAGTTTGGTGGGTGAGGGGCATCCCACAGCTATCAATTCTTCTCCAGATTAGGGCAATGGCTATTTACATCAGCAAATAATGCCCCACCCTGTGCCTCTCCCCCCACCCTCCCTTATGCTGTGCGTGATAAAATATCCCAAGAATCCCTCCATGTTAGATTTTTTTCCAAGAGATTTCTAATACGAAAAACACCTATTTCCAGAAAACCCCACTAAGAACTGCAAATGCAATTGCTCTTAAGTATGGCTGGATTCCCCAGCTGCTGAGACCTTCTGGCCAATCCATGTCAGTATTTCTGTGAAGACAGAGGTAGAGACCTCGGGCAGCTCTTTGTGGAGGGCATGATAGGCTTCCTCATACACCTGCAACCACGGAGAGAGTAGAGATTAGCATAGATAAAATAAATCTGCATGAACAAACCAGCCTTCAGTCCCCTCTCATCAACACCCACAGGTCCGACACATCCAGCCCACAACTTGTCAGTTTTTTTTCCAACATGTAGCAGGTTATGAAATCAAGGAGATGCCACTGGTGGTGCTGGCCCTCGACAAGCAGGAAGGTGTTGGCCTTGCAGCCTGACATCTGTGGGTACCAGAGCACCCTGCTGCCCTTTAGGAACATAATGCATGTCCCAGCCCCATCCATTTCTTGCTTCTTATCCCACTAAGGAGGAAATACTTATCATGCCCTTGGAGTGTAAAGGACAATGGGGGATGTTCCCATCATGCCTTGTGCAATTTTACTCCTTTTATGCTCAGACTATCCAGTTATTTTTCTGATGACAAAAGCTTTCCCTTGGTCTCCCTGTCTCTCTTTCAGGTTTATTCATGTGCTAACAATTGGTTAATCAGCTGTGGCTCTCTTGAAATGAGCAGATGTGAAGTGGCTTTTGTTGTCCAGTGTTTTGGAAAGACCTCCCTGCACCTTTACACGCTGGGACATGAGGTGACGCTGGTGCTTGCACATTTGGCATTGTTCAGAAGAGCTTTTAGGGTCAACACTTTACCTGCTTGTGAGCCTTGCTCTGCTTCTACACCAAGCTGCTTCATGTCCAAGACACCCTCTAGGTACACAGGTCTGGAGGTGACCACCACCCCCTGCCCCAGCCTGGCTGTAGCTGGTGAAAGGCCACCACACCGAGCCCAGGGAGGGCTGAGCTTGGGCTGCCTCCTGCTGAAAGGGGCTGTTACCTGCCCAGCCTCACCAGCCCATCAGCTCTCTTTGCCTGCAGCTCTCTGGAGGTCAGCAGGCTCCCTACCCCTCACAGTCCCTCATGCTCAGGCCAACACTGACAGCATAATCTCCTAATAACCAAGAAAGCAAGATGACCTTGAGCATTTTGTCCTGACTCTGCACTGTGTCCATCAGTAAATAGGAGCCTCTGATATCGCAGAGCTTGTCGGAAGAGCCGTGTAGCACCAGGATGGGCAAAGTCAGCTTGGGCAGGGCTCGCTCAATTCTGGCAATGGCATTCATCAGTTGGATGACAAAGGAGACCTTCATGCCACCGTGGTAGACCAAGGGATCAGATGTGTAAGACTCTATCTGGCAGGGAGAAAGAGGTAATTTAAGATTAGTAATATTTCATCCTTGGCTTCCCTTGGCTTGCACAGTCATTTCCTGCTCTCTCAGGACATCCTTCCATCAGAGCCAAGGTCGAGGTCTTTACTGTGGCTTCCCAGCACTGCTCTTTGCTGCATGTTTCTCTCTTACACCACTAGAAAATATTCAAGCCAGAGCTCTTTGAAAGGAGCTCCGGCAGGGAAACAACCAGTGTTGGACAAAGACCATTCCCACGGGGGCACCTGCCTGCATTTTTCTCCTCTGCTGTGCCCTTCTGTCGCTCCCATGTGGTATTGCTTCTACAGAGGGTTCTTCAGACTGTGTTACTTGAAAGCTGATGCTCTCCAGGCCCTTATCCTCTCTGCTTAGGGCTCAAATGTTCTCCTTCCCTGTCTGGGAGTGGAAACCATGACCTACACCTACAGACAACTGACATGTGACTGCAAAGCCAAGGGGTCATCTCTGGCTAAAAAGTGTGACAGACAAGGTGGCAAATGATGGTATTAGGTGGTAGGCAAAAAAAGTAGTCAACAACTTGCTCAGCCAGACTGTGAGGTCATCTCTGGCTAAAAAGTGTGACAGACAAGGTGGCAAATGATGGTATTAGGTGGTAGGCAAAAAAAGTAGTCAACAACTTGCTCAGCCAGACTGTGAGGTCATCTCTGGCTAAAAAGTGTGACAGACAAGGTGGCAAATGATGGTATTAGGTGGTAGGCAAAAAAAGTAGTCAACAACTTGCTCAGCCAGACTGTGAGGGGATAAAAATGCACAAGAGCTGGTGCAGAAAGTTGCTAGGAAGGAGTAGTTACTGCAGCAGGCAAATCTACAGTAAATATTTGTATACTGTATGAGGAGACGGCCCACACAGCCCCCACCATCGCAATATTTGCCAGAATGCTTTGATTATGGGCTGGTCTCTGGCACAGCCTCCAGTTTCTCCCAACCCTGGCAGATGTTTATAGAAATGATGGTTATTTATAGGTTAGCTGAAAACAGTCTCCTCCTCTTCTCACAGGCAGGGAGGTAGGAGGTAGGAGGTGACCCAACAAGCCACCCAGGGACATGAAGCCACGTGTAGGTGTAGGCACAGGCACAGGCAGGCACTGTAGGGCAGTATGGACAGAAAGGTCTTGGGGTGGATTTTGCCTTCAATTCCCTGTGAGCGGAGATTTTCAAGGTGGCAAAGAACAGTACATGGTGGGGCTTTCCCACCCGGAGGCATTAATTTGCCAGAGGGTTTAACTCCAGTTTCCCTTCTTGTCATCTCAAATGTGTGGAGCACAAAGCTCTGGAAACAGCTGGCAGTGAGGCACCCTGGTGCTTGCAAGTCTTTCCCCATCACTTTCTTGCTTCCAGTCCCCACCATCTCCCACTGCTTGAATCCATGGTTCCTATCTCTACGTGCAGCAACAGGAGGATGTCAGGGGAAATGTGGGACTATTAGTGGCTGACCCCCTTCAGATCCAACCCATAGCACTGAGGATGGTCAGGGGAGTGACAGCTTCAGAGCCATTCCACTTTGTGTTGGAGTTGGACAGAAGAAATTCAAGTTATCATAGAACTCACTTAGGGATCCTTGGATGGGTGTGGATGTTTCCAGGATTTGATTAAGGCCATTGTTGTATTTTGGTCTCTGTGCAAGATCACGGCTACTCTGAAGTGAGGGGTAACTTTTGGCAGGGAGACAAAGATAACCATCACAGCTCATCATATTACAGGTAGTATCTCCCATTCAAAGAAGCAAGTACTTGCTGAAGGTCTGGAAAACTGCTTGTAAGAGGCAGCTGCAAAGATCAGACTGTGGTTAAGACACTGAGACACGCTGAACATCCTCTGCTCCTGCTAATGGCCCTGGGAAGCAGAGGGTGAACAGCACACGGTCCCTTCGGCTCTGCATGGACCATCCCAGTGCTCAACCAGCTTGTTGGTGTAGAAACCTGCACCTGCATCTTTCATCCCCTGCACTGTTCAGCTGTACCTTCCCTGCTCTCCAGAGTCCTTCAAACAGGGAAAGAAGATGCCTGTGTTTAGAAAGAATTGTCCCTTTGTGAATGTACTCGTGGAAAACATTTAGCTTTGACTTCCAGAACACCAAGCGCCTGGTGGGGTGCAGCTCACTCTCTTGCTGGCAGCTGGGTGTATCCTGATATTCTCAGCCAAATATGGTGACTTTTAATCAGCTTTTTGAGCAGAACCACTGTGCCTCACTGGCTACTTAGCAACTGGCTTCAGCCTAAGCTGGACCTATGTCACGGCGCTGTGCTAAAGCAATACAGCTTTGAGATGGGTGGGTTTTATAATTTTTTAGGTTGGTGGATTAGGGTTATTTTTTTTAAATTGAATGCAGTAAATAAGAGACTTTGCAGGGAGGATTCAGGAGAGATGAGTGGATGGATTGACAGAAAGTCCTTTCCCATGGAATAAAACAGTGCTGATGAATTCATGTGAGCTGGTCCCCTTCCCAGCTCCACAAATGCTAGAAGAATGGCCTAATGGGTTTCTTTCTTTCTCTTTCCTTTCCTTTCCTTTCCTTTCCTTTCCTTTCCTTTCCTTTCCTTTCCTTTCCTTTCCTTTCCTTTCCTTTCCTTTCCTTTCCTTTCCTTTCCTTTCCTTTCCTCTTTCTCTCGTTGTCTGAAAGAACAGGGATTTTTGAGCTGCTGAGCAGCCAACAAATATTTTTGTGTGGATGATGGCAGGAGAAAAAAAAACAAAACCCAATCCCAACCCAGATTGATCAGGACTGCACGGGCAGCATCCTGTTCCCAGTCAATGAACGGGAATCCTTGTCAGAATTGATGCTCAGTGCACGGGGTGAGTGCCAAGCAGCAGCTCACTGGGGAAGGAGGGAAAGACGAGGAATGGGCTTTATATTCTGCAGGCTTCAATCTGCAAACCCTGCAAACCCAAAGCTGTTGTTGCTGCACTGTGCTCCGAGAGAGGGGGCAAGAACAGAAGGTGATCCCAGGAGAGCCTGTGACTGCTTCCACACACAGTCAGGCAAAGGCTCTCCAGGGTCTCTCGCAACATCTTTACGTAATTCTAAGACAGAAGCAACCATTAGGTTGCCCTGTTCAGAGGTCCGCATCTCCCCTTGCAGCCTCATCCTGTGCGGACTTTGCAGGATCAAAGCTAAAGTCAGGGGGACCATTCCACTCAGTCAACAGCAGCTAACAAAGACTACGGGGGTAACGAGGTTCCTGCCACTGTGATGTCATTCCTCCCTGGAATAACAGGACTGGTTTTTAAGGTTGCTTATTGCTCTCTTTTGTCTCGCTTGTGTTTGATACAGCAAACATCAAACAAATATCATCCCATCTTTCAGTCCCCACACCCTGAAGACAGCTTTCTGGGAACACAAACTCATTAGGAAATTCTTGGATGATGTCCCAAAAATGTTTCTAGTGAATAGAAAGCTGGTCTGGCAGGAGAGTATGTGTAACTTATAAATAATGGATGTTTCCAGCACATTGTGTGCTTTAAATCTGAGCTTCTTGAATCCAAAAGGAGGGTGGAGTTGCTTAGAGGCAGCCAGAGGACCAAAATGCTGTCTTGTCTTCGGTAAGTGCCTGGAGTCTCAAATGCTGGAGTTAGAAGGGGGTCAGGAAAAGGCTTTACATCACTACCCACAGCTGCTCTGTCAGCTGTGTGTTCATGTGCAGGTGAGAAGGCAGCACAGCACACAGGGGGCTGTGTCTCATTGGGAAGAGCTCTCCTTTATAGGCAGGCTCTAATGAAGCAGAACTACGCCTTCATCCACTGCAAGAGGCTCTCCCTTGCTCCACGGAAAGGGAAAGGGTAGAGGAAAAACAATGCTCCAAGGAAGCTTAAGAGACTTGAAGCATCACAGAGCAGACGAAGCAGCAGCAAATGCGTGGTTAGAAAGGATAACACAATATAATTTATTATAAGGTGTGTCCAGTGGTTGCTGTGGTGACTCCTAACATCACCACAACATGGAAGTGCTCAGTCAATACTGTGCACCAATTTCAGGGAGCTCTCTGGCACTTTCCTAAATGTATTATTATTCAGGATGTCCCCACATGATCACTTTTCTCCTACAAAGCT
This sequence comes from Dasyornis broadbenti, assembly GCA_013397935.1. Lineage (NCBI taxonomy): Eukaryota > Metazoa > Chordata > Aves > Passeriformes > Dasyornithidae > Dasyornis > Dasyornis broadbenti. Next base: position 3,257,620 of record VZRN01005367.1, read on the forward strand.
GTCAGGTGCAGAAGTAGCATCTTCCAGCAGAGGATCCAGCTCTTGGAGGTGTATTTAAAACATCCTTAAGGAGCAGCTGCAGCAGAGTTCAGGTGTCACATAACAAATCAGTGCAGAAGCAGGCAAAGACCCACACATTCCAGACACGCTCACTCTTCAGGTAGGGAGTAAAGCTCTCCAATTCCTCTCCTCCTCCAGAGCACTGACTGCTTTTATCCTCTAAATACAAATGTAGATGTGAAAACTTTCCTCCATGTCATTTTGGTGAATTGATTGTCTAATTTAAACCTTTTCTCTGAATTATATGCAGCAAGTTACGGCAGCTGAATGTAATTAAGAATAGGTTTCTAGATTGGAGTCAGCCTTCTTCCCAAGCATATACTTTGTGCAGCCTCATATGGTACTTTCGAGCATATGTCACACGGTGCATCAGCAGAAGCACATGATCTCGCTCCATGCTAGCCCTGTCTTCTTTTCCTCAGCTCCCTGGATCTTTCCACCTCCAACACAGTGAAATCTTATGCTCTGTTCACAGATAAGTGAACTGAAAGTCATTGGAACAAAAACCCCTCCGGCAGTGCCAAGAAACAAGCCTGAGCCTTGAGGCTATTCTGGGAGATCCTTTGCTTTCCAGTTTTCTGAAGAGGTGAACTAAAGATGTGGGGTATGCTGAGGCTGGATGCACTGCACTCACACAGATGCTGGCATCATCTTTGCCCCGACCCTTTCATCTCCAATTCTAATGCTGGTCCAGCTGCCTCCCCAGAGAAAAGAAAATTTATTAACTCCTAGTTAAGGTATGAACCATATCATGAACACCAAGGAAAATTACAGCATCTGTCAGTGAGATGTGAGCTGGCGTGGGAGTACAGGAACAAGTGACCACTGCACCAGCAAAGCTCTCAAGACACCCTTGAGTGCCATTTTCTATAATTGAAGTTGATTTCAGAAATGCACCAAGTTCTGGGTCCAGCCTGAACACCTTCATTCACTTACAGTTTGTGTTTCTCTCCTTCCACCCCTCCCACAACAGTGAGAAGGAAAACTCCTGGTTAGGTGGTGTTGCAGCAGTTGCAGTGACACCTGTTTTTGCAGTGATGGCGTGAATAGGCTGACACTGTTATTACCAGGAGTGGGTGTGCCCTGTCCCAGACTGCTGTGACACTATAAAAACTCAGCGCTGGGACAGTTCCATGCACAGTCACCACGGTGAGGATGGAGCTGTGTTGTTACAACAGCTGCTTCAACTGCAGCTCCTTTATGTATTATCCTTGGGTGCAGCATGAATATATCATTTGTTTGGAAAGGCTGTAGCAGAGTCAGAGTGTGATCCAGGAGACCTTGTAACAAGTTCTTTGGGACAAGTATGCTCTTTTCCACTGCTTGAATGCATCTGGCACAACATGATCCTGGTTTGGAAGCAGGAAAACCAATCTCCTGGTGTGTAGGGTTTTGCATGATTTCACTGCAAAGAGCAGGGGTGGGAAAGTTGACTTTAGCAGTGTGTTTGCACCCTGTCTGAGTTGGGTTTTGCTGCTGTAATGAGTGGTTGTGGTGCAGCAGAGACAAAGATGTGGCTCCCATGTGCTTCCCACCGTAGCTCTCTGCTGTGTCTGGAACCCAGAGAAGCTGTCACCTTTCTACACCAGCACAGATTTTGCCCTCCTGATTTAGAAAAACACTTGTGGGTTTTTCTAAGGGAGAAATGGCAGGACTGGGACAGGATACCAACTATGCAGAGACTTGAAATGGCATTAAGGTTCTCACCTCTTTCTTGTTCCGGGAAATTGCATTTGGATCTATCGATCCCAGTGACAGGTTTGGGAGCACAAAGTTGAGCACTTTCGCTGCAAAAACCTGTGGGAGAGGAAAGGAAGCAGTCAAAGAGACAGTTTGAGAAAGAGAGGGAACTTAGAGGCCCAAATCCTGAGCTGATGGAAGTCAGCACAGGAGTTAAATAGTTGAGAATTGTGAGCTAACTCTGGAGAAAGATTTGTCCTATATTTAAAACATTTCTCTTAACGAGAAAACTGCTCCTGGGAGCAGGGAGTGGGTGTGCTAGACTGAAATGCCGTCAGCTGTCCATCCACATGCAACAGCACAACTTCATTGTACTGTGCCTTTTCGTCATTCTCAAGTTAATTTCTGAAAAGGCCTCAGTTAAGCACTCTGATAGGAAAAAGTAATTTCCAACTCTTGGAGGGCTGTTTTCTGGTGTTTTATTGCCCTTTCCTTGCTGCCACAGATCTGATTTCAGGCTGCAGTGAACAAGTGAGGTTGGGTGCCATTTGCAGTAGTTGCCTAGCCTGCACTCATTTTGATAAGCATATTCTCCAGGGAACCTGTAAATAAACAACAGCCAAGTGTGCCTGCACTGGCTAAGGGAATCCATTGCTCACACGTCTCCTGGGAACGACACACAAAAGCGTTGAGCAGCCCAGGCTGGAAACCGCTGGCAGAAGAAAGGGTAACATCTTTCATTTCAACAGCACTACAAGCACATTGATACCAGGGTTCTGCTCTGATCTTTGATAGCTGCCTTTAATTAAGTGATCACCGTTTAAGTCAGAAAGTACGCAGTTAGTGCTCATTGGTCTGTTTTATGGCCCTGTGGTGTTCACAGCTAACACTTGCAGGTAGGCTGTCCCCTATGCCCTCTGTTTCTGCAGATACCTCATCACTTCTGAAGCGCTCCCTGGCGCTTCAGATCACAGATGACAGACGACAGATTAATTATGATATTAGAGGAATAACATAAGGTTGAAGACAAAGTCATCCAGGAGTGAAGAGTAGTAAAGCCTCACTGCAGGTTTGGGAACAGGAGTGTACCTTGGGGTGGATATGACTAGGAACCAGTGCCACTGCCTGTTGAGCCCCTCACTGGTTATGACATGATGTCAGCAAAATTAATTTCTACTGAGGTCTCTGAAGCCAGACTAGTAAAATAATACACCCACACCAATACAGGCACGAGCTTATGACGATCCAAGCAGGAGTGGGGTTTTCTTCAATTCATGTCAATTCCAGGCAGGGACTGAGCTATGCACCTTCATGGATCCTAGGCAAGATTACAGCCTCTGAACCTGACGACTATCATCTCTGCTAAACTGGGCAGAACAAAGCCAAAAAAGAAGAGGTTTTAATATAGTAGTTTCTTCCAGTTTGATTATACCTTAGGAAAAGTCCTTTGCAGTGTTACTGGGTGCAGATTCAGGATGAAAGACAGTGAGCAAGATGATATCCAGTTGGGTTGGAAAGCAATAGATCAGCAAGAGGTGAAATGGAAAACACAAAAGGTAAGGAGAGAATATTGTGTAGTGAGTCCTTAAACAACAGGCTGAGAGTCAGTACAGGATTAAACACCAGGGAATATTTCCTAAGGGACTGTCCTGCCCACCTGATTTCAAAGCATTCAATAGCAGAAATGTAGTGGGAGATGCTCTTTCACCCCTGCTCTGCCCTTTGCCAGCATATGTGACTCCTGTCTCTGCAGCCTTTGAAAATTTGGAGATTCACAGCTGAATTTTGTCCAGGTCAGTTGAGAAGAAAACGGGGAAGGCAGCAAGATCCCTCTCACTCCACTGGATTTGCAATTGGATGCTTCCATCAGGACACAGTATTTATAGGGCACTGATGAAACTGTGTTTCTGCAAAGAGCATAATTTGATCTTCCTGCATACAGCCTGCAAACATGTTGTGCTTCTGCTGCTGCCAGGGCTGGCTCGGCAGCCAGAGAAGGTATTTCTAAGAGGGACTGAAGGACCCAGTGTGTCATCTGGCTCGCTGTTATTGTTGCCTTGAGCCCTCGTTTGTTCAGGCCAAGGTAAATTCTTGCTCAGCTGGAAACTTCCCCAGCAAAGGGATGAATGCAATGGTCCTTGGGAAATGGCCCAGGGCTGAGAAGTCATACCAGTTCCAAGGGAAAACTAAGCCTTTGTTCCTCAGAAGCACAATCACCATGAAATGTTTTTTGACTCTCACAGGAAAAAAACCACACAGCTTTATGGGAAAATGTGGTTTATGCAGGAATACTCTGCCTGTTTTCAGTCCCTCCTCTTGCAAATACCTTTTCAACTCCAGGACTGATTTCAACTGAGTGTGACAGAGCAGAGCTATTTCAGGAATAATTAATTTTTTATCAGTTTTGAGATACAACAATAGATTTGAAAGAGAAAGAAACTGACTGTGCTGTTGTAATACTGCACGTGAGAAACTCTCTAGGAAAGAGACCATAGAAACACCTCCAAAATACTTCAGTTAGAGAATAGGATTTCCTACCTAAATAATGCATCACTGCATTTATTTCTTACACTGAAATAAGGCAACATCTGGCACAGATCTGCAACAAATCAAACTACAGTAATGCTAGTTCCCACAGAACTTGGAGTCCTTGTTTCAGAAAGGGTTTAGCAACTAGTAAAAGGTAAAGGTATAGCAATCTTTCCCTATTTTCCTTGATCAGAAAGAAAAGGTTAACAGTCTCTCTCATATTCAGACTGTTTATTATTTTTTCTTAATATTTATTCTTTTTCCCTTTCCAACATAAGAAAAAGCAGGGACACTGGTGCTGACAGGATGCTTATGCCAGGTGTAGCCTCACCTGCGAAGAAACAGTAACCAGCCTCCTAAAAACAGACTTTGGTACTCTGACTCCTATTTAAATAAGTTTACCTGGACTGGATGACTTCAGGATTCACTTCCCCTCTTAATATTGGGTAGGACTGTGGGAAAGCACTTAGAAGGAAAATATTGACTGGCATCCAGGTGGTGCAGATCTCAGCAGGGTTTTGCATCTTAAGGCTAGAGGTCTTAATGCATTTTCTTCCATGGAAAAGAGAGATTATTAGAAAGCACCCTTTGGTGCTTGTAATGATTTATAAGGTCCATAGATGGCTTTGGCTACAGCAGAAGGTGGGACAGGACTATACTGAAAGCTGAGGCAATCTATTTCCTTCCCTACAGAAGAAAATAAAAAAGAGAAATAGCTTAGAAGTAGATTAAAACAAGAAGCTAGCCCTAGAAGAAGAGTCTAAGGAGAAAGGATAAAAGAAAGAGTCCTGGGGGAATTAGATGCTCTGTCCTTCCTGCTGGTTTAGCTGCTCCTTCTCTTTGCTTCCAGCTTCTTTCAGGATTGTTGTTTATTCTTTTAGAAATGCAGAAACGAGGAGACAGCTGAGGCTCAGTTGCTTTGCAGAACTTCCCTGGGGAAGGGCAAACTGGGAAATGCAACTGTGGGTCAGAAACAGCTCTGGAGGGCAGACGTGAATGGGAGGGGGATAAAGAATAAATGCAAAGCAAAAGAGATGGTCTGGACAAGAACCACTTATGGTACCAAGCCAAATGCAGCTGGAGCAGTGATGCTTTAGCTGGAAGCCTCTTCTGAGGCTCATAAAGGATTTTTGATACTCAGGAGCTCTAGTTCTGTTCAGAAATCGGTCATCCCCCAAATGCCAAAAATAACCCTGGCCTGACTTAGCCAGCAGCCTGTGTTGCAACTATACCAGACTCTGCATGAGTCAGGAAGAAAGCTGTGGGAGAGGAAGGGAAAGGACGGCACTGTGTGGGCTGCCACAGGGTGAGGTGAAGAAAGCACAGTCTGCTACCACCATTACCCGACTCTTGCTTAAATAAGTTTCTCTGGACAGGTTCAGGATTCACTTCCCCTCTGAAATGTAGGTGGGACTGTGGAGGAGGCACTTAGAAGAGAAGTATTGACTGGCATCTGGGTGGCACAGATCCCAGCAGGGCTTTGCATTTGAAGGCCAGAGGTCTTAACACTTCTCCTTCTGCAGAAGAGCAAGGTGACTATGTGCAACGCGGGTTTGCTCTTACCTTGATGGGAGTAGCGACTTCTGGGCTGGCTACCACTAAAGGAGAGATTAACAGCATGCCTGAAAACTCACTGGGCCGCTCACTAGCTGTCAGAATGGAGATGGCTCCCCCCTGCAATGCAAAATAACAGCCCACAGCTTAATACAGGTGCCAACATCTTGTTTGTACAGTAATCCTGTTACTGGAAGGGGTTTAGTCCAAGCAAGCAATTATTTCTGCCCCACTGAGAGTGCAGTGTGGTCGGCAAGGAAGGCTGGAGGAGTAGGAGCACTGGAAGTGTGTGGTTTTTGTGGGGGAGAAGAGATCTGGTTTCTGTTCTTATGCTATAAACCCTCACGTCACACTGAACTCAACTCTCCATGCAATGTCCATCAGCTCCCTGGGATGCCTTGTGTCCTCCTTACTTAAAAGGAGTAAGAAGTAAGAAGAAAATGTCTGAAGAGGTAGTTCAGGTGGGACTTGAAGAGGAAGTTGAGGTTCATCAGCTTGACAGACAGGTGCTGCATGGGGAAGATGCCGTGAAGCCAGGCTTGCTCCGTGCTGTGCCACCGGTAACCTGGGCAACAGCAATGCTGCCACTGGCAGGCAAAAACCTTCACTGATTAATGGGAATCAAATATTCTCCTCCTCAGTGTCCCCAGCCCCTCTGGCCCCACAGTGCTGTGCCCAGAGCCTGGCAGCAAACACCCAGCCCATGGTCCAGAGTTGAATGCCAGCCAGGCTGAGCCTCCCGTGTGAGGACAGCGGCTGATGGTGAGGGGTGGGCATGGAAGGGATCTGCTGGGCTTGCTCGGGAAAGCTTGCAGAGGATTAGTTGCCAAGGGAAAAATTTGGTGAACTTCCACGCTGCTGGAGAACCAGGGGCTTGTTAAATGGAGCAGCAGCAAGAAGCATCTCAAAGGCCTCACTGGGAAATTAGCTCCTTGTTACAGCGCTTTGGAGCACGGGAGCCCTTCAGAGCATGCCATGCCTTTTTATGCAAGAACACTTATTTATCTGAGCACGGACTGAATCCCAAAGTACTCATTCATTTTCCTCTCCTCCGGGAAGGCAGGGAGAGCAGATCAATGACATCAGTGGGGATACTGTTAGCTTGAATAAAGGGATTTGGCCCGTGCTGTCAGAATCAGGCTTCAGATCTGTTCACCAAATCAGTGCCTTTGTTTTTGCAGCCTTAATCCCTGGTACATTTTCCTGTTAGGTTGTTTAACAGAATGAGGCTACAGGGTATTTTCGTGCTTCATGCCCATGCTGCTCACAAAGCTTTGGAGGGCTTAACCTCCTGGTTACTGGTTAAAACGAAAGGGGAAGCCCAATGCTGCAGGGAGCTGGTGAGATTTACCACATACCCTTGGGAATGAATGGTCTTGTTAAAAAAACAGGCCCCTTGTTGCAAATGGCACTAATTAGGGCCATGATGGGGGTAGAAAAGTTAAGCACTGGCTTTACTCAAGGCAGATCTTGCGGTTATAGCAGGCTGGCAAATCAGTCCGTGAATGAAGTGGAAGGGAAGGTTCCTTGTAGTTTTGTTTTCCTGTTGTGGAATGAGTTATTTCCTGCCATCCACATGAGTGCCATGGCACATGTCCTGGGTGCTGCTGGGACGGGTAGGGGATGGTGCTTACCATGGAGTGCCCCAGGATGAGAAGAGGCAGCTCAGGGTGCTCTTTCTTCATGAGATCAATGTGCTGCAAGCTGTCTCTGATGAAAACGTGGAAATCTGAAACAACCATACGGTCACCCTCGCTCTGCCCATGGCCAACTGCAGGGGAAAAGGAAAGCGCACAGCTAAGTCATTTGAAGCAGTGGTTACAATCAAGAAAGGACCTAGCCGAAATAAGCCTCTTGGACTGTTTCTGTCCTAAGTTGACCTTCTCCTGCAGTCTTCTCTCAACAGAAAAAGTGCTGCGAAAATACAAAGGAAGCTGCATGGGCTGTGAAGTGCCATATTATCCATGATCTGATTAAAAAAAAAACCACCATAGAATCATAGAATGTTAAGGGATTGAAAGGAGCTTTAAATTTGGACTTCTATTTCTCTGTGTTTCTACCTGCTCTTTAAAACTAAGAGTACCAATCTACCTCTTGCAGCCTCCAACATCAGAGAGAGGAAGGGCTGTCTTGCCTTGCTGTAGAGTTGGTGAGTCACTGCATCCTGGGAAATGGGGTTTTGCCTCAGGGATCATATATCCTCTTGGGTCTGGTGCTTCACTGTACAGCTGTAACTGCTGTGTAGCATCTTGGCAAGAAACAGAAAGATTCTGAACACTAGATATAGTTGCTATAAACTTAATGGACCATGGACACTGCCTTTTCCAGAGCCTGGATGTGCATAAGCTTTGCAATCCTGCTTTTTCTCATGATTCCCTGGAGCCCTAGGTGGGCTGGAAACCTCCTCTGTATGAGGTAAGGGGTCAAGTGATGGAGACTGCAACAGCCTGCAGTGAGCAAGTATCTGGTGGCATCCTCCTAAACAAGGGTTGATGCAAACTGTGCTGCACCTGGACACTGTTTCCTCACTCTGTATCTGGGAATTATCTTGCCTAATGGAAGGGAAGGGGAAGATTAAAACAGGAGATGGTGAGTTGCCATGGGAACAGTGGCATTCCCTGGCAGAGGTGGAGCCAGCATCACCACCAACACAGCCCCAGGCGATTTTGAGCTTGCAAAGGCTTGAAATTGATACCACCTTGGGGAAGCCGTTTGCATGCTTACCTGACCACACATGCATGTTATTGTCTATCACAAATTTGCTTCCTCCTTAGAAGAAGCCCCTTTGCTTGTTTCTGTTTCGTGCAGGTTGTTAAGGAAAATTGTGAAGGGGAAAACGCCTCCTACCCATATAGGATAGGGTAGAGGGGGTCTCAAACATCTCCCTCCTGTGGGGTGCCTCCTTAGGCCTTCTCCAGTGGTCGATGAGGCACATTTACAGACACAAAGGAGCAATGACTTGTTAAAGGAGGTGAAGTGTTTGATAATTGTTGACATGCTGGATGGCTCCCCATCCAGTGATCAGCAAAGAAAAGTACTGCTGATACAGCCACAAAGGTAGTTAGATCTGCTGGCAATGATCGTACCAGTGGAAATCAGTAGGTCTCAATTTTCTTGTAAGCCACCCAAAAAAATCACCTTGCAAATTAGGCAGAACTTCTAATAAAAAGCTGGACTAAATCCATTCCATCTAGGAAAAACTGAACCCCAAACTTGTTCTTTTGTCCTGCCAGGTAGTCTCTGTGGCTGGTCTTTTGGCAGAGAAGGCTGCAATCAGCCACACTGGCTGCCAGAAAAATCCATACACATCATGCTGATCAATTATAAATAACATATTACCAGCTCTGCTTTCCATGCACACACTCCAGTTCCTGCCAAAATACGGTACGGCAAGCATCCTCCATGAATCAGTGACCAGAAACAAATCCAAGTGCAAATTAAAATACAAGTCATGATAATCTCCAGAAGTGAAACCACGTGTGTGGCTAGAGGATCTATTAACATTAAACTGATTTTTGTTACAGATGGAAAGTGAGTCTTTTACAACTTTTATACACATCCAGTCCATTCACTTTATGGTCCTCAAATGTGTTATTTGCTGCAATTGTGTCACTTTATTGTCCTCAAATATATTATTCAAATATTGCAGGTTAATATGAGTTGAACAGTCCAGAGAGAGGAACATTTTCCCTACGAGAGTTCTGCACTTCAATTTCATTTTTCTCCAGTGCTGCCTCACTTGCTTCTAGTGTCTGCTTCTCTCCAGTGCTCAGACAGCTGTGCAAGCAGAGACAGCAAACACTCATGGCCCAGGGCTGTAAATGGGCCATGACTCCCTGCTCTGGAACTGTGAGTCTTTGGTCTGTTTTTGGATGAGACAGAGACAGGTCTGGAAAGCCTTCTTGGCCCTCAGTGTGGAGAATTTCCCCTGCTCCTATCACATAAAAATGACACTGCTTGTACCAATCAGAGTAATGATTGTGGAATCCAAGAAATACTTGTGCAATGCTATGACAAGTTCCTCCTTAAATTTCTTCAGGTTTGTTTTTTGGTTTTTTTTTAATAACTTAATGAACCCCCCTTTTAAACCCAGTTTTAACTACCAAGGTCCTGATCCCCACTCAGATGGCACAGAGCAAAGCCTGAGCTGCAATTTGTCAGCACACGTGGGACAGGAAGGCCATGCAGGTCTTTGCTCTGATACTATCCCTGCCTCTTGCACAAGGTCAGCCAGGGGGCATTGCTAGGTCACAGGCTTTTATTTTACTATTTTCCGTTCTTCCCCTCCAAGAAAACAAACTTGTTCCCCCAGTGAATGAGTATATTGCAAGTTTGAATCTCCCACCTGAGAAAGTTTCAGGGTGAGGAACTAACCCCCCTTCTATTACGGTGAAAGACATTTGCACAACCAAACATCAATACAGTCAGGAACATTGACATGTTTTTCTCTGATCTTTTGCCTTTAGAGCTATTAAGAATGAAAGGTCGGGTCCATCCTTGATGTAAAGCTATTTGCTTTGACTTTTGCTGGGAATGAATCGTAGTGGTTTCACAGTGCCAGTGGTAAAACAGTGCGTGCAAGAGGAGGGGAACCACCTTCACCCAGGAACTGGAACTAATCAGAGACTGCCCCACATCCAAGTGACAAAACACCGAGGGGGGAAACAGAGCAGTGTCACAAGAATCACAGCTCCATGAGTTCATCATCACAGCACTCCCACAGGGGCCCCTGCCTTCAACAGGGCAGAGTGAGGTGCAGTGCACAGAGCTGTGACTGCTGGTGCACATCCCCACATCACACTCTGGGTCCAAAAACTGTTGAACTGTTTCACATCTATCTGGCCTCACAGCCAGCTTGTGTGGCTCACTGCTAGTATTGTGGTTGTGCAGTGGCTCAGTGATCATGTCAGGTTGTGTGTACTGAGCTGATTGCAGGCATCCTTTCCACGAGAGTCTTTAAAACGGAGAATTCAAACCACGTATTTTCAAGTCGCAAATCTAGAATCAGGAGGTCTCAGCATCCATTTCCAGCCAAGCACACCACTGCAAAATAACATACTTTACTCAAACAAAGTCTGAATAAAGGCTATGATGATCTGCCCCAATTTGTCATAGTTATTAAATTCTTCCTGCTGTATTTTTGGCATGAGCTTGCTCAGACTGAGGCTCTGCCACTAGAGTCAAGAACAACAACTCAGACAGTCCTGTCAGAAAAGATGACTTCAAAGCATGATTTCACCTGTGATTATAGATCCTCCAAAGCTACACATCTCTCTGGATGCAATAATACTGACTGGCTGCACAGGACGACAAAGCTGAGAGTTCAGGGACGGAATATTTGAGGGTGTGAGGGCTCTGGGGAGTCTGTTAAAACCATGTGGGTATGACTCTGCCTGCATAACAGACTCTGTGACCCTGGAAATGAATACTTCTACCAGTCTCTCCATTCCTCAGATCCCATATTCTGTCATACTGTGAGGCTTGCTTTTGAAAGCCACTCCAAAGCAGCCAGGCTCTTCAGATGACATTGGCTCACATGCCTCAAAAAAGGTTACATCCTGGTCAGATTGGAGATATGCTGAAAAACATGTAAATAAAAAGCACAGTCCAACTTGACACTCCCTTCCCTTCAGCAAATGCCAAATGAGAACTGCCTGAAGAAATAAGCAGCCCAGCTCTGGGCTTGTTGGGAGACTCACTCCAATGAGGGGACCTGTGCTGGATCTCCACCAGCACAATGTTTTTTTGCTGGGGCTATGGGGTCACATCAGGGCTGAAGAAATCTGTCCTTAAATGCAGTAAATAAGACCAGCAGAATATCAGGCGGAGAGGAGAGCCTGGCAGTGCCTGTCCCTGCACACCATGGGGTGCCTCAGCCCCCAGCCCTCAGAGGCACTGCAGGGATGGGTGAGAGGCAGCACATCCTGTCCACTCTCGGATACCTGCACTGGTTTTTGTTCTAAACAGTAACTTTCACATAAGCCACACACTATACATGTTTCTTTCTCTTTCCAAGTGCTCAACCCTCCTGACAAAAGCAGAGGCTGACCCTGAATGCTCAGGTGAGGACTGAATTGATCCTCAGACCTTCAGCAGAAACATTTTGCTGTGGAAGATGAGGTGATGGGAAGTGCAGGTCAAATGTTGAGTTCAGCTGTGCTGCTGTAAATTCACCCATTTCAGTGCTGTTCCTCAAAGCTTACGGTCATGGGAAAGCAGAAATGATGGGCCATGTTGTTTTTACAGCCTTTGCTCCCTATTTATTATGGAAAAGCCATAAAACAAAGAGAGGACAGGAGAAATCTGCCTGGGGAGCAGTAATTCTTCAGGCAGAATTTCTGTCTTGGCTTTTCACATATTTTGATGTTTCCAACCTTGGGGGAAAGGGGATGGTTTGGATCCATTTTTATTGCAGTGAGGACACCACCACCACAGAAAGAAACGCTCTCCTTGGCCAACTGATGGTAGAAACAATCAGAAGGAATGCAGGGCTTGACTCCTGCCTCAGGATTCATCAACACTGTCTGTTTTCCTCTCTAGAGGCATAACTCCAAGACTTTAGAGTGGGAGAATCAGGAACAGGGACAGCCAGAGGTTAGGGCAGGAATTCCAGGCTTACCACTCCTTCAGCACAAACACATTTTGAATTGCAATGGTACTAACAGGGGAGTGTCACAAATTTTCAGTGGTTAAAGGTGAGAAGTGCCACCACTGTGAAGTCAATGATTCTCAGACACAGAAGAGGAGCAGCTCCGGTACTGCAGGCCCACATTGGGAGTCCCCTCTCCCATGGTCTTCTTGAGCTTGTGGCAGCCTGCTCAGGTGGGGACCTTGCTGTTGTGGCCACAACCTATCCGGAGATCCCATTGCTATGGGAAGGGACCACTTCAGCAGCTCACTGTAATATCCAAGCCTCATAGACTGGGGGACAGCAACCCTTGCCTGCTTCTGCTTTCCTCTCTGCCCTTTACAAAAGACATTCAGATTTGGAGATAAAACACAAGAAGCAGCAGATACAGTTTTCCAGAGTGCTTCAGGTTGGGAAGTCAGTGCAGCAGTTAATGAAGTGTGTCACAAGGCATTGCAACTGGTGCCTGTATTTAAGAGCTCTACTGAAACTCCTCTGAGCAAGGATTGCTCCCTTTTTTTTTTTTTT
>VZRN01005367.1:3270623-3310652 GCA_013397935.1 Dasyornis broadbenti
TTTTTTGCACTTGTACAGTACCAACACTGCAGGGCATCACCACAGAACTTGGTCCAAGGTACAGCAAGATCTAAAGGTAATAATTAACTCTAATCCCATGCTATAAGGCACCACGGTTTTGCAGAGGAGGAGATTCGAGAAAGCACATAGATGGACAATTTGGGGGAGACAATATGCAAGACAACATAGCAAATGTTCTGTGAAGCCTTGATTTTCTGCTTGGGTGCTTTTTTCAGGTTTAATGAAAAAATTATTAATGAACTAGTAAACACTTCAAATTGTCATAACAGTTCACTACTGAAAAACTATACTTGTTTTGTAACGAATCAAGTACACATCTTTTTCATCATGTGAGCAAAGCTCATTAATTAAACATACTGGATTTCAAACTCTCAATGTTTAATTATTTGTTTAACAAGCAGTACATCTAATCCACCATTCAGACACACAAACAACTAAAACAACAGGAAGAAGCTTCAAATCAGGACAATCGACATCTGGAAAAGTCAACGGACTGCGCCTGTATTGTCAGTAACATGTAAAGCGATGTTTCACTGGCAGAACAAACACACAGAGGAAGCACCTCAGAGATCATCCTGCAGATTCATGCTCAACAAAGCACCTTTCTTGCCCTCTGAACAGACTGATCTGGTGTGATTTTTTTCCATTCTTCAACCAAATCAAGTCTGATGCACAGAGTGCACTATAAAGTTTCTGCCCTCCATCTGCACCTACTCTTCATTTTGCTGCATGTGGAGAGCAGAGGCACCAGAACAGAGACACCTGAGCCAGGAAAAAGCAGGATAAGCTGTCCTAAGATTTTGGACATAGATCACGATCCCTTGATTCCAGTCAAGCTGCCATCTAGGTCAGCTGCCATAAGGAACTAAAAGGAGAGCATTCCCTCTCACCACTGCTTTTCCTTCTATGTTCTTTGAGGATTTGAAATACAGCTCAATATATGCTTATTCTTAGCAACTTTTGACCACTCTTCTCTGTCTGGGTAGTCCTGGCCATCCTTTCTTTAGCACCAGCAGTAGAGGTACAGTGAACACACTGGGTTTTTCCATGATAGTAGACACATTATACAACCACCAGACACGGTACCCAACCGAATTACCTCTTCACCCTGCATGTTTTATGTATGAAGCATGTAACTAAGAACTACAGGTGAATTCTGCCTCTCTCTGACCAAAAGGGAGCCTTGTTCTCAAGGCACAAGTCCATCAGCTTCCCTCTTGCCTTTCAAGGTTAGGAAAATCATTTTCCTCTCAGCATTTGCAGGGTAGTTTTTATTCACTTGCCTCACACAAAGAGTGCAGCAAACTGAAAGCATTCTCCTCCCACATCAGAGACACATTTGCAGAGCTGAGATATTTTTAGAATAGTGCACACAGAGATATATTGTTTGTTGTCTTGGTTAGGAAAAAAAAGCAACAGTCAATTTTCTATACTAAAATTATTTGTGCCTTATTGCTAGGGAGCAGAGAACCAGTCATCTTGCTAAAGCCATTTGAAATCTTTTCTGTACTCCAGAGCTGACAAACAAAATGACCTGGTACATATCAGAGCAGTCGTTAATTCTGGTCGACAAGGCAAACTGTTTCTGTCAATGCTAAGAGCCAATTCTTCTCTAATGGATACAAACATGGCTCTTTTGGCTTTAGAAGACTTGCCCATTTCTTATGCTGTTGCTGAATTTGGCTCCAAAATGCAGTTCCTTAAAAGTCTTCCTGGAACATGATGTTGCTCATGAAAACATGCTGTAAAAACCCATCCGAGTGTTTGTGTTGCAAAATAATGAGCTGCATTTACAAACAACAGTCACTGCGGCCAGACCAGAAACCCAAGTGTCTCCTGGGATGCCATGAGATGAAGGGGCCAAGACAGTGTGAAAAATTGCACATGCCACAGTCACTTCCCACACTGCCTGGAGTAGGGCAGCTTTGTCATTCCTGTCACAAAATCAGGAAGCTGCTGTGTTGTGGCTGATGAAGAAAAGTCCATGAAAGAGGAATATGGAGCCCACTTCCTCTTCCACAAAGAACATTCACAACAGTATTCCACTTTCTTCCTCAGGCCCTTCTGCAGTGCCACCTCCCGAGCCTGCCCTTAGGAACAAAAAAGCAAAAGACAGCTGGTAGGAAAACTCTCTTCTACCAGGCTACTGGGATCAGTGGTTTGAAAACCTTGCACAAAGCCAGTGAAGAGGAGTTTCTAGAGAAGAGAAAGTTTCTGTGGAAGAGTAGAGAGCTTCTGTTGAAGAGAAGGAGTTTCTTTTGCTGATGAATGAAATGATTCCTGTCTAATCTCTTTTCCCATGGGATGAAAATCACAACATAAACACAAGATACGTCATCAACGAAGCACAACTTATGGTGGCTCTAAGGAGTCAGAGACACTAACTAATCAAGCACAAACTAAGGGACTTTATTGAAGGCCCTATAATAATTTTTACCAGTTATTATAATTTTTAACAGTTTCTCTTGCAGTTTTGCACTGAGGTTTTGCTTTCTTTAATGAGAATGAGCAGATAATTTCCTGAAGTATTGGTGAGGTGACTATATTTAGGAACAGAGTTGGTATTCAAAGACTTATTCTGGCATGACATAGAATCAGTATCAATGCCCAGACACTGCAGTAAAAAATGCATGGACTTTGCTGGAGTTAATCCAGGGTCTCACAAGTTCATTTGACCTATATTGTGCTGATCTAAAGCAGACAAGTGCCTCTTTTCTGCTCTCCACATATGACTTAAGATATCACTAATGGTAGCTAGAGTTTCACCTTCAGTGGAAGAGGCAAGCAGCCAAGGGCAATCTCCCCGCTGTTTTAATTTAGCTTTAAAAACATATATAATTTTCTTCTCTTGTTTTAATCCCATAAATTAAGAAAACAAGGGTGCAACTTTATTTTTTCCTAGCTGAAAACAAGAATGAAAGTCCACTTTACCTTCTGATCTAAGTTCCAGTTTTAAAACAGCTGGGGCACCAATTCAAAATGCCAGGATTTTCAATGAAAAATCCAGCACTGAAGTGGAACTGCACACTCCCTTTCCCCTTCCCTGCCCATTTATTCCAAAGCACGGCTGGCATGTGGGCTGGCTCTCCAACACGCACATGCTATTAAGTCCTAAATGACAGCTTGTTTAACTAGAAAATATTTCCCTTTTTTTCCCTTAACAAAGGCCATTCATTTCTTGCTCTTCTGTTTGCTTAAAGATGGTTTCGTTTGCCCTGCCTGAGTGTGTGCACAAGCCTCCTGATTGTTCCCCTTTGAAGAATGGTGCAAGGGAATGACCGAGCCCCGGTGGCTGAGCAGGGAGCTCTGCCCTGTGTGCTGCCGCAGCACCAGCCCAGCTACTCACATTGCAAAAGCCAGACCTGTGCCTAGCATAGTTCTGTGCTTGCGAAAACAATCAAATCAATTAATCTTGGAGAAGACAGACCTAGTTCTTCCCTGCCTACAGTAGATTAGGCACCGCGAAGAAAAGAAGATGAAAGCGGGATCATGTAAGAACTCCCTCCATGCTGCTGACGAATGTCTTGGGAGACGGACACAACTTCCTTTCAAGCTCTCTTCAAAAGGTTCTCCTCCATGCAGACCACCCATTGGGGACCCACATCAATAACAACAACAACAAAAAGAATTTAAAAGACTCATTTTTCATCCGATTTATTTACATGTTAGAATAAACACAAGTTCCCATCTAGAGCAAAGGCTCCCAGTGGGTTCTGTTTAGTCTGTGAGATTCTTGGCACCAGCATACAGCATTTCTCCATTCCAAAGCAATCTTGGCACGGAATTTTTGGTTATATAATTTTTAAAGCAACTGGCAAATGAATAATAATAATGTTTCTAAAAAGAGGAACTCATGTTCTAGGATACCAGTAAGGTGTTTCACCAATTAATCTCCCAAAAGGTCATTAACAAACCTGAGATCCCAAGGCCCTTCATTCAGGGTCAGCTCTCTCCGTGGGTTGCACTTCCAGTTCTCAATCAGCCTGTCCAAAGGGAGCTTTCCCACAGAGTTAAAGAGATTTTTGCTTTTTGCTTCACTCCTTCGCATTGCCACATGGCAGTGCCACCCTCATTAGATGGGATTTGTCCCTGTTCCTGACAAGGCATGAAGGAAATACCACTCTCCCAGAGCCGATAGCTTTTTATACCCACTTTGCACAAGCTCAATGGGTGAGCAGCAGGTGGATTATTTGAAATAAGGGCAGGCTTTTTTAATCTGTTTTTTTTTTTTAACAGGGTACATCCGCACAGAGCTGTAGCTCACTCAAACCCTACCAGATCTGACTGAGAGCAACGCAATTAAGGAAAAAACCTCCTGATGAAGCAGGTCTGGCAGGGAGCATTCCTGGGTGGGCCAATCCTGCCCAGTGTGCCAGAGCATAAATGCTGCCAGTTGGCTGATGGCTGGGTGGCATTTAGATGGTACACGGGGGTAGTCACGGGGAAGTGGCAGGGCAGAAAATAGCTCACCTAAATTCGTCTTGCAGCAAAGTTGTTGTCCTTTCTCGGTAGAGATTGATTTCAGAGCTATTGTTTCAGTTGCTTTTTAGCACTTCATACCCCTTTCTCTGTAACTCTCCTCCCTGCAACACTGAAATTCTCCTCACTACATATATATTTACCAAACAAGCCAAGATCAAACGGGCAGGTTATTGCTTTCTGTGCTCTATCACTCATTTCAAACCATGGCTGGGGGACAGTAGACAACAAATCCTGGTTGGCAGGTCTACAGTTCAGTAAACAATGCACAGATACAAGCATTGAGCTATTGAAGGTTACAGACCCTTGTGCTGTTTTTGGGCTATGAGAGCTACTTCACAGTCAGCCAGCAAGGGCATATTTGCAGCGCAGGGAGAGCTCTCTACAAAATCTGGGCAGGAGAGGTGCAAGGTTCATGAAAAGGCACAGGACTGTAAGCAAAATGACAGGTGGTATCAGGCAGGCTCAGCTCAGAAGAGCCCTCAGCCTGCTCTCCCTTCCCCCAGCCCTCTGCTGAGCTGAGCATGAACTTGGCACCACAATGGGTCAGGCTGCCCGCTCTGTAGCATTAGAAAAACTGCCAGGATCTGCCAGCAGGCTTTGTTGTGGATAAATTCAGAACCAGAAAATAAATGCAGCATGTAGAATGTAAATTTTAAGAGATCTGGGTTGAGAGCATTAGTTTTTGTACCATCTACAATTCAGCACTTTTTTTTTAAATTTTATTTTTGTAGCTAAACAAGAATTCTCAGCTTGGAGAGTTCTGCCAAGCCCTGAATAAATCCCAGCATTAGAGATGCTGTGGGTATAACAGCTCTCCCCATGAACTGAATCTACAGACGGTATCTTCAGAGAAATTAACCCTCGAGTGCCACAGGACAATTTCTGTGGCATCAGTTTCAATGCTCCAGGAGATCTCACCCTGTGGTTAGAACAGGTTACTCCTATTCATGGAGCAATACAGTGGAGGGTGAAGTAAAGAACAGGCTTAGAATAACTTAGAATGGCTGACACTATAACTTTTCTGCATTGTTGGTGTGGTGGTCAAGTTTCCAGGTGCAATCCTGAAGACAAATTCAGCCACAGGACGTGTAACTACCAAACAAGTTAAGCAGCTTGTAATTACCTGACATCTGATTGTTTGTTTTCCATCCACAGCCCATTCCTTAGCAGTTCTGAAAGCACATGCTTAACATTTGGACATAAGGAAACACTATACAGTTGCAATTTAACCTTTCTTAATTTTCTGCCTCATCCCTTTCAGTATTGGTGAGATATTTTATTCTAAGCTGCTCCATTCTCTGGCTGAATCTTCTCCTCAGCCTGTGAAGAGCCATTCACAGTAATAGTTTTGCATTCTTGAAGCTCAGGGCTTTTCAGCTGCAAGCTCTCTGGAAGTGGGTTGGCATCACATTCAGATTTTGCCATGAATAACCTGAGATATACTGAGGTAAAGTGTTATTCCTGAGAGCCAAGACAAACCTGTGGCAGAGCCAAGTGGGAGTTTCCAAACACCTTCTTGTAGAGTCTACTACTGGGAGAGAGAATGACCCACATCCTGATCTGAATCATACAGGACTGATCATAGGAATGCAAGAGATACCCACGACTAAAACTGCTGCTCTGTTGAAACATAACAGAACACAATCCAGACTAAAGTGATGTGAAATTCAGGGAAGTCTTCAGATATCTAAGCGAAAGAGCTTTTCTAGTGTAGGTCATTAAAATCTGGGCATAGCTGGCACAGACCAGGACGTGCTCCCATCCGAGGACTGGCTGTTGCTTACAGAAATGGGCTAATGAGTGCTTGTTTGATATCTTAGTGCATTATGAAACCAAAATCCCCCCATGGCAACTGGCTCCCTCACTGCCAGAATGCACAGAAGACTTCAAAGTGGGCTCCACACACACCTTCAGGTAAGACTTCTTCCAGAGGGCCTTAGGCTTTGTGAGACCTTTTGCAATCCCCATTTTGTTACTACAGAGAAGGAAGATGCTCAAGGCCAGAAGATGTATTGACATGCTGGAGAATCTCATCTGGGTCAGAGCATGAATCAGAGGTTAACCAGATGTTCTCCTTTACTTTACTAATGGCCTCAGAAGTCAAGAGGATCACACTGCCACAGGCTTTCAATTATCAAGGTTAATTTCCTAAAGTTCTGAAATCATTTTCCCAAATCACCAACCATGATTTTAATAGTTCCCTGTACACCCCTTTAAAATGCTAACATGATATTTTCTTCTCTAAGATAATAGTCCAAGATATGCTAGTTTCTTACTAAAATAGGAAAAACAACCTTAAAACCTATGAGTCAAATTCTGGTCCTACTGAAGTTAGTGACATTTAGCTACTGCCTAAAGAGCATGCAAGCATGTATTCTGTGTGCAGTGACACAGAAGCAATTAAGGCTCAAGCAATTAAGAAATAAATCCCCAAACCACATAAGAATCACACTGTAAACACGGCTTTAAGTTAAGGACATTCTGAAAAGAGTGGCTGCGGTGATGAGCTGGGCACAGACTGGCACCATTCCTGAAGGAGAGAGAGGCAAAGCTGAGGGCATCTAGCACTCAGTATGGATCAGCTGATGTCTCCAGGACAAGGAGAGGCAGAACCAGGAAAGGTCAATGGGATGTGTGGTACAGAAGTGAAAGACATCAGTTAACGACATCAGGTAATGTCAACGCTCTGCCAGGCTCCACAGAAAACACGTGAGACCTGAAGAGAAATGCTCTGAATGTTGTGGGTAACTAATGGATGGAGAAGAGAAAAACATTGGCGTACAGCCCTAATGTGGGCAGGAATATGCTGGGACAAAAAGAGAGGTCCTTCTGAGAGTCAGAGGCGCAAGAGCCTGGAACAACCTGCTCAGCCGGAACAGTCTTTGCTGGCAACGAGATTTGGTTAGAAACTGATCTTTGACCACTTGTGAACGAGACAGAAGGATACTATTTGCAGGAACAAACGCCTAGATAATGCAGGGAGTGTCCTCCTGCCTGTGCTGCTAACAAGAGTGTGTTTCAATAAGCAAATAAATGCCCTTTTTTATATTCAAAATAATAGTGCAATAGGAGAAGCACAGTTAACTTAAATCCACCAGACACTGTAACCGAATCTATTTCTCTTCAACACTTCGACTTATTAAAGAGGGAAAAGCCTGAATATATGAATTGACAAAGGATCCATTTTCCCACTGTTCAGTGATTATTTTCCTTCTGGGGCTTGTTGCTGCAATATGCACTTGTTTGCAGGCGCTGCTAGAGAACATTCTATTTTTTAAAAAAGTCTCCACATCTTTTGTTATAAGAAAGATGTCTATTAGTTTTAGGACTTCTGAGAGTCTCTTAAAAGGTCTGCTAACAGTCTGTAACAAATAGAGCTACTCCCAGGAAAATCAACAGGGGGGAAATCCACCAGCTGGAATCAGGCATTCCAGCTCTGGAACAACATGCCACACTTTATGAATGAACAAATAAACAAACAACGAACACCAGAACTACAAATTATAAATAGCAGTATATGGGCTGCTTCTGCACCTTCATTTTGTCGAGTGTAACTCTGGTCTCAACCTTGAACCTGACTGAAGAGCTTGGGCTGTGAAGGAACAGGAAGATGTGGGAGGCTGATGCCTCAGAAAGAGCCCGAAGTTGGCATGGACCCTGCACCAGCTCCTGGCATTTCACACTGTGCCAACACACACAGTTGGGGTAGGTTTGCCTGGAATAGGCCAGGGAATCTGTTAATAGCAAGTTTTGGTGGAAAACAGGCTGAGTGCCACAGTTTTGATCAAAACACAGAAATGCATGCAGCTTAAGTGAGCCTTCCCGTGACTTCAAACCACTACTTATGTTATAAGGAAAAACTCTTATTGGAAGTTTTGGGAAGTGTTGGAAAGTTTTGCTGCTTTAGTGAATCATTTCCTCTGATACCGTGACTGTTCAGTTCAGCAAGAACGATTTTGTTCTCAGTTTCCTATACAGGCAGGGCACAAAGAGCATTAAAAATGAAGATGAAATGGAAGGTTTAGGCCATTTATTGACTGGTTATATGTTTTACTTCTCTTTGTACAGCTGCTTGTCCTTTGCCTTTGCTCGGTGCAAATAAGAGCTCTCTTTGCACATCACACTCCTTAATAAGGCTCTTCTCCAGGTTCAGTGCTGAAATAGGCACTATTCTGAGCTGGACTGCACTCCTTTGACTCCCGTTATCTATCTGAAATGGTATTGAAGGAACCCAAATAATGTTTTCATCCAACTGGAGTTGTATACACAAAGTATAATTCTTTTTCTTTACTTTCCAAATAGTGTTCAGCAACTTAGAACAGTCATTTGTAACTCAATAGGATGATTAAGTCCACATCTGTATGAAGATACATTTGTAGGTGAGGAATCATCAGTAATTAGCTTCTGAAACAACTTCATCCAAATTAGACATATCTGACAAACAATAGGAAAGCTAGGCACGTTAATGAAATGCTGTTGCTATGGAAAAATTGTCCCTGTAAAGGTGAAAATAAACACCTCATTCTCATTGTGCGAATATGTCAAAAAGCATCTCTCTGAAGATGAAGCTGTTTTTAACTGTAGGTACCATTAGAGTCTGCTTTTAAGAGGGTCATTTCTTCAAAACCCATTTCAAAACCCTGTGTGTTTTATTTTTGGAAGCAACATCCCAAATACTAGCAGCTAGGATGCTCTTTAGTTCATAAAGAATAATTGATGCTGGGACAAATGGTGATTATCTAGTTCAAGTCCCTACTCAAAGTATTTCCCATTCAGCCAGGGTTTTCAGGGCCTTATTGAGCTGGGTTTTAAATATCTCCAAGGCTAGAGATGTCCCCACCTCTCTAGGTCCAACATTTGACTGCTCTCATGGAGAAAATATTTTTCTTTGCACATAATTGAATTTCTCGTTCTGTGACTTGTGTCACTTCCCTCTCATCCCATCCCTGGGCATCTCCAAGAGTCTGGCGCTGCTCCCACCACACACTCTCACTGGAGACTTGTAGACAACAACAAGATCCCCTCTTCTAAGCCTAAATAAGGCTTCTTAGAGCGTCCTTCTCTTCTAAGGCTAAACAGGCCCAATTTTATCAGCCTCTCCTCATACATCTTGTTCTCCAGTACCCTAATTGTTTTGACAGCCCTCCTCTGGCCTTGGTCCAGTATGTCAATGTTTTCCTTTTACTGAGGAGGAAATTGGACTCAGTGTTTCAGATGCGGTCTCAAAAATGCTGAATGGAAGAAAATAATCACGTCTCTTCGGTTGCTGGCTATAATCTTTCAATACAGCTCAGTATGGGGTGGCCTTCTCCACCACAAGGTCCCTCTGTTGACCCATGTTCAACTTGTCTGCGAGGATCCCCAGGTCCCTTTCTGCAAATCTGCTTTTCATTCATTCATTCAGTGCCCAGCCTTTAATGCTGAACGGGTTTACTCCACCACAGATGCAGAACTCCCCAAGTGCTTTCGTTGAAACTTCATGAGGTCCCTGCCAGTCCCTTTCTTCAGCATGTCAAGGTCCCTGTGAATAGCAGCCTTCCAGCATATGCTCAGTTTCCACCCTGCAAACTGGCTAAAAGTGCTCTCCATCCAATCATCCACACCATTAACGAGAAACATCCACTGATGTTATATCCAACACTGATTTATTATTCTTTCCCTGATTCCTCTGATGCTTCTTGAGGTCAAAGTCCCTGATGCTATGAACTAATGTCCTGCCACAGCAATCAGTAAAGGAACAAAGTTTGAAGCAAGTTTGATGTCTGTCCAGTAGCCCCAGAGAACAGACATAGCTGGCAACGTGAAAGGATCTGTTCTCTCAGTCTTAGCTCTAATAACCATCTGGTCCTTGTCCTTCCACCCTCAAGCATCTTGCATGCAGACAAACGCCTACAGCCCACAGAGCTGGTTATGGGAGAGCAAGTAAGCTGTTGAAAACATTACATGAGGTTGCCAACCCTCTTGCACTAATTGGAAATGCAATTACCAGTTGCAGCTTGAACCCACTTTCTGACACGGTGACAGGGTTATCCTGGATTTATCTGAGCAGCTGTGAAAGCAGAATTTACCCTTGATTTGGGGATTAATGCACAGGTAAAGACTGAGTACAGATGACAATTGCACAGAATCTTGAAATAACAAAAGCAAAACAACAGATTGTAAGATAAAATAAGCTGAGTTCAGTCAGGGCTATTTCCCCTTTAGTTTCTCTAATTCACCAAAGTGAACCCTTTGTCCAAATGGAGGATGTTTTATTCCTGATTATTAGGACCACTCATTCAAAATGCCCCAATATTATCAGCACCACATACCCATTCAGTGGCCCACTCCTCTTTATCATGGAGGGTCTCTCTCATCTGAGAGGCGGAACTGTGGAAGGGAAACCAGAAGGACTCAACTCTCATGGGAAAAAAAAGGCTTTTAAGTTTGCTGAATGAGAGATCTGTCTTTCCTCTGTCATGCTGTCTGTCTGTCAACAGTTAACAGTTAGGAGTGACAGGTTGAGGAGCACGGTCTGGACAGTGGCCAGAGCTGACAGCCCCACGCTCATCATTGTGCTCAAAAGGGAGCACTCTGTTCCTTCTGCCGCCGTGTCCGTGTTCACTGAGGCTGTTGTTCCAGCCTCACGCCTCCTTGTGTGAAGGCCAACAGCGAGGCTTTGTTCAAGAAGCAGCTGCTGAGAAGATGTACTATCTCATGGAATGACCCACTGACATTTCTCCCCCTGCTCATTAGTAAGCAGTGAATAATTAGAACTGGGGTGGGTTGCCCAGCCCATTTCTTTTGGAGTAAAAAGCCAGGCCCTCAGAACCCAGTGTGCCCCAAAAGGGATTCCCTCATAAAGTGGGCTTACAACCAAGCCAGGGGAGCTGGCTCTCCAGCACCTTCTCATCACCAATGCAGTGAGGAAAGAGAATGGCTTATGCCAGAAGGTGCACAGGGCATGACTGGAGTGAAGTGTGTCCCAGCTCTGCTTCCCTCAGAGCTCACACCACAGCTCTGCTGGATGCCAAGAGAGCTCAGTTCAGCCACGGCCTAAGCCAAAGATCCTGTTCAACTGGATGACACGTTGTTTATTCAATAACCTATTGTTCCAGGGTGGATCCAGAGCAGTGAGGAAATGGTTGAGCAGCTGGGAAGAGCAGAGTAACTGGGGGAACTGAGGAAACCATGACCATTCTTTTGCAATCTTTACTGTGGCCCAACATTATCATCTAGTGATGTCCACATACAGGGGCAGTGATGAAGAAGCATTTGCATTCTTTGCCCCTGTCCCAACAATGCCCACATCCAGCTCTGGGTTATAGCACAGAGCTTACCTGTCTGTCTTACCTCACTGGCTGTACCACAATTAAATCTGACAGAAAATAATAATTGGTCAGGGTCAGATAAACAAACAGATTGCTTTGAGCAGCCTAGGTGTGGCTGGCAAGTTTTCACAGCTCACAGTAGGTGACACTACGTGTCTGATTTCATGTGCTCTTGCTTCTATGGATCTGTGCTAAAGGTGTATCTAGTCCTCACAATTTCCAAACTCCCTTAGCTAAAAGATAGGTGCAAGACCATGCTTTCCCACTTTTACACCAGCAGGGCTCCAGCACTACTCTTGGGAAGTCCATGAAACAAATAACATCTGATCCCCCCGAGTGGAGCAGAGAGGAAACACCTCTGCACCTTTCCTAACCCAAACATTTTAAGCAAAAGACTCCACTGCAGTGTCTGTGTGCTCCATCAGACACATCAGCTGTGTGGAACCTTACTGTCTCTTTATTTTTAGTTTGCTGTGGTCTAGCTGCTTCCTGGCCCAACAGCATTGTTTCATCTGCCTTCACACGACAAATAAAGCAAAGGCTGCACTTGCCTTTCCAAGTCCCAGCTTCTGGCCTCCCCTGGAGCAACAGACGCTGCAGGTATTTGCTTTCAGGACTCACCTGGAGTTTTCTTTCTGTTGTGGAGTTGCTCCTCTCAAATGGAAAAAACTCTGACTGCCCTGAAAGCTTCCATGTGGTGCATGCAGAGATTTGGGATTGTGTGATCCCAGTGTGAATGAAGGGTGAGGGCTAAAGTGGCAGAGTCGCTGCAGAGATCACTTCACCAGGGCAAGACCGAGCTGTGGAAGTCTGTAATGACCTCCTCAAAAAGAACAATAATAATGTGGAAACTTCAATTTAATAAAGCCCATCACCAAGTGCTTACAATTGCCTGTTGTGCCACAGGATACTCCCCTTGAGCCACACTGTATTATGATGCAATTGCAGGCACACTTCAGCATCATTACATTATAGCAGGTGTATCCAGAGGATCTTTTCCTGCATGAGCTGTGGTCCCTCTGGAAGGTACCATCTCACAACAACCAAGAGAACCCAGGCCCATGCAGAGATCTGGGAGAAGGCAAGGAGAAATAGACTGTCCTGTGTTCAAGAGCTTGACCAGTGCACGGGAAAAGTTGCATCTTGGCTGTAGCAATAATTTTGCCTATAATTTCAAAGAGGCTAAAACTGAGTGAGCTGGTTTCCTCAGCAGGCTGTCACTGCTACTCTGAGAGCCGGTGCTACAAGATCAGGGACTCCAGAAGAGCTGGAGGTCAGAAGCAACTGATTTCACTGTGCCTGGAACTCATTGCTGGCTGCAGGGTGTTCTCCAGCTCATGTCTTTCCATGAGAATCCCCACAACTGAAACAGAATTAGAGAAGGAAGGCAGAACTAAGTTTACTCACTAGCTATTTGTTTTATAGGATGACTTTGCTCCAGGTTCTCACAGGTGTCTCACTGCCTAAGGAATTCCGTGGTGTACAGCAGTATCTGAACTCTCACCCTGCAATTACGTGCTGTGGTTTCAGCTCCTGTGTGCCCCACACAGGGATAGCATTCCTCACCACTGCCTGGAAGGCAGATAAGCCTGACTGCTACTTTCATTCAACATCTGGAGAAGGGAAGGCAAGGAAAGGATTGGGATTGTACTGAGTATGGAGTCAAAACAAGGATAAAACAGCACTGGCAGTGCTCTATCAGCCAGGACAAAGAACCACCTCCTCTGGGATCTCCTGCTAAGAGGAACCTACAGCTCAGCTGGAAAAAACTACATGAAAATGCCCACAACCCAAAGTAAGCCTCCTGTCAAAGGCAAGGAAACAGTGAGTGCCATTCTTCCCCACGGCTCTGCAGAAAAACACTTCAGCCCCTCCCTGCTCCAGTGCAATGGGCTCATCTGGAGCAAGCAGAGAGAACACATTGCTGTGGGTTAATGGGCCCACACCCAGCACCAAGGAGCAGTGGTGCTGCTCCCTGAGCAAACCAGCTCCAAATAATGCTTGCCAAAGTTTTCCTGACTCCATCCCTGGAGATTGCTCTGAAGCCTGCCCAATCGCAATGTCAGGGAACGCTGCTGCCCAGAACATTCCTGCATGCTGATGTGCATGAGCTGCTACTTCACACTTGCAGTGCTACCCTAACTCTTGTTCTTATTAATGCTGACATCCTTCTTGGTCATTTCCCCCTCCCAGTTGGACCATGTTTAGTTCTTTTTAATCTTTCTGTGTAGATCAATCCTTCCCAGTGCTATGAATAAATAAAAGCCTTCTGTTCTCATCAACAAAATGGTCTTTTAACAGTCGCAAGAACAACACAGCAAACACTTGGAAAAAAAAGCAAAACAAAAGCAGCTAATATTTGATGCATTTAAAAACCTCTGCTCCAGCTATTTTCTACATTTTAGAAATCAATCCTTCATTAAACAGAGAAAGCAGTGAGAAAATTAATGGAGAGCAGAAGCAGCAGTGGGTGTCTGAGAGGGACCTGCTAACCCATCAGAAATGCTCACCACACACAAAGCAGCAGCAGGGCTGCCAAAGCAAGCTGAACTTCAGTTAGAAACATCTAAGGAATGTGAATAAGCTGTTAGAGCTGCAACCTTTCCCTCTGCTTTGATCTGGCATTAAACATAACTTGAGAGTGGGAAAATCAACAGCTTCAAAAAGGGTCAAAGGGTCAGAGGTCTTCATGTACCAGGACAGGTAGAGGGTTTATTGCACTTGGAGAAAGCAGAAGGTTGGAAGTGAATCAGGTTAGGGGCTGAGTGTTTCATCTTCCTCATCTTCATGTAAGACAGACACAATATCCGTAAGTAGCACGAGCAAGTCCAAGTGAAAAAGAGGGCTAATTTCAACTACCATTGAAAAGTGTAAAAGAAAGCACATTTTTATGGTCTCTGTATCTTGGAAATGTGTTTCTGTCTGCTATTAGTTGATATGTACTTCTGAAGGTGAAATTGTGGTTTTTCTGGGCTCTGGCCACATAACGCAACCGTAACGCATTAGATCTCAGCAAATGAGATGTTGTAGGAAAAGAGACGAGGATGGCTGGAACATCATGTGCTTTACCAACTCAAAATGCTTGGTATGAGAAAACAAAGCCACATTCTCTAGCCTTTATTCTTGTTTTCCTTGGCTCTCAGCTTTACAGATCCCTAAAATTACTGTGTTAAAACTAAAGGAGCTGCAATCTGCAGCTGACTGAAGAATTGCATCATCACTCCACTTTGATGAATCCCCCACAGGTATTCCTCCTAAGAGAGCTTTCCTAAATTGATTGCCAATAACCTAATATGTTTGTCTGTCTTTTTCTTCTGTCATCAGAATTTTGCAATAACAAAATAATAGTAATACAGAAATAAAATTGAAAGGGTGAGATGTTGCTTCAAAATACCTAAACTTGCAGAAATAGCGAAGTCATCCCAGCAGCCTTAATTCTGCCTTCATCAAGCTGCATGCCAAGCAAACCCAGAAATCATGGGAAACAGTTACCTGCCTGTTAAAAACACCTTACAAGAGATCACAGGAAAAAAAGTGCTGTATTACACAGAAATTCCATTTTCCTCTTTTGTGGGGTTGATATAAGCCACAAAGCCATTTAATAATATTTGATGTAAGCTAAGGTTAAGAGATCTTCTGGAATTCAATTTCCACCATCACCATGGAAAATTTTTAATACATATCTATGAGGTCCAGTCTTGTGATTACAATTAAATACCCCAAAGAGTAAATGTTCAAATCTTGACATACTGAGATAAGTGAGCCAGAAATACCTCACACGAGGCAATACTAAGACACAAATTGGGGTGCACAGTGTTTATTACTCTGTGAAGTACCTTTTTGGTGAAGCCTTGCATAAGAGGAAACACTGCTGCAGAACAGCCTTTGGCAAGATAGAGAGCCCGTGTGCAAGCTCCTACAGAGTCAGCAATAAAAATGGAAATTATTTTTCCTTCTTTTGGCTGAAGGACAGACACAACATAAATCAGTCAAGTCACGCATACTACAGCCCTGGTAACTTCCCGAGTCATTTGGGAAATCAGGCTTGCCACGCTGTGGAACTGCATTAATGACCTCAAGGATAATGCGCCTGTAGTGGGAATTTTATCCACGAGAATACCACAACCAGAACAAATATTCAGGTCAGGAAGTCTTCACTGAGCTCACATGACTAGAAGCCACTGTACGAGGTGGGGAACAGACAGCTATTATTGTGCTAACACAACTGAATAATTAATATTACCCAAAGATATCCAAGGGAAGGGACACAAAGGGGAACACTCTGCTGAAGTGATTTGGAATAGATAAAATGGTAGAGGAAAGCTATAAACTTCCCAGTCTGACCAGGGCACTTGTTAGCAATGGAGGTGTTTATGTCCTTCAGCTCTCACTGGCAATTAGCTCAGGCTGTAACTTGTATTTCAACGAAGTTTATCCTTGGTGCTTGCCTCTTTAAGTGCAAAGATTATTATACAGTACCTAAATTATTTTAATTGTCTTTCTAACTTACAGTGAATCAAGGCTCAGTTAAATCAGCTCTTTGTGTAACACAACTGTGTTTCCATTGTTCTGCTTTCAGGTTCCTTTTCACCCTCTCCTCTTTCCTGATCAGGAAAATGGAATTTACAAACAAAACTGTAGGTCTGACAGGCAGAACAAAGTTGTTAACTGATCTGAGCAACCAGATTTGTACTAATTGTACTATTTATTCCAGCAATACTAGTGTACTTTAAAAAAACCCACCAAAACACCAAGAAATATTTATGTTTCTGTAGTGAAAAAGATATTCAAGGAAAAAGAGAACAAGTAATCACACAGCACAAAACATGCTTGACAGGAACATGCACCCCAAAGACCCTTCTCCATCAACAGAAGAGGCATTCTCTGTATGAAATCCATGCGACAAATACAATGTTTTATCATTTCTTCTAGGTTTGTTGCTTTAATTATTGTTATTTTAACTCTACTTCTTAAAACCTTTATCAAGCTTTAAGGGAATGAGGAGCTAAGGCACGGTTTTAATCATGCACAGAGAGCAACTGCAATCTCTCACAGGCTCATGGAGACTCTGAACAAGCTGCTTGTGTGTCCTGGAGTTCAGTAACTTTTTGTATGGACTGGCTGTGGTCTGCAAACAGCAGCTGCAGGGCGAGCAGCATGTGGCCTGCTCCATCCCCCTTCCCATGAACTTTATGCCAAGCAGATAAACCGAGGGGGATGGAGACACTTCCTACTGCGATTACTGCGGACTCCTGCTAGCCTACCTCCAGCTCAGAAGGAAGTGTATCAACATCAATGAATCAACACTTAGAAACACTCTGCCTACACAGGGAGAAGGAGACTTAGGTGGTGAGTAATGCTAGTTCTGCACAGGTCAACTATCTTTACAAAGCCAGCCCCAAACACGGCACGTGATCAATTGTTAAAAATAAAAAAAAATTTAAAAGTCACATGGGTTTTATTTATTTTCCTTGCAAGCTGCCTTGAGGACTAGATATTCTCTTTTTCAGGGAAAATCTAGGGGTCATTTCTGCACATCAAGTGCAGTGCTGTGACTGAAAGTGAGTCACAAGGGCAAATGCAAGGGAAAGCCTTGGTACCCAGATTAAGTAAGGTTTTGCCTTTCCTCTCACAGATAAAGGGTGCAATGACTCACATACATTCAGGATTCCTGAGCTCAAATTAAACACTCCTGTCTTTTGAGGAGACCTAGGGGCACATTTGAGTCTTGGCTTCAGCCAAGTAAATTGCAGTATACTTTCCAATGTCAGTGGACAATCTGCCCAAAGCACATCAGATTTACACCAAGATTCATCCCATTTCAACCTGTCAGCTCCGAATCTGGCCCTGCACTTTGTCGGCTGCCATCATCAATCCCATTGATTCATTTTGCTGACACTTAAGAGTGGCTCTCATAGGGAGCAGCAGACCGCAATGATAAAACCAAAGCAAAGATCTCCCAAGTACAAGGAAGTCAGGAAGTTGCAAGACTGCTGTGTGACAGGAGGCTACCAGAAAACCAAGACAGGTGCTTCAAAAACATTACTGGGATGTCCCAATCCACGCAGTGCAGGAGACCTGGTGACACCCAGCACACCCCCATCACAGCATGGGGCACAGGGCAGAGATCTTCAAGGCAGAAGAGGCAGGGACAGGTGAGTGCACCTGCTGGCTGAGGGCCAAAGTGGTGTTGCTGTGCTGGCACAGCCTTGCACGCACTCAGGTTGGTTTCTCCTCAGAGCTGAGGTGTGCACAGCCATCTCCAGTGTCTCTGCTGGTCTGTGGAGATGTGTCCAAAGATGTCTGTGTTGCCTTCATGCTTCTCCGTGTTCCAAGGCTGCAGCTGTCTCCTTGTATCAGGATATGAAAGCTATGCTGACATTTCAGCCTTCCCCCAGGATCATTTAGGACATTGACCGTGAATCCACCAGAAATGGCTCCTAGTCCCACTTTCACAGTGAACAATACCACTTCACTCCCAAGAGACAGGTGAAAGAGAAATAATCCTTTAGAGTGAGGTTAAAATAGCACCAGCATGGTGTCAAGGGCAAGGCTAAGTACAACTCACGGCAGACAGGGATAGCTTTTACAGATTCAATATGCAGATCTTGACAAAGCAACAGATGAGCCCTTTCTCATTTATATCTAGTTGTAAATATTTTATTGGCTCTTCTCTCACTGCTGAGTAGCTTTAATGGCATTTACTTCAGCAAAGGCCTGAGCTGCTGTAAATCAAGTACAGATTTAGGCTACTCACCATGGTCATGGGCAAACACAAACAGGTTAAGTCCTGTCAGCTTCTGGGCCAAGTCATCATAGCGGCCGCAGTGCTCCCCAGCGCCGTGGGCGATAAACACGAGGGCCCTAAATGGAGCATCAATGTACAAATCATTAACGTGGCAATCGACCTGCAAAGGCTTCAGAGCTGCAAGGGAAACCAGTACATTCAATTCAGCAACAGCATTTCAGACATCAGCAAACACCAGGCAGGTATGGAATGGCTGAGGGGAGTTTGAACAGAGGGGAAACCATTGTCACCCTGACCCACCATCGACCTGGCTTTCACCAGGGGGGATGGATTACATGGAAGTCAACTGCTCATGGGACAGAGCCACGATGGTCTGAAGTGAGTTAAAGATGCAGATGGGCATCAGCATCAGTCCCTGAGCTGGGTAACTCCATGGGGGCTTGAGGCTCTACGCTGCTCCTCCAGTGTAAGTGATGCCATTTGGCTCTTTTGGGACTGGTATCTCTCTGTGATTCAAATACAAACACTGTCCTTAACTTTATAACTTGAAATATTGTCTGATGCTCCAGAACACTCAAATATGAAATTTCAGCCAAAGAATAGGTCTCCAGCAGAGTCCAGAACTGTGGTTGGAGTTTGGAATTTTATCTTTTAACCCAATTATGGTAATTTTACCCTTCCAGTTTCTGCCCCAAAACAGTTGCTTCACTTTTGTGGTTAAAGGTACTCTTACATAGCCACTGTACAGACAGAGATAATAAAAAAACCCCTTAATCTAATAGACACTTACTTTTGCAAATACTTATCTTTGAATATTCCAGTTTTATGGATAATACTTTGCTTTTACTGGAATATCATCAAATGAGAGTGACTGAACTTAAATGAACCTCCCCAGTGTTTTTGCTAGATAAAACTTGTATAAACTTAGACTAGAACTACAGCAGCAGTTGCAGTGAGATTACAGAAGTTCTGATGGATTTGACAGGTGACTATTTAAAATCCAGCTTTAGCAACATAAACATAACTTGTTTGTTTAAAAGGACCATTTGTCATTGCAACATCAGCAATCACAAACCCATTTGAAGGCTACAAGTTTGACATTTTCAGTACATGAACAGCAGAATATTACAAGAACTGACAACATAAAACAATGACAGCAGTTAACAGCGAGGGAATTCCTCAATTTTATTCTGATTGAGGTTTCGAACACCTTTTTAGACAATGTATTCACAGCAATAAACTGCTGAGGTCTTAATGTATTTAAACTTAAAAAACATGTTGGATGATGTAGAAACTCCTGTTCTAGCTCTTTGATTAGCACCTGCTTCAAAGTATATGCGCAGCTACACAACTTGACAAAGCATCCATCCAAACCAGAAGGATTGTACAGAGTGCACTGCAAACACAAAAGCAACAAGGCAAAGATGCTCTGGTATCTGTCTAACACCAATTAGCAAGGGTGAGGCTAGGTCATGTACCATATTTAACTCGCTGTGCCTTGCAAATCGTCTTTAGTGTCACTGAAGGTTGCAAAGCAATCCTTGTGGAGCAGTCATGCCTTCCTTTGTCATAGTCCCTGATCAATTGGTTTGCCAAGTTATCAATGCACCTGGCAGACAGACTGATTTTAGGAGTGCAGGATCTATTATTATATCTCCAAATACTGAAGAAATTGAGACATTGCTTATTCAGTGGAGAACATGAACTTTCTTCCTGTGGATCCAACGCCCTGATAACCAACAGGCTCAGCCAGGTTAAGTCTCACTGCCCTGTAACTCCTACTACCTTCAAGCCTGACAGCTTCCTTGCTCAGTGTTTAAGCTCTTTAGAGGACCTATATTTGTTTCTGCTGACCAGGCACAGAGATTAAGGTGTAACTTGGCTGATTGAATACAGCCCTTCATTTCTCAGAGAAATATTATTTGAATTTATGCACTAAATGGCACTAAGTGAATGAAACCTAATGGGAAGCTGGCAAGGAGATCTCTTCCAGGAAATTCTTGGTTCTTCATCCCCATGACAGCAAAGCCCTCATTTTGCTTTTATTCACACTGATGCAGTACCGTGACTTCGCCTGTCAGCATCCTTCTAGATGCTAAGAGCTCTCATTTTCTGTGAAACCAGTGAGAAAAGATAAAAATCTAAAGCTTCAGAGAGGCAAGGTGTTACTGTGACCTTTCCTTCCACCTAGCACACAACTGTCAGGCATCACAGAACTGAGCCTTTGCACACCACAGGGAGCAGTCCTGGGTTATTGTTTGTCTGCAAAATACTGAATAAAACCCCTGAGCCTGTTTGTGCCTTAAGAACTGTAATGACAGTAGCTGTTGAAAATACTTAGATACTTTTGAAAGTTTTGTCCTATCAATAACCATAAACAAAGCATAAAATTTCCAATTTGTTACACTGAAAAACAATCAGCCTGTTCTGTTCAATAAAAAGTGAGTGTGGCTTTACTGACTGAAAACTAGGTCGCATCTACACAGATCTTTAGCTCCAGCTTTCAGGTCTAAGCACAGGGGTATATATTGAACACAACAGCTTGAAAAATTGAAATTAGTATGAGTACCATCTGAACAAAGATTGAAAGATTTGGCTCTTTCACTTAATCCCCAATTTTCCATTACAAAACAAGTTTAGATTTGGCAAATAACACCTGAAGGCAGTGTAACAAATACATGGTTCAACATATTTTCACTAGCAAGCTGCCAGGAAAATACAACAAATTATTAGATTGACTGACAGCAGTTCTTTCCTGTATGTTAACATTTCTGCAGATATCCCTACACTTAAATCAAACTCTTCTCCTTCCTTACCGTGACGGCTGGAATAACAGAATATCAGAGATTGCTTTCAACAGTCATTTAAAATTAATACGGATCCTGCAGTGTTTGAGATTTTGCAGGACTGCGGTGCCTTTCTGTGCAGTCTCAATGAGAATTTTGTTTTAAAAGGTTTGTGTATTGGCCATGTATCAAACTGGTGCTGGGGAGAAATTTTTTCACCTCCAGCTCTTGCAGCTGTGCTGTTGAAATCCTTGGAAGTTCGCATGTATCAGGTAGAAAACATCGTGCACAGCCTGCAAAGCTTTCTGGAGACTGCCCTGTGCCTGAATCCCTGCTAATTCCAGCGTCTCTGACCACAGACAGGGACAGCTCACGTATCTTTGGATGCTTCAGCTGGCTTTGGCTGGTGGAACTGTGACTGCTGAACATCTCGAAATAGCCTGGCTTTGGCACCTGCTCAAGAAAGCAGCTCCGCACAGCAGCAGGGCTCCCCACGCTCGCTCAGCGGGTGTGTCTGCACACAAAGCCAAGGTGTGAGCTGGGCATGAGTAAGAGCCCACGCCTGCTCTCACCTCACTCTGCAACAACAATTATGGGCTATTAAAGGAAACCACTTTATAGACTGCTGTTTGCAAAAGCAACAGATGGTCTTCGCAGATCCCTGCCCTTCCCATAGCCTTTATCACCTCCTCCTCCTGCCCCCTCCCCACTGCAGGTTTCTGCCTCCTGGTACTGCGCAGCTTGGCAAACAGATGCAGTTGCTTATTGCAACAAGAAGGCAGGACAATATTTGTCTTTACGGTTCAAATCCACTGCCGGCTGTATTTAGTTCTCCCCCATGAGGTGGTGACGACAGACACCAGTGGCCTGTCCCTGCTCCCACATCACTGTGCTGGTGACCCCGGACAGGCACCAGGCCCTCCTGTGTCGCAGCTGCAGCCTGTTAAGCTTCGTGAAACACAGCAATGCCGCACCTGCAGTTGGTACGAAGCACCTGTCCTGAATTAGGGAAGGTGGGACTTGTGGAGGCCAGGCTGCAGCATAGAATCACCGTGCACAAATCCACATGAACACCTTGTCCTTCTGTCCTGCCTCTTCGAGACGTCACCAGCTGATCCAAGCTTTAGCTGTGTGCAACCCTTCCCTATTTCTCACTGTAGCTTGACATCCACTAATATTTCACTTCCCAAGTGGGAAGCAGCTTTGCAGGGCAGGGTGGTGCTTTAGGCTGCAATTTTATCTGGAAAGGCAGTACCAGGTTTAAAGGTTCTCACTTTCTTTTTTGCTGGGCACACGTTGGCCCATCTGCTGTGCCAAGACAGTTGTTCAGAGCTGCAATTCCACAGTCAACTGGAGGAGAACAATGGTAGAGCAAATAAATTGCAGCACTGGACTTCCACACATGAGCAAATTTCTTAAACAAAAACTCAGTTGTTAGAAGAAAAATACACTGAAAACACACCCAGAAAGCTGCTGTGCTATGACATTTCACAGGCTTGAAACACCACTCAGGACTCGGGTCCTGCTGGGCATAAGACCTATGTTCTTGCTTTGCTTTCAACAAAAGTCATGTTGAAACTGAACTAGACAAAGAAGGTTGCAAGAAGGATGATGTGACTTTAATATCTTGTGTCCTCTGGAGACAGAGCCACTTCTCTGGGACCCTGAGCGTGCTCTTTTATTGTCAGAAAATAACCCAAAACATTAGGACTAAACCAAAGAACGGAAGACAAGCTTCCTATGACAGCATATATGAAAAATGCAATCTTTTCCACCCCATTCAAAAGCATCCCTCTTTGGAATAATATTTAAGTAGTTGCCTTAACCTCAGGAAACTTTCTTCAACACATGAAAGTCAACAGGACTCTCAAAGCACAGGATGGAAGTTTAAAAAGGATTTATAAATGCTGTCCGGAATAAGGACTGATTTAATCACACGCGGAAGTGATTTCCTGAATCAAGCCCTCACAACTTAAGCTAATACCATGTTATTCTATGCTAGGCAACTGTGCTTTTCATTTGGTCTTATGGATGTTGTTACCAGAACCAGATCAGCTCTAACAAAGAACATCTGACTTGAGCAGTTTTGAATTCCAGACACTAAATTCCTAAAGTAATTTTTAAAAACTAACTGACAGGAAAGCTCTGAGCCAGCTAAGCTGCCAGAAAAATGACTGTCTTAAGTACCACATTTTGTTGTGTTGTTTAAACCGATTTATCAGTTCTTTTGTACCTAACCAATTAACCTTTATTTACCAAAAACTGGTGACATTTTTGAGCAAGCAACTGGATACTTGTTCACAGATCTTTTAGTGTGTTAAGAATGTTGTGTGTGTATTTTGCTTCCAAAGTATATTATAATGGAAAGTCACTGAAAGGTGTTCATTCTTGCATTAGCTGGGTGAATGAGCCTCACCCTGAGGATCAGCTATCTATCATATAATACGATTTGTTGAGGTTTAGGTGTCAATCTAGTTTTCTACCCTTGGTATGTGCTTAAAGATTACCTTTAGAAAAAAAAATCCAGCTAATAATTTATAAGAACACATAATGAAGAGTGAAATTTTTGTTCACTATTGGTGATCTTTTCTCTGGAGGGCTGTTTCAGCACCTCGCTTTGGGTGTAGGACTTGAAGTTTTGAAGTATCTGCTTTTTGAGTCAGTTTTTACCTTTTTTTTTTTTTTTTTCCCCCTGAGGTGATTTATGCCCCAGAACAACCCTGAAAAAACTTGGGCCATGGGCAGAGATTACAAATAGCTCTTGCAATTTCTCTCATGTTGTGCATGCTTGAGACCTACACAATTAGGCACGAGTTCAGTCTGGTGACTCCAGTTAGACAGGAATATTTACAGAGCCAGGTGTGTTGCTTCATGCCATCCTTCTGCCTCCAGGAAACATCTGAGTTATGCCCCTCTGAAGGTGCAAGAGGGAGTGACTTTGCTCCCAAATCCAATCCATGTTTCAAGGAGGCATGACACCCAAGAGCTTTGCTTGCTCTCTTGCTCAGGTTTTTTTACGACATGCATTCTTGGCCTCTGCCCTACTGCACCACAGCTTTGCCATGCAGGCCCAGACTCTGGGGAACCACCTCTTGCCTGCAGCTCTATAGCTATTTTTCCCAGCTCGGGAGAAAAAGCAAATCAGAATGTCAACAGTCTGGAGCTGTGTCTCCATCAACCTTCTCTCAGTATCACAGACCATCCAGCATCAGCATGGATACCTCACAGAGCTCTGAATCTGGAGGAGTTTTTCTCTGGAGCATAACTCTGAAAAACGTTTCAGCATGACACAATATGTCAGAGGAACCTGCACAATGCTACACAATTTCTGCCTGACTTTACAGAGCTTGTGGGGGTTGAGGGTTCTGTACATTTGTGTTTGATGTGATCTGATCTAGACTAGAAGAATCAGTAGCTTTATTCCTGTCCAGATCCTAAAATCGCCATTCAAAAATAAGCCTCTTCAGCAAGCTCTGCTTCCTACTTTCTTTCCTCATTTCCTCATTTCCTCAGGCTTGGAAGTTCCCATATGAGCCCATCCAAAGGCGCTGCTGTTAATTTAAACACCATGTTTCTGTCTTACACCAGAGATTTAGGGCTCAATCTTAAAATCTGTGCCTACTGCTATAAGCAACCCTCTTGCAACAGGTCTGCAAGCCTGGTCTCATCATACATCTCAAAATCACAATTCCTCACAAGAACAGAGTTAGGAGGACATTTCAGAACTGCCATGATGTCCAGACAGAATAACATGGCTAAGTTTTCCAACCACTTCGGAAAGTGCAGACACCATAAATCAGCAGAGCAGAGACAGAACTGGGTAGTACAAATATATTTCATAACAAA
The DNA here is from genome assembly GCA_013397935.1 of Dasyornis broadbenti. Classification (NCBI taxonomy): domain Eukaryota; kingdom Metazoa; phylum Chordata; class Aves; order Passeriformes; family Dasyornithidae; genus Dasyornis; species Dasyornis broadbenti. Next base: position 3,295,817 of record VZRN01005367.1, read on the forward strand.
AGGTTCAACAGGATCTAGCTAGGGCCAGCACAAAACAATGTGGAGAAACAGTTTAAGCTGATTTATTGCAGCTTTTCAAAAAGCAAGCCCTCACTGAGAATAACTCATGAGTGGCCTAATACAGGGAAAAGAGAGGAAGGAAACTTCAAGTGGGGGTGGGAGAGAAAGAATTATTGGGTCCTTGCAACTGCATAGCTCTGGGTAAATTTCTGCAAAGTTAACATTTAATATCAGCTGTATTTAGTTTCAAGGAAGCTTTGAAGTAGTATTTTAGGGGACATGAGGCTGAGATCAGAGGTGAAATACCTGGTGTGTAGCTTAAAATTCATGGTTTGGATCTTCCCACCCTTTTCTTGGATAAAGCTGAAAAGGAGGGATTCTAGGGTTACATGGACTGCCTCGGGGAGACACTCCTCCACTTTGATATCAGAGATGGGATTTTCCTTGGCAGATCTGGCTGCCAGACCTGCTGCTCTGATGCTGCAAGGCAGACAAGATCCCTGGAGACTTGGGCAACTCAGGGTTGGATCTGAGCTCTCCTGTTTCTGCTGCTCTTGTACAGAGCACAGGACGCCTTGAAAGAAGGATTATGATTTCTGTTCCCAAAGAGACAAGGTGTAGGATTGCCACACACACAGAACTGAGGCAGGGGTGATGGGGGGTGAGCCCAGGCAGAACTGCCCCAGGAGCTGCCTGGGAGGAATGCTGGAGCAGGACATCCCAGTCCTGTGCTTTGCTCTGCTCCAGCCCTTGCTCAGTACAAGGGCTACAAGGGAGATAAAATGGAGGTCATCTCTCCCAAGGGGAGCTGCAAGGATAGATGCACAAAGCACTCAGTGTCTGTCTAAAAAAACTCTTCAAAGCATTGCTTAAATAGAAGACATCAACGGCAAAGTTCAAGTCAATCTGAAATCCCACCTAAATTTTTTAGATTAGCTTTAGGGTGTGGAGGAAGAATATGCCAAGAAACAAAAGCGTTTCTGGCACAGATCCCCATGGAAATCAGGAAAAATGAAATACTTCTGGTTAGTTTTATTGCAAATTCGTTCTGACTTGGAAGCGAAGCCACTGCAGATGAGTGACAGCTGCAGGGCCACCACTCTCAGTGGAGAACCAACAGACACAGAGTAAGAGCAAGAACAGTTTTCACAGACTCCCTGCTCTGCACTTGCACTGAGTGTTTAATGTTTTCCAAAGGGACAAAAATGACTGTTTAGCCAGTCATGTAGCAGTTTCTTCTTGAAATCAAAATGCAGACACTGCCTGGTGAGCCAAAGCCTTGGAAATAGAACGGCCTGTGTAATGAGATGGACCGTCCTTTCCAAGCATGAGAAAGCTGCAGTTGAAGGGCCAGAAGCTTCTTCTGTGCAGTCACTATTGCTTAAACTCAACACTTCTCACTAGCTCAGGACTATACCTGCTCTCTGAACAGAAAAAGGGGTTTTTTTAATATAAAAGTATGTCTCTGTTTCAAAGTAGCTGTGCAAAACCAGTTCCTTTTTACTGAACTCCCTTGCAGTCTCAGCACATTCAGAACAGTGGAACCTGTTCCAGTGACAAGTCATTATTGCTGCTCTAAGTTCATAGCCTGACAAACCCAACTCAAGCCTAAAAGAACAAGGAAGCTTCCTAGAAAGGAACAAGGTGTGCTTCATTAAGGAATGAGCTCAAGCCATGCAAGAATGCTCCTTACATGGCATCCCATCCACATTCTGACAATTTAATTTCACTTTTTGGCATAGCACATAGGATGGAAATAGACAACAGTATCCATATACTGAGGTGAGGAGTTTTAGATAAGCCTCTGTAGCATTCAAATGAGGGAAATTCTTTTCTTTAGTTAAAACCATCCCTCTGGTTAGATCCACACACATACTTGGTAATGTTTGAGTCCTTAGGAACACGCTGCTCACTTGGTAATTTTCATATACTTGTTAAGAAGGGCTTGTGGTTTGAGACAAATAATCAAGTACTGCAGAAAACACCACATCTAAATGCTAAGCAGCATTTGCTGAAGTCCTCTAAGACAAATCTGCAGACTTCTTCTGATCTCAATTTTTTTGCAAGGTATTTTTCATGCAGGACATCACTCATAGTCTGAGCCTGGGTGCACCAGAGGTTCCTCACAGTCAATCTCCCCCCAAAATCAATGGTTCTTAAAACTGGGGTTTTCCATGGTTCAGACTCTAGCCATGGTTCAGACTCACCTCCAGTCTTAAGCTGCTATTTCAGGGAGTGGATGGTACAGACAAATCATGACAAGCAATACTGAGAAAGTTATTACAGGAAGAATTCAGCTCAGGACCCCAGCACCAGAGCAGGGAAGAGGCTGAAAAGAGCACAGCTGGCACAAGAGGGTCAGAGCATTTCCGAGCTATTCCTTGCAATAAAAACTGCATGACTCAAGTACTTTGATCAAGCGTTTGGGGCTTACTTGGGCAAATCTTCACTAGCTCGGACTCATGGAAGAGTTTGGGTTGAAAGGGACCTTACAGATCAGCTAATTCCAATCCCCCTGGCATGGTCAGGGACATCTTCCAGGAAGAGAGCTGTGAATAAAGAGGGAGCAAGAAAGGAGATGACACTTTACCTGTTCTGTGAAGATACTATGCTATTATGACTTTTTAATAAAGCACTGACTGAGCAATTCCCAATTGTATGGCATTAAAGAAAGACTTCAATTCCCTGAAATACTTAGACCTGATAGCACTGTTTATGGCCAGGCAATTCCACCCCTAATGTGGAACTCTTGATTACTTCCTGCACTGAGTCAATTGCCCGTCCTCACTTTTACCTTCCTGATCCAATTTTGTCAGCAATCCTCTGTGTTGGCAGAGATCTTAATTGGTTATCCTTAACTAACTGAGGAACTCATTATAAGTTCAGATGTCACAGGTAGAACAAGTCTCTAAATTGCCAAGCTTTTTCTGCATGATTTTCCAAAATCTAGGGTGAAATTATCCTGTAAAATTAGAGACAGAAACTCAAGGATTGATTTCTTAATCATAAAGCGCTTATGTATATTTTAACATATTTTGAGATTAAACACATTAATTTCCAATGAAATCTTGGCACATCTCAGTGCTGTACTTCAGCCTGCCCAGCTATGAGAGGAATCTTTGCAGCAAGAGGCTTTACAGGCTCTGTCAAAATTGGTATCAGCAGCTTCTCCTCTGGGAAATTAGGAATGTCACAGGCAAAGCGTTCACCAAGGCTTTCAACATGTTCCAATTAATTTGCTATTCCATGTTTGCTGTAGACCTGAGGTAGGAAGGAAAGTTGAATGTAAGCAGTTAAACATGAGACATGGAATGCTGCTAAGACAGTGATCACTGCGACACGGGCTTTAAAGGCTGAAATGTTTATTCACGTTTTGAACCAAAGTGAATTTTAATCACAGGTGAGGTGCAATGGTTTACCTACAGATTATTCAAGGGTTGGATACAGACTTTGGCCTAGGACTGCCAAATCCAGGTATGTTATTTCTTGGCTGCACTGAGCTAATCTGGGTGTCCAAAGGCTTTAGCTTCTGCAGGCTCGGTTCCTAAAATGTTATTTCATTTCTAACACCAAGGCAGTTTCACCTCTGGCACTGAGGGCTGCCATGCTAACATAAATAAGGAACCCACCTGCCATGAGTTTTAATCACTGCCTTGTTGATTTTCTCTCAGAAAGGGCCGAAGGTAATAGCTTTAAGCTCCAAAATGTGAATGGAGACCTGTCCAACTTGAGGTGCAACTACTAAAATAAGGATGGGTAGTAATAATAAAACAAAAGAGTATTTAGTTAGATGAATCCTTGGCTGCAATCATTTTAGATACAGGCAAAGAAAGCCAAAGGCATGTGGGATGTCTTTTCTGCAGAAAAGCTTAAAATAGAAAAGGAAATCAATACTCATTTACAGTATCTGGCAGTCACTGAACCAAAACATACATGTACACCTACAGCCGAGCAGAAATAACAACATTTATTTAAACCACAAGCTGTTATTCTGCTGCAGGAATGCTGTGTTTCATGTGGAGCACTTCACCAGAGACTTTACCATATATTTCTGACCATTTTTTAAAAGCCTGAGGAATATCAAGAGCAAATACTTTCAATACCACAGTCATTAACCCCACCAGCCAGACCAGGTTCAACTTCGATTCCTGGCAAAGAAAGAGTGAGAGCTGATGTGGAGGAGAATGTGCCCAGCAGGAAGCAAACCTCTGATGGGCAGAACACTTAAATGATGCTTCGAAAGAGAAACGAACACCTGTGTGTAAGAATGAGGCAATGTTTCCACAATGTAGAATTATGGGCTTCAAAGGAAGGAACAGTGTTTAACAAATCAGAGTTCCCCAAACACTGAAAGTGAAATGAAATGTAAACAAAGTGAATCTGCTGATTGCTTGTTTTTTTCCGTTCCCTATCTCTGAGAAATGTGACCAGTAAATAAATAGGATAAATAATAACAGCAGCTGGCTTTTGTACAACACTTCTCATACAGAAAACCCAAAATGCTTTACAAAGGGTGCAACCAGGCTGCTTGCAGAGGTCATACAAGGCAGAGATGAATGGCATCTCAAGAGATCCTCTGATCCACTACCCCATCCCGGAAAAGGATCAACCTTTCTTCCCCCTGCCACATAAACAGAAGCAGAGTGGTAAAAAGCTTTGCCCATGGCAACACAGCATGCCAGAGGTAAGCACGGACACAGAGCATGAGTCAAAGCCTGACCCTACAGCAGCCAGCAGGAGCTTAACAGCAAAGATGTCACCATGGGTTCCCTGGGCTACATGCACGGGGCCACAGTGAACCTGGGAAGAATAAAAGTCAATTTTAAAAAAGCTTTCTGTCCTAATGAATTTGTGGGCATCTAATAATGTCAGAGATAGGCTCTGTGCATTTTCAGGACAATCTGGGCCGAGATGCTCCATGCCCCTTGTTTGGGGAGGGACAGAGAATGACTGAATGCTGATTGCTTGAATGTCTTTTTAGTAACATGAGATTAAGAATGCTGCTCAGAATACAGATTCTAATGCTCCAAATATTGTAGACTAGCTCTCACACAAAATTGAAAAAATGAAGAAAAAGCCTAACCATTAAGTCAGCTAGATGTTATCTTACAGAAATCTAATTACTTACTGCTTCCTTGTCACTCCTCATGCCTTTCACCCAGCAAATTAAGCCATTGCAGATTTCTGGAATTTGACAGTTGAATTTGAAAGCCCACTGAGATAGTTTTGAAAATAAAAGTAAAAGGTATGTTGAAAAATTATAAAAATAAGCTCATCTTGTTTGTTGGTGAACCACCTAACCTGCTGACACCTACAGCAAATTAAACCAACTTCTATTCTAAACAAGGGCCAATGATTTAAGTCTTATTCCCTCACTCTGCAAGCTTCAAGCTTGAGCAAAGAAGAAAACATACAGAGCAAGACATTTATCACAGGTCAGACAGACATCTGAAAAAGATCAGCAATCTTTCTTGCATACCAAATCTATAGTAGTTTGTACGTTTTCTCCTTACCCATCTGCACACAACACTGGAGCAAACGATTACTACCCTATTAGTGCTGAATGTTTGGCTTTAGCCCAGTTGTCAATATTTTGCTCTCTTTATCCCCCACCCCGTTCTTTCTTTTCAATGGTTGCTGCTGAGACAATTTACTTGTAGCAGAACAGCAGAGAACAACTAATGCATTGCTTAGTAGATTTTATTTAAAATCGCTCTTCAAACATCAAGCCTTCTGCAACTGCCAGCTGCTCAAGGAATAACTTGCCTTCTCTGGCAACTTTCATCTAGAGACTCCAGCCCCAATTTGTATCACTTGACTGAGTGACTACACCCAATTCTAGACAAGGAAACAAAAGCACAGAGAAATTGTGGGTCTGATTCTGTAAATCACTGGTCATTGTGTCACTGTCTAATGACTGGCTTGACCATGTTTTGCCTGTTCTCTGCTCCTCATTGACTTCTTTATTCTGTTTTCTGACACTAAATTCTCTAGGTCTAGCAAGCTGCCTCTGCCCTCACTCAGTATGGGAGGATTCAGAGGCTCCCATCATCAAGAGAGTGCCTGCCAAACAGAAATGAAGATACTGGTTGGACAGCCAGTGTCTGACACAGAAGGGAGGACTCTTTCATGCCAGTGGAAATACTCATGAAGTTTGGTATCACTCAATGTCCTGGGACATTGAAAACTGCTACAAAAAGAACGAATCTCTTCAGACACAAACCTACTGCGTCTGTCTAAGAGCATTCCCAAGCAGAGAAAGACCAAGACCAAGACCTATCCTCTCTCCTGCTGATGGGGACACCCCATAGGAGCGTGCTTGGATGAGTGAATCTGACTGCAGTGCTCTGGCCACCAGGACAGCTTCTACCAGCTGTTCCCACCCTGGCCCCAAGGCCACACCTGGGTACCTTGGACTGGGCAGTGAGTCTGGTCAGCTTTGAGATGCCTTCCTGATACCACCACCCAGTGACTCTCCTGAGTCTGGATGCTTTAGAAGATGTTAATGGTCGGGACTAGCCCAAGGGTGGTATTTGGGATTGCTGTACCAGTATTTTTCTTTCGGTCAACATAACTTGAATTTTATTGGTCTGCAAGAGGAAACCCTAGAGGAGATATAACTTTAACGATGTCTAAAAACTTTACTTACCCTGGTGTTTGCTAATTTCCTTCCTTCCTATTATGGATAATAAGCCATACTGACATGGTGTCGGAATGTCTGTGCTGTAGAGTACAGGACAGGGAGGGATGGGTGTAGTCCAGGATATAACAGGGGTGGGATGAGGAAAGGGACCTGCCTAAGCATATCTTTAGGAATCTCATGGGCAAGATCCTACACTATCTCCTTGGATACCTAGGATAATCAGCCTTTGCTATCAAGGTTGTGTCACATCTCTTGGATAAGGGACAGTAGGAGGTTTAGAACACTGATGGCTTCCTTTGAAGTGGGAGTACATTAGGACAATGACACGTCTGAACCTAGGGAAGGCAGCTCAGCCAAATACGTCTGCAGGGACAGCTCTTAGAACAATGCAATTTCCCTAGAAGAACAAAGAGATCAGATGTTCACCCTGGCTCGAAAAAGGACCAAGTCACAGCAGTCTGAAGGGAACTTGTGAGGCCAACTCCTCTGCTACAGACATCGAGAAAAAATACCCTCTTCTAGCCAGAACAACTGTACCAGCCAACTCTTGTTGTAGATGTATTCACAGTGATCTAAAAGAGTTTCTGTGTGTTCCCAAGGGATGTTCCAAGAGTGCTGGAGAAACTGGAGCAAGGAACTGTGTGCAGATCTTTTATTATTTTCATTAAACCCACATATTCCTTATAGCAGTGAAGTAAAGTGCTCTTGCATCTGGAACCCTGATAAGATCAATGAGTTGTCTGCTTCAGTCATTGAAAAGAGCTATTACTACCAACAAATAGCTGGTTCAGAGTGCTCCCAGTCTGATGAGCTGAAGAAGGGGTCAGTGCAGGGTCTGCCCAGGATAACAAGACCTGGAGGGACCAGCAGGTTTCTAACTGCTGAGTGACCAACTTGGGCACCCATCAGTCATGGCACAAAGCCAATACTGATCTTCACACCTGCAATCCAATTAAAAGTAAATGAACTGTTTGTATGACAGATGCAAAGCTTGCTTATCCTTCAGTCTCTGGCAGAATAATGAGCAGAAACATGAGTTTTGCAACACAATCTCTAAACCATTTTTCTTCTTTTCTTGTATTTCTACCTCTACTTCTTACATCCACCATGTTGGACAGCATTGTTTCCAGTTCATCAGGTGGCACACGGAGCCAACACTGATTTTGCTCCTTTTGCTGCTCTCAGGATCAGGATGAAATATTACTGTTTTGAGATTCACAACAGGGAGCTCCAAAAGTCACCTTGTTCCCAGACACTGATGTCACAAAGTTGTACACCTGTGCTCAGAAGATGATCCTAACAGGGCAATGAGCAAAAGGGACAGTTTAATTACAATTGTTATTCCATTTGCTATTCACCTTTTTCCTTCAGTTCTGTGGAATAAAAGGCAGATTTACTTGTGTTGGACATTCCTGTAGAGACTGAAAAAAATTATCCTACTGAAGAAGACTGTTAGAAGTATCTGCAACAGGAACTAAAGCTGCTCCCCTGTCTGTCAGAGCCCCTCTTACACAAAGTTGGTTTGCTAATTTGCCCATCCTCTGGAACCACATGAGGAATCATAAAAGGATGCCCCCATTCATGGTGAATAAGAGTCACATGGAGCAAAGATAACAGAGGCATTAAAGGAACACATACACAGCTGATGAAAAGAAGGGAGGCTTTAGAAACTAAGGCAATAGCAATACAGCAAGCAAAGCCTGAAATGTTGATTTGACAATGATCTTTGTTATTTCCCTTTGCACTGTGCGATGGGATCAGAAAAACAGAGGGAGCTGAATTCATCCTATGACAAACTGTGCTGACATAAGTCACTCTGCATCGTACAGATTTGGCTTTAATTTCAAGTTGACCTCATTAGTACAAACAAAGTATTCTTGAAGAGTGACACTGAATTAGAAACTACTTTAGTATTTCTAGAGACTAACACAATACACTGTAATTAAAGACATTCTAATCAGTGACTTGATTTCCTTTGCTTTGACTTCACTTTGGCTTATTTATTTATTTATTCATTAATTTTGGAAAGGTCTGAAAGTCAAAGTCAATTTTGTCATCTGCTCATGCTGGGAGCTGTGCTGTTCTTCTGGAAATGGCATGGAAGCGCTGGTAATGAGATGCCAAAACCATCAAGCAATATTTACAATTTAAGGGCCTGTTCAGATGTAAAAGCAGTTTGTATTTCTGCACCACAGGCACATCTGCAAAGTCCTTGGGGAAGTGAGAAATCCGTTTTCTCCTTATTGGCTTAGCCTTTCATTACTAACAAGTCAGAAAGAACGGCAGGCATTCTTCAAAGAGTAAAAGAAACGTAAAAAGCAAATAGAAAAGTGGGTGGGTTTTGTCTGTTTAATTTTGTATTTTTAATCACATCCCAGGTGTAGAACTGAAAGAATTCTTACAAAGGCACTGTTTACTCAGACAATTGCAACTCTGCTTACTTAAACTGTGGTCACGATGTCTAAAGTTGAGCCAACCCCTTCCAATGTACATTAACAATGGACCAGGAATGCCTCTGTGACCCACACAAGTCTCAGCTCTGACAGAGAACCACTGTGGTTCCTGGCAATCCTCTAAGTCCACCTAGAGACCACTCTGAGAGAGACACTCAAGCACCATGCTAACTAGGCAGGTAATGATTTCTCTTTGATAGCTGAGGAAGCGCAGATTCATGGATGTCTGGAACTCACATTTTCAAATGCATCCTCTAGCTACAAGTGTCTCAAGTGCCCAGTTTAAAGTGACTGATCTACCAGGAGAGACTCAGGCATCACTCTGTCTGAAGTCAGTGGCAGCTGCAGCTATGAGCACCTTTGAAAAAATTACGCTGGGTCAATAAATCTCACAGGGTTTACTTGAGGTCAAGAAGAGGAGCTAAAAGTGCCCCAGAAGAAACTGTTTGTGCTTATCTAGGCAGTGACAAGAAAGGAGGAAGCATCCAGAAAAGGCTACGGGGATACAGACCAGAGAGGAAGAAAGTCACCTCTGAAGTTCTCCAGGCCCTTTAGGGGCCTCAAAGGAAATGTCTTGACTTCTCCTCCCAACTTTCCTTCCCCTTCCTCATCAACCTCTATTCTTAGTGGCTTTGTCTGAGAGCTGGGAATAGAACACAGTTTCTTAATTCCTCACCTCCTGTTAGCTCATGTTTTGACTCAGAGTGCTCAGGGTGGTGGCAGAGGTTTAAGGCTTGCACAGAGCTGTTGTTTATGTTTACACAATGACTGCTTTCCCATTAAGCAGGATTTCTTTGGCTACTGGGACATACTATAGGCATGAGATCAGTCCTGTTTCGTTCAAATGATTTAATTCCTCCAAACAACATTACATAGTCCTGAAAATGCCATGCCTTGCCCAGATCTTAAGCGCTGCACTCAGCAGTGAGCACTCAGTGCCAAAGAGTTACCCGTTTTCATGCTCCACAAACCCTGCTGTTGGCACAAAACATGGAAACTACACCAGAACATACTGCTTTTTCTTCCCTGCTGCATTCAACAAGACCACTTAATTACACTTTAAGATGGAACTGGCTCAACAAGTTGGGCAGCTTGCAGGGCTGCTGGCCGGGCAAGCTGCACCTGCACTGCTGCCAGCAGGCAGCAAGAGAAGACGACACCCAGGCCCCAGTTCTGCTGTAGGGAGTGACTTCCCACCCAAAAAACAAGTGGAAAACAGTCTTTCTTCTTCCTTAGTCCCATTTCTCCTTACTCCATCTACCCCATCTAATCATTATGACATCTGAGTGCCTTTGTGTGTCAGCTTCCTGTGAAGTAATCACCTAAATCCCCCTCTGAAACAAAGCGGACCCTGCTGAGGAACTCACAATAGGTGCCTTTCACTGGCAGGACAACCTTGGCCTCGGTGGCACTCATAACAAAGCTTCCATATGTGCACCAGTACAGGCTGATCAGCCAGATCAACACCACACAGAATCAGAGCCTGGGTATTTTTGAGCATGAAGCAAAAAAGCCTCACAAAATTTCCCAATCATCCTGAAAAAATAGTTGTTGGTGATTTTTGTTAAAATATGCTATAGCACATTAATCTGCCACAGCCCTTTATCCATGTTTATGGGTCTGTTCAAAGACACAAAAGAGAAGCACCAGCTCCAAGGGGTGATGCCTGTCAGTCGTCCCCACTTTTCAGAAACTGCCTGGCCTTTGTCTGCTCTTCAACCCCAGGCTAGGGCTACTTTTTAATTTTTCCTTTGGCAGACATCCTGGGTTTTCCCCCTCCCTGGGGGAGGGATCAAGGGCAATAAGTTCTATTCTAATAGAAGACAAGTCAATGATAACCTTTGGGCATCTGCAGTGAAGAGGTATTTCTATGGCTCTAGCTGGGATTAGACACGTAATGGATCAATGAAAGATCCCACCATTTGACGGTTATAGCATCATTCATTAGAGTTAAGATTTGAGCCTGAATCAACACAATTGAGTTAGAAGATTGAAAGAATTGCCTTCACTATTTGAAATAAATTGTAACAGGCCGGTAAAAGTCCCCTGAGGTGTCTCTCTTTCTCTCCCTGTACATATATATAGAGAGATCAGTTTTGCTGAACATTTAAAATTAGATGAAAGTTGCTGAGCTTCTACATAGGAAGAAGAAAAAGCAGAGCTTCTTATGAAAACTGAAAGGGGGTAAAATAATGTATTTTTGGTTTGTCTATCAAAGCACTTCAAGAGCATTCTTGACTGCAGGATCCAGGCACTGACTTGTTATTCAGTCACTTACCATCTCTCTCATAATAACAATTCATGAAGAGCTAATAATAAACAGTACGCCCCCTCCTTACACACAAACACACACGCACTCAGGAACTCCTTGTAAATGAGCAACACTGATCCCATCCACTTTTGTTGTCACAAAACTAGGGCAAGTTCACTCTTAATTAACTGCTTGGTGCACAGAGGACTGAAAAAAATTAACTACCCAGAGGACTTAGACACCAAGTTTTCACTCTCAGCTCCTTATCGTTTCTGGAACAAAGACCCATCCACCCACTGCTAATCTGGGAAGAAATTAAACAGGAAAAAATAGCAGTTCCACAACTGGGTGATGAGTATTATGGGTAGTTAATGATTAATTAGCACTATAATACAAAAGAGCCTGGTTTCACAGCAGAACCTTGGTTTCATAGCATTATATTTCTGTAAATGTACTCTTCAGGTAAGTGCAAAGACAATGTAATGCATCAGTGCCAAATACTTTTCTCCTCATTTCTGAAAGGCAGCAAGTAGAAGCAACTATAAAATGCTCTGTAGAACAGGAGATCTTGAAGCAGACCCCTGTCCTGCAGCCCAGCCAGGGCAATGGAGCTGTGGTGGGGTGGCTGCACTGTCCTCCCCTCTGGGGACAGTGTGTTTTGGTGCTTGCCCACCCTCTGTACTACCTGAGTGCTAGCCCAGCCCTATGTTACTCCCATTGCCCACCAGTTTTGCAGGCATAAACCCCAAGGCCAGCTAACTTGGACCTGTATCCCTCTCTCAGACCATCTGCAGGCTAGTTGGGGCAGAGGATGATGTCTAACCTGTTGGGTTGTCGGGATAAAGTTTAACTCCCTACAACAGATTGAACAACTTTTTCCTGTGACTGTTTTCTAGCTGTATAAAATCAACACAGCTCTTCCTGTTGGCTTGCAGAAAAAGAAAACAATAAAACAATATCCAGATTTTTATGAAGTAGGTACCCACATAACTAGTGGCAGCACAAACACATGCAAGCCAACAGATACTGGAAGAAGAAAGACCATAACTATCAGAGATACCTTTCTGTAGCAGATCATAATCAGCACAGAAAGCTATTACAGTAAAGACATTATTTAAATTATGAAAAAAACTTTAGAAAAATGTCTCCATCTGATTCTTTGTCTGCATTTATTACACAAGTCAGTTTTGAAATTGCAATTGCCAGTGAAAGAGCTCCCTAAATAATTTCCTAAGTATAAATAATTTAAAACCGGTCAAAAAGCAATGCAGTCAAACATTCTGCCTGTTTCCCTAAGATTTCAACTACTACTATTGAAACTGAAGTCAGATGCTGATGTTAAGTTTGTTGACACTGAGAAAATCAGAAAGCGTGAACCTCCCAAAGGCTGTATCCCTCCCCTCCCTCCCTGCCTGTGCTATTAGTTTGGGGATAGTTGTTTATAGGCATCAGCCACCTGCCAGAGCCACTTGGTCGCATATTGACCCGCCAACCAAGCCAGCTGTGCATGGAATGACAGTAACTCCATGTTTTATATCTGCAAGGCTGACCCGAGCAAGTTTGGAGAATGCAATCTTTACAGTAGGGGCTCTCTCAGCTGAGAGAAAGCTCTCTTAGGGGCTCTATAAAACTCCATGCACACAGCCCTGTAATGCCAGTCAAGCTATAAATATGAATTACATTAATAGAGTCGTATTTACTGATAGTAAAAAAGGACATTTGCTTGAAAGTGCTCACCTGGGAGCTGCTGCTGGCTTCCAATACCTGCAGAAGAGATACTGCCCATCAGCATTGATGATATGGGGCAGATCCTTGTATGGGATGTTTTGAGGACTCCGCTTCGGTGAACTTTCCTCTGGCATTCTGGAAGAATGACCTGCAAGGTGTTAGAAGAAACAAGACATACATTTACACAGGTGAAGACTAGATAAAAGCTGATGGGCTTGGCAGCCACAGACATTCAAGAAAGTCAATTAGTAAGGCAAGCATCACTGATAGGAAGCTTCTTCCAAAACCCCAGCCAAAGAGCCCCCAAAATCATTGCTTTAAAACAGAAATGTAGCAATTTTTTTTTTGTTCAGAAAAGGCTCACATTTGGGGGTAGAGCATTGGGGGTGGGGGGAGGGAGAAGAAGGGAAGATCAGTCCACCATCAGTACTTCATTTACAGCTTTCTCTCCCACACTTCTCCCATCTGTGTTTATTTTGCATCATTTTGCGAAACGGATCCTAAAGAGAATATTTTAACTGCAATCAAGTGCAGACTGTGCAGCAGTCGCTACAGATATGAAAAGACAGCTGCATAAAAGATTTATCTCTGTCTGAACATCTCCAAAGAACAGTGGAAGCTACACAGCGGAGGCATCTGCCACCGTGTCATCATTAAGATCTTCTCTGACATCTCAGACAGGAAGGTGGCGGCGGCGGGGAACGAAACATTTCCAGGAGTATTTGCCACAAACCTGTTTTCATCCTGTGCAAGGGTTTGCATTCTAGTGAGGAGCCGGCATCGCAAGTCAAACGCAAGCAGATGAGGCTTTTTGCATCTTGCTGCGGAGCCGCGTTCACAGCCCGGCAGCCCCGCGGTCCCGGCGGGTCCCTCCCGGCGATGTGCGAGGCTCGCCCCGGCTCCTCTCCCCGGCTCGCTCGCTCTTTGAGGAAAGTCGCTTGGGTAATTCACCACTTCTCGTTCATCACTTTTTTTTTTTCCTTCTCAAACAAATTGCGTGTGTGGGCTGAAGTGGCGGTGGTGGGAGGGGAGGCTGGGAAGGGTGGGGGAGAGGGAGGGCTGGCGGGTGGGAAAGCTGCAGTCCACTTTCCAGAAGCCGCTGCACGTACATCAAAGGCACCTTGAACACATGCAGCTGGAGCAGCTCACAAAGTTCCTGCCGCGGCAGGTTGTTTGCAACTTTACTTCCTTCCTGCCACTTACAGTTCGGAGGCCGCGGCGACGGGGGGAGGCGAGGGAGGGGGAGCTCTTTTCTCAAAGCGATCCCCGCTGCGAAGCCATCTCTCGTGTAAGCGCAACTTCCCCAGCCCCGCGCTGCCAAGCGGGGAGCGGGAGGGAGGGGAGGAGGAGGAGGAGGAGGAGAAGGAGGAGGGAGGATCCAAGCACCGACGCGATGCCAGGTCGCCAGCCCCGCACACCCATCCTCCTGCCGCGGTCGGGCGCGGCTGCCCCGCGTCCGCCCGCAGAGCCGAAGCGCGGTGGCTCCACCGCACGGTGCGCACCGGCTGCTCCCGGAGAGCAGGGAGGCAGCGGCGGAAGGGCGGAGGGTGGGCGGCTGGTTGGGTGGATGCACGGATGCACGGATGCATGGATGGATGCATGGATGGATGCATGGAAGGATGGAAAGGCGGGCGGTGCTGCCGCCCCCTCGGCGGGGCTGGGCTAGGCTGGGCGGGGAGCGGGGGAGCCCCGCGGTGCCCCCGGGCCGCGGGGAGGGCGGAGGCACGGCCGCCCCCTCCCCCGGTGCCGCCCGCGGGGGCT